>OZ012709.1:10940188-11200188 GCA_963942595.1 Cylloceria caligata
GGGTGGCACTTTTCTTTTCCGAAGTTAGCTCTATCTGTACAGTATATGTATCTTCTCTCGCTCTCCATGACACGAATAACGAACCCTCGGTGTCGGCTCATATGCAGGAGCTGGTCGCTCTGCAAGACATTATTTTTTATAATTAAAAATAAATATTACATGATTTAAAATTACGATTTAATAATTATTTTATATTTTTTACTTACCAAGCTCTGCTGCTTTGCTGCTAATCGACATTGGCACGTATTCCATGATCTGCGGTGTTAATGAAACAGAGACGAGCGCTCCGTCTTCTTTCTATCGCAGACCTTTGCTGATGCTTCGGTTTTAGGACTGTCTCTCTCTCTCTCTCTCCCTTTCTCTCACCGTGACTGATCTCGGTGTATACTTTATAATATTTCGAGCGAAATGTACACTATATACAATTATTTACAACAGTGTCTTTATCACAAATAGCTGCACATACGTAGAATTTTTGCTTTCGCAACGCAACACCCGATGCATAATCAGCGATATGACCACGAAACAGCACAATTATTTCGGACAAAATAATTTTCATAAACTCCGTATCCTCCGGCGCTAGCAAGATCGCGATGTGTTCGAGCGCTTCTTCAAAGAATTCCTTGGAACCGATGATCTCATACGCTGCTGCACGAGGCATTTCACTGACAACTATCTTTTCACGGACATATGATACCACCTCGTTCATACACCGTTGAATCGTTTCACTTTTGCTCTCTAGAGCCTGCATATGAATATCAATTCTTCTACTTATTTCGACGAGCATATCAAATGTAGACCGCTGAAGAACAATGTTTGGAGAGTATTTTCGGAAGCGTTTCCGTTTCGATTCTCCAGATTCCTCTTGATTCTCGTATTCCTCATCAGCGCTACCGCTTATTTTACCAAATGACACAGCTCTGTGCTGATAACACGAGGTTAAAAGTGTGTAATGCGTTGTGTGCTCTATGCGGGTATTACACATTTTCTCGGCATCAGTCCCATGAGCCTCGAAATATTGTTGTACACGAGAAAAATCACTTTTAAACACTCGCCACTCGTCCGCACCGAGTGTAATTCCGGTAAAAGTATTCGACAATTTTTTCACCACTGGTGTAAGAGTACACGTAGAGTTCAACTCGAGCCCGGCTACGATTATTTTACTAAATGATTTATTTAAACCGTACATAACGGGGTTCTCTATATATGGCGATATCGCATGAGACGTAGCACCGTTATTTGCCATTTTTATTGCTTTCGTGTAGACTGTAACTTTTCGAATGAATCGTCGGTGGTGTTCATACTCCGTTTTATACAGATTTCCCCCACCACCTAGCTGCATCGCCTCTTCTTTTTATACTGCAAATCATACGACTGAAAATTGCTAGCTAATATCCTTTGATATTTGTCGCATTCTCCTCAACAGCCTAGTAACAGCAGCAAATATATCCCAAAACTCTTGCATACTCTCGCACGCTTATGTGCACACGCACACATCGACATACAGATAAGATGTGCCATGAAAACTGAATAATATTCGTCGACGAAATTTGATGATTTTCCTCATGGCCGAGTGCCTTGAAATTAGATGAAAACAATATGACCTTCATCAGCGAAACTCGATAACTAAATACATCACCATCGCCAAATATTTCCCTAGGTCTTGCTTTTGTAAAGTGATCGCATGCGGCCATCTTCTTGGTTAGTCGTATTCATTACTCCGCTGCAGTATATGCAGAGAGAGAGAGAGAGAGAGAGAGAGAGCTTGTTAAAGGAATATATATAAAAGTGAACCGCTTTGAAAATTCTCTAGTTAATTGTCTGATTTACTGTGGTTACTACTATTACTACTACTCTAACAGCACAATCATGGTCAGAGTGGTAAAGCACTCATTGATAAGAAAATTGATAGAGATTACATTGAAGCGTAGAACGTCGTTGCGTTCGCGCTGGGGGAAAAGAAATTTAAAGATCACCCTATGGGAACTTCCGACACAGGCGGTTGTTCGTAAAATTCGCGGTATGCTGTGCGAGTGTCATCAACGCGAATTAGTTGACGCGTATAATATTGGATTTTTTGATAATCAAATAATTATTGAATCGGTGGTGCGTGTTATTCGTCGACGCGGTTGGCTGAATGAGCCTGCTCTGCAACCCATACTCAATGAAAGACGTAAGTAATATACAGCGCTAATTACTTTTATTTTATTTCCTTTATTTCATAAGATTTTTATATAGTTCGACGGTATGAGGACGCAGAAATGGGATCCGACACCTATGATTTCGATGAGGAGGGTAGAACCGATTCAGATGATCATAGCAGGGACAACGATGGCGGCAGCTCCGCAGGGAATCGTTGGATAAATTTTACCCAGCCATTCTGCGGCTATAAACCTACAAACGGTCTTTTCATGGCAGGCCCCTCGAGAGAACCAGATGAATCCGTCGCAGGCCCATCGCGACAATACAGTTCAAACGATGATACCAACAGCAATACAGACAACGAGTAATAAGAAGAAGAAGAAGAAGAAGAAGAAGTAGAAGAAGAGGAGGACGAGGAGGAGGAGGAGAAGTAAGACGTAGACGATGACGACGAGGAGGAGGAGGAAGAGGAGGAGGACCCTGTAGATTCAGGTAAGCTTTTAATAATACAACTACGCTGACAAAAATAAAAAAATTACGCGGATAATAATAGTAAAATGAAAAAACAGGGTACGAGACGGACCCAAACGTTTTTCGCTTTGCACGATTCACTGTGCCGAGACCGCCGACAACCGAGTGGGTTTACGAAATGCGTCGGCGGTTCCCGGGTGCAGTCGACGGATTCGAGGACTAGACGCAAATATAAGTGTAATTCTTACGTTACACGAATTATATGCATAGTATATAGGTAGCGACAAACAAAAATTTAAAGTAAATGAAATAAAAATGCTAATAAATGGTTTAATTATGCTTGCAGCTGGACAGACAGGCGATGGAAGGACTGCTGCACGGGGTGGTGATATTTTGCCTCCTGGTGAACGTTTCGGTATCGACAATGAGCAGAGACGCTATTTTCCACGCTTTAGGATGCAGGGTCGAGAGACAGATTTTTATTTTCGTCAGCCACCGGTCGGTATCGATCATCTGACATGGTTCGAGGGAGGTGTACGAGATGTTCTCACACGCCTTACAGAATCGTGCGAAGGACATGATTATGTGGGTATGACTCTGAGCGTACCGTCTTTCGCGCAAGGACCTGTATGGTTATCATTTCGACCAGCTCGTGACATCGTTCCCGACGATATATAGCGACTAATTAATAGTGTAACTCAGAGCGCGCGCGAATTTCGAATAGACGCTGGTACATGTAGAATGACGACATGTATGGTACGAGGCGTCGAAGGAACTGGTGTGAGCACTAGGCTTACACACGAGTCTATAGCAAAAAGGTCAATTTTACGCATAAGTAATCGCGATAATTTGTGTCTACAACGATCCCTTGTCACTGCCCGAGCGCATGCCGAACGCGGTCAAATACGTGCGGGCGTGCTACACAGATGATGGTGTCAAATTCGGAACGGGCTTCGAGGTGCGCAATATACAGCAGCGATAGAGCTCACGCGTAATGCAGGGGTAACGACACCGTCTAGAGGGTGTGGTGCGCGCGAAATTCAGCTCTTTCAGGAGTACTTGGTTCACGAGGGTATAGCGATTGGTGTTTATGAATTTCCCACCTTCGGAAAACGCGTTACGGCTCTGTAGGATGGGCGAAAATACGTACTCACCGCAACAGGTAAAATTAATCATACACTCTTTATTCTCTATTACGAGTGTTCTCATCACTATCAACCGATATTAAATCTCGCCGGTGCGCTAGGTAGTCGAGGGTTCTGCACACAATGTAATTCCAAGTATATTCGAGTACTCGAGCATCGATGTAGCTATCAATGTGCTCAATGTAAATCCACTTATTGCAACGGTAATAGAGACTCTCAGCCTGAGTATTGCGCAGACTGTAATCGTTCGTTCTTTGGTGCTTTTTGCCTCGCTCTTCACAAGAGTGAGGGCTCCGCGGGTATCACGTCTCGTAAATATAGACGGTACAGCGTCTGTAACGCATTGAAAATCTGTAGAGGCTGCTCGCGTATGATTAAAACCACAGATAAAAAGATGCATATATGTGGTATATCGTTTTGTACTACATGCAAACAAACGCGGCCGACTACGCATGCGTGTTTTATAGCACCCCTTAAGAAACCAGAGGCGCAAAAGGAGAAGAAAAAAGACAAGTCTTCGACGAGATTTTTATTTTATGATTTTGAGACGCAGCAACACGAGCAATTGCATGATGATACATCGACACGAATTCACGAGCCGAATTTATGTGTTGCACAATGCGTATGTATGGCATGTCTGGATATCACAGATATGAAGACCGATTGTGCTAACTGTGGTAAACGTGAATTCGTGTTTATCGATGATCCTGTTGGGGAGCTCGTAAAATTGGCATTATCGCAAAAATTTAAAAAGACCATCTGCATCGCCCATAAAGCTAGAGGTTTCGACGCACAATTTATTCTACGGTATTTAATAGAGGCGCAAAAAACACAGCTGCCCTCTCTGATTATGAATGGTACGAAGATTGTCTCGATGAAAATTGGCGATGTCGTTTTTATCGATAGTCTAAACTATTTACCCATGGCTTTTAGCGCTTTACCTAAGGCCTTTGGTTTCGCTGATGAGGTAACAAAAGGTACATTTCCCCATTTATTCAACACACCGGAATATCAGAATTACTCAGGGCCTCTGCCTGCTTTGTATTTTTACTCACCTTATACCATGTTCTCAATAGATCGCGAGCGATTTTTAAAATGGTATGAGGAAGAATCGAGTCGCGTCGATTATAAATTTGATTTTGCGACGCAATTTGTGCAATATTGTCGTACAGATGTTACGGTTCTGAGACGAGCGTGTTTAACTTTTCAAGAGTTACTTATACGTTGTGGGAGCGTGTGCCTCTTTACAGAAGCATGCACGATAGCATCAGCATGTATGGTATGAGAGTATTTCGAAAGAATTTTTTACAGAAAGATCGCATTGCGGTGTTACCACCAGAAGGATATCGCTTGGGCGATAAGCAATCAAGCAAGGCCGTCGTATGGCTCGTATGGCTCGAGCGTGAGCTCAACTGCGTTATCGCTCATGCTGGACGCACGAGAGAGTATCGCCCTCCGGCCGGCCTACCGGCTGTCGACAATTACTACGTGGATGCGGGGGTCCATCACGTTTGTTACGTCAAAATCGCGGCCTATCTTACGATCCCACGAGTTTAACATAGATTTCACGTTTCGGTGTATCTTTTCCGTGCTCTGGTCAAGGAGAATTAATTCTCCCTTTACCACACCCGACGAGAAAATACCGAAGACGCAAGCCCGTTTTTGAGTCTAACCTCGCGGAAAATTACTCGGGATAGGGCTGGAGTGCGTTTTGTTCTTGGTTGGGGATAATCACTTCACGAATAATGGGGAGGGACTTGAATGACAATTTCACGCGGAGCAAGATTTCACTTTAATTGGTAATTGAAAATTTTACTTACGGTTGTTCGTTGCTGTGGTTCTTACTGTTAAACGTTGGTTGGGCGTAGATTAGTGTAGTCAGACAGACTAAAAATCGAACGTAGGCGTTGGTGCGTATTAATAATTATTTATTGAAATAAACTACATGAGTAGTTGAATGTTGCACGTTCAATATTTCCGATTTTACAAGCGTTAATAATTATAAGTACTGTACTCTTACTCTGTACTACTTGAAACTATACTTTGTGAAAATTAAGCCGTGGTGAAAAACTATCGTTCTGTACTACTTTATTTCCCGGCAAACAGTACTACTTGTTGCCTTGGAAAAATTCTAATTCACTGCCGGCGACTTATTGACTGCCAGGCTAGTGATTAGTCCTCTAGTTGACCCCCGTGAAACTGTGTGTTACTTGACTCCCCGTGAAAAAGTGTCGCCGGCCGATTTTCGCGGCCTTTTATAGGGCTCCTGAGCGTCGAAAATTCTTGTCGTCAAGCGCGTAAAAGAAGAGAAGGGATAAAACCCTATCCTGATTATAAGAATTTCCCCGTGGTCTATCTCGACCATACACGTATTCATTCCCCTTACTCCGCAGAGTAGCTTCTCGACATGCAGAGCCATAGATCATGCAAGTGCATCGGTATGGCGCGCTCTGATTTGTCCGCGCGATGTGCTACACAGAGGACCACGCGATTAGGTGAGGGAACGCGTTCGAAGCGTTTTTCCCCTGAAAACGAGGCGATTTTTACCACCCCGCTTCTTGGCCTACTTTCAATAGAATTTCCTAGTTTAGGTAATATCCTTATGCTCGCTTCTCTGTAGATGTGTCTATGGTAATGGCTTAGTTTTTCAGCGTTTTTACGGAACTTAAATAAATCCTTCACATGAAACCACTAATAATAGTTTTGTTACAGATTCTGTTGTTAACTTCGACGTATGCAACCTGATTTCTGCGTTAATCTCTTACTAGTATAAATGGTTTCGTTGAGTTATGGCTTATTCCAAACATCATTGGTTATTCGTTAAATTAGTGATTACTCTAGTTATACCTAATGAGTTTTCTTAAATAATTTGTTAGTTAGACGTTAGATTTCTTATAGTTAATAAGTTTTCTTAAATAATTTGCTAGTTAGACGATTATTCTCGTACTATAGGAACGAGAGCGAGAGAGAGAGAGATAGAGATTTTACTTGAGAACGACTCGTTTAACTTGGTTACTCGTACATTTCGTTCGTACGCAAGTCGGCTAGATCGCCGTTCAGCCCTAGCGATAAGGCGTTCGTCGTGGCGCAGAGAGTCGCCCAGCCTCGCTTTCCTGCAGAGGAAGCTCTATTGAAACGCGTGACCGTTTTCTCTCTTTCTCGATTCGTTTTACTTTCAGTATTTAGCTGTAAAACAATCTTAACATTTCATTTTATCTTATCTATATATGTGTAATGTATTCCATAGAAATAACTTGATGGTAAAACAAGTATTTCTATGCATGGAAACGAGAGAGAGCGAGAGAGTTCTTCTCTTGAGAACGACTCGCCTAACTTGGTTACTCGTACATTTCGTTCGTACCCAAGTCGGCTAGATCGCCGTTCAGCCCTAGCGATAAGGCGTTCGTAGTGGCACAGAGAGTCGCCTAGCCTCGCTTTCCTGCAGAGGAAGCTTTATTGAAACATGTTATAGTTTTTCCCTCTTTCTCGTTTAGTCTTACTTATGGGTATTCAGCTGTAAAATAATCTTAATATTTCATTTTATCCTATATATATATATGTGTAACATATTCCATATATATAATTTGCTGGTAAAACAAGTATTTTTATACATGGAAACGAGAGAGAGCGAGAGAGTTCTTCTCTTGAGAACGACTCGCCTAGCTCGGTTACTCGTACATTTCGTTCGTACGCAAGTCTGCTAGATCGCTGTTCAGACCTCGCGCAAGGCGTTTTCGTTGCGCGGAGAGTCGGCCAGCCTCGCTTTCCTGCAGCAGAAGCTTCATTGCAACTCAATTTTAGTCTCATCTCTTTCTCGTTTTTCTGTCTATTTTTCGCTATTTTACCATAAATTAATCCTAATATTTCCTTTATCCTTTCTATATAGGCATAACATGTTCTATATATTTATGATGGTATTTTTACTATAAATTCCAATATTTTACGAGAGACATGTTAATATATAGGCATAACATGTTTTATATAATTTATGATGGTATTTTTACTATAAATTCCGATATTTTACGAGAGACATGTTAATATATAGGCATAACATGTTTTATATATTTATGATGGTATTTTTACTATAAATTCCAATATTTTACGAGAGACATATTAATATAATCCCAAGACAAAAGGGGAATTAGTCCTGATATACTGATCTTTCTTCTATTACCCGACTGTACTTGGTAGGCTCATTAATTCGATGTGGGTTGTACTCGTTTTCGAGTGACAGCCATGGGTAGTTTCCATATGGAAACATAATTGTTCTTTTTGCTGCTGATATTTTATCTACAGTATTCGTGTGAACATTTTAATAGTCATAACTCTTTCGTTTAAATCAACAGTTCCTCTGCTTTTGTTAATTGTTTCGCTTAGTTAATAATTGTTCGTGATTTCATCATCTTTGTAAAGAGAGAGAGAGAGAGAGAGAGAAGATTTCAGGCAAAAGCGAGAAGAAAGGGTGCGGTCGCTTGGTCACGTGATAGCGTTCCCTCCAACCGCTCCCTTATGACCAACAACGCCCCGATGGCGACTAGCCGAACCCCTGGTCTAGGATTGAGGGTAAGGCCGCGCTGAATCATAGATCCATAAATGGCAGTCGATAACCGGGTCTACGCAGTAGATCCCATGGTTTGAAAGTTTGCCTTTTGACCGGGAGCGCCGAAAAATTCCATCTTTACAAGATTAATTCTTCCCGGGAGACGGTCGGTAGGGCCGCATCTTCACCCTGTTCCGATCTCAGTCGCTAAAATCGCTCTCCTCTCCTCTTAAGAAGTTCGAGAATGGAAGAAAAATGTGAGAGGTTACTTTTACTGTAGCGAAACTAAAACACAAGAACTTTAACGTAATCGAAATGAAAAAGATAAATGCGACGTTACGTCAGGACGTAACACCTCCCTCCTTAAAACGATTATTAGGAGAAGCCTAATAATCGAATCCGAGGGTGAAGCTAACAATTTTCCAATTATGCTTGTCGTACTATTCTTTTTCTTTTAACGACTTGTCTCTTGCAAGATCTTGGAATCTGTATGTGGTACTAGCTTTTGGTTCGTACCATGACCAATTCGTTAAACGCAAACAAAACGTTACTTTTAATAGAGAAAGGATATTAGATTGGCAACGGTTTGGCTATATTGCTATTCTTGCTTTGGTTAAATATTGTCCTACGTTAAGTGTATGTATATGTGCGATTATATTTCTTCGGATTTATCCGTACTATGCTTAGTAGGAATATTATATGGTCCTAATTTTTAACTTAATTATTTCGTTGCTTCATATTTTCCGACAATAGGTGTTATGTTATTGTACTTATATATGCGTCCTTTTATTTATGGACATTTGTATTTCTCTCTTTTCCTTTTCTATTATTTTCTTCACTTGTTTACTTTGTTTATTAGCTTCTTGATTTTACTGTTATATTTTCTTTTCTTTGAAATGTTTAACCCCTTTTTTTTCTTGCAACCGTACAATAGGCTAAGTGAATTCTTTTCTTAAATGTTACTTATGATTAAATAACGGTGAATATTGAACGTGACTTCCTGGTTACAGTGTATGTGTTCTTAATTCTACTTCTTCTTATAATTCGTAATCTTTATCCAAATTTTTGCTTCGTTGGAGTATTTGCTCTTTCTCTCCCTTTTTCTTTTGTAACTCAAATATTATGTATGTCTAATGATACGGTTAAAATATCCTTTTTCTCCTTTTCTTATACCACCCATCGGAGTGGTTAACTTGATTTGAATAATAGCAACTGACGTGTGTAAGAATATGTAGGTATGAATTTTCTCATACAGACTTGGTGTTAATTCAATAGCTCGTGGACGTTGGTTTCTGAAGTTCGTGAAATTCTTGGAGTTCTTGAAGTTCTTAGCCCTTTTGAAGTTCTTGACGATCTAAGCGTTGTGAGTTCTTGGCGTTCTAAGCGTTTTGAAGTTCTTGATGTTCTAAGCGTTTTGAAGTTCTTGGCGTTCGTGAAGTTTCTTTAGAGTTGTTGGTGTTCGTGAAGTTCTAAAAATTTTTGTCCATATAATGCTGGACGTTCGTGTGGATTCTCGTATTGTCTCGCCTTCATGATGGTTGGCTCCATAAGATTTGGTATAAGGATTCAACGATCGTCTAGTATAAATGTTTGGTTGAGGTATCCAGGGCAGTACGGTGGCCCTCGGAATGAGTGACTTGTAAACTCTTGTGTCTGTGAAACATAATGTGCATTACTAATATGCGATATCATAGTGTGATTAACGATTATTTTTATTATTGTATATCTTTTTTTTTCTTTGCCTTTTTTTATATATTATTTTGTTTTATTTTAAGTATAGATATTTATATATATAAATTTTTTTTTCTTTTTCTTTTTATTCTTATTCCGAGAAAAAATGCAACACCCTTTTTTTTTAGAGTGCGAAAAGGCATACATAAAATGATTCTGTGTATTATGAATCAAAATATATATGTAAGGGTATAGTTATATAGTTTTAGCTCAAAATAGATTTACTTACGTGAGTATTTGGTGTTGGGACAAGTTTTCCTTGCATTATTCCTTTGCTTATGCATTTTTTTTTTTTTTTTTTTTTTTTTTTTTTTTTTTTTTTTTTTTTCATATCTACCATTTGTGTAACGAAAGTGTTACCAGTGTCCCATTATGGCGTTTTTGAATAGTCACACGACTTGTTGATAAGAGAGTGAATATCGTCGGTGAGGGCTTGTGGCTGGTGGCGTAAGGTAGAGTCGCTTTCTAACAAGTAGTCCACCAGGTTTTGGATGGTTATCTGTTCGGTACTACGTGGAATTTTGGAAATAGGAAGTGTAGGTATTGGAGACACAGCGGTGGGACTAGTGACTGGTCTTTCTAAATTAGAAAAAGTGGGTATCTTGGTCCTGCTTCTAGTGACAGGGCCAGGAATCATACTTTGAACTTTCACAATTTATGCTTGACTGAAAGATAATTAATTAACCGAACCTGAGTTGATTTTAATTAACCTACACAATTACGGTTCTAGCTATTTATTGTCGTTATCGATATACTTCTTAGGTTTTCTCTTTGTTTACGTTATCCTATTCGGAGTCGAGCACGATGCACTGTACCTCCGAGTTGCATTCGTCGCATGTTTCTCTATTTTTGCTGCATTTGTAACAATTATTTGCGTGGAGACAGGGGAGAAATGTCACGCTTATAGGTTGGTGATGGCAGGTTTGACATGACGGAGAGGCGGCATCTTCCTCGTGGGAGGGTGTCAGCGATGGTGTGGATAGGTCCAATGACTCCGCCCAAGGGGTAGGAGGTCGGAAATTACGACTATGTGAGGTAATTAGTTTTTCGTCTGACTCGTCCTTGTCCGTCGTATCGGAATGTGGGTTCGCATGATTATCTTGGTTAGTGGGCGATGGAGGGGGAGCGGGAGGTTTGTGAAGCAGTGATGTAATTGAGTCGGTAAGACTGGTGGACAAAGAGGAACATGGGAATGTATTCGTAGTCATGCTCAGGAATCGACAACCTGGATTTAACAAGACGTGTAAGTGTAAGGGGTTTGGACCCGTTCCCCAACGCTTTATTTTTATTCCGCAATAAAAACAAGTTACTCTGCCCTTTTTCCCAGAATAAAAGAATCCAGCATCTACTAATGTTACTGGTTTTATCGGTAGCGTCTCAAGCCAGGAAATGAAGCTTTCCATGCGGTCAGTATAGTTTTCGTAGGTGGGGTATGAGGGTTGTAGGCCGTCGTCCCTGGAACATACCCATTCTAAACAATTGAGGGTGCCCCGGAGCCTTTCCAATAGTCTGGCGACAAATCTCAGATCGCAGGTAGGGGGGCTCTCGTACAGTTCTGTCTGAGAGGCGGGGGTTAAGGAAGAGAAAGGATGGCGGCGCGGTGTTTGACCGGGTGGTCGGCTTCCTATACTCATTATTATGTATTATGTGAAAAAGAATCCGGCTGCTGCTAATACTGCAATATTAATTTCACAATTTCCAGGCCAGTAGGTGAAGCTGTCTACCCGTTTAACATAATCTTCGAATGCGGGATACATGGGAGTAAAATCGCTTTTTTTTGGAGGCATATCCTCGTGGCAATCAGGGGTCGCGTTTACTCTTACTTTTACTCTGCAATCGTGGCGTTCTTTTTCACGAGAAAGGGGTACATCTAGTGGATCGGCCCCGATAGGAACGTTCCCACAAGGTATGCCGCGGACAAAACGGCATTGTTCTTGCCACCTACGGTGGTCATGCATTGGTATATCACCAACTTCCTATTCTTTAATAGTAACTCTGCAATCAAAACAACTGACCTCGTCGTCCTGTCCGGTGTAATAAAATCCTGCAGCAGCAAGTTGCCGCGGGTCTAGAAAATTTACTAGCCAACTACGGTAACTGTCAAGACGCACTTGTTCGTATGAGTACATGCCGCGTGGGTCTTTCGATGACATGCTTATTGATAATCCGCACACTTTTATAATTAATTTTTTTCAAGATGCAGGTATAAATAGTAGTGTATTTATCTAGTTATGTTAATAAAAAATTTTATGCGTATATTTACTGGTATATGTTATCAGGAGTACAAATTGAAAATGCGGGATTTTTTTCTATTTTTGAACGTTTATTCTGAAAAAATGGTAACAAATGAATTATTCAAAGTATTGTCCATCGCTAGCCACAACTTTTTCCCATCTTTCTGGCAATTTACGGATACCGTCGCGAAAAAATTCGGCCGGCTTGGCTGCTATCCAGTCATCGACCCATTTTTGGGCTTCTTCGTAAGAATGGAAGCGCTGGTCAGCTAGGCCATGTGTCATCGATCGGAAAAGGTGGTAATCGGAAGGAGCAATATCTGGGCTATACGGCGGGTGGGGTAAGACTTCCCATTTCAGCGTTTGTAGGTATGTTTTGACCGGCGCTGCAACATGTGGCCGAGCGTTGTCATGTTGCAAAATTACTTTGTCGTGTCTTTGCTCGTATTGTGGCCGTTTTTCTTTGAGTGCGCGGCTCAAACGCATCAATTGAGTTCGGTATAGTGCTCCTGTGATGGTTTCGTTCGATTTCAATAGCTCATAATACACCACACCCAGCTGGTCCCACCAAATACAGAGCATGAGCTTGGCGCCGTGAATATTTGGTTTGGCCGTCGATGATGATGCATGGCCGGGGTAACCATATGATTTTTTGCGCTTCGGGTTATCGTAATGGATCCACTTTTCATCACCAGTGACAATGCGATGCAAAAAACCCTTCCGTTTTTGCCGTTCGAGCAGCAGTTCGCATGCAAAAAAACGGCGCTCGACGTCTCTCGGCTTCAGCTCATACGGCACCCAATGTCCTTGCTTTTGGATCATTCCGAGGGCTTTTATACGATGGGAAATGGCTTGTTGTGTCACTCCCAATGAATCTGCGAGCTCTTGTTGAGTTTGACACGAGTCTTCATTGAGTATTGCCTCCAATTCAGCATTCTCAAACTTTTTCACTTGGCCCGGCCGCTCTTTGTCCTCAACGTCAAAATCACCACTTCTAAACCGCACAAACCATCTCTCGCACGTTGAAACCGATGGAACATGACTCGGATAAGCCTCGGAGACCAATCGATGTGCTTCAGCAGCACTTTTCTTCAAATTAAAGAAGTAAATTAAAACTTCCCGCAAATGCTGTTTTGTTGGCACGAAACTCGACATATTGAGAGCTCAAAAAAACTATGAATTTGACACTGCGACAAATTGACACATACTGAAAATTAAAGCTATAAGACGTAGCTTTGACATGAACATAGTCACAGTACTGCCTGATGCGTATAGCGTTAGTAACGCCATCTGTTATCAAACCCGCATTTTCAATTTGTACCCCTGATAATATTCTTAAATATGGTTATTGTAGCATTCTCTTTATATTTGGTTGTACTCTCTCTCTCCTTTGAAGTCTAAAACTGATCAGGGTGCACTAAGTTATATATATTTCTTTTTTCAAGAGGTTTTATTCAATACCTTTGTCTTTGAGTGCGTTTCCTGGTATCTCGTTTGCGTCGGCGTATTGGTAATTATGTTTGCCTTGTTTTGAAACCTTTAAGAAAAATTCCTATTCACTTAAACTTGAACATATTGATCATTGCTATTATTATTATTGCTATTACTATTATTACCATTATTATTGTTACTATTATTATTACTACTATGATTATATATATGTATTATTTCTTTTCATAATTAATATGTTTATTTATCGGATAGAGGGTTATTTGATTAATATGTTATACCACGGTATTTGGTGGACGACTTGGCACTGTTTTCTGCCAAACTTGTCTCCTAGTATTGAAATATCGTTGATAAAAATAAATAAGGATTGCTAATAGGGCTTATTGTAGTTTTATATTTACTCCCGTATGATATATATATATATGGTTTTATTTTTATTTTTATTTTCTGATTTTTCTTTCGTATATATCAATTTTATTATGTAAATTCTATGTTTATTATTACATGATATCCAAAAAGAAAGTGCCGCATGAATGCGTACCATTTAAACATCGTATATTTTTATGCAAAAATACGTTTCTGGAAAAATTATTTCGAAAATCTTAGTATGCAATTCTCGATTTTTTTAATCGATTTGAATGTACAATAATATCTCTGTTTGGGAGTTTAATACGTACGTTACCGTTCGTTAATATAGTCTCTATTTCGTGCGGACCGGTGTAGTGGTCACCGAGTTTTCCGGGTTTTGGTCCTTTAAGCAAAAATACTGGTTCACCGACTTTAAATGTTACAGGATTAATTTTCCTGTCTTGATATATTTTGGAATTTTCTTTAGCCTTTATCAAATTTTGTCGTCCCAAGCCCTGTATTTCATGGATTTGCGTGACCAGTTGCGTTAGATATTCGTCGTACGTGGCGAGTTTTTCCATCTCGGCAGGGGGCATACTAGAAGGGGTGCGAGCTATCTTGCCAAAAACCATTTCGTATGGAGTATGCTTGGTACCTTCGTGTACATTCGTGTTGTAATTGTAAATAGCCATTTCAACCCATTCATCCCAATTATTTTGTTTAGTAGTGAATTGTTTAAGATATTCACCGAGAGCATGATGCGATCTTTCCAATGATCCATTGGATTGAGGGTGAAATGCTGTCGTTCTGACTTTACGTATTTTGAACAATTTCGCAATTTGGTTTAAGAAGTTACTCAAAAAATTACTACCTTGGTCAGTAAGTACCGCTTTGGGTGAGCCAAAATAACAAATGAATCGTTTGACAAATGCTTCTGCTATTGTTACTGCTTTTGCGTTAGGTAAAGGGATTGCTACTGAATATTTAGTTAATTGATCTTGAATTGTAAGTATGTATTCATTTTCTTGCTTAGTTTTTGGCAGAGGGCCTACTATGTCCATTGCAATTTTATCGAAAGCTATTGCTGGAGTATTTGTTATAATCATAGGTTGTTTAGTTTTTACGCGGACTAATTTCTTTAATTGACATTGTAAACACCGTTGAATATACATTTGGACGTCGGTTTTTAAATTTTTCCAATAATACAAATGACGAATTCGATTATATGTTTTACTGACACCTCTGTGTCCGCCTATGGTTGACGAATGCATTTCTTCAATAATCTCATTTTGTCTTTCCACTGGAGGTTGTCTAACTAACCCGTGACAAATAATGATTTTAACGTCGCTTTGTGCGAATATTAATCGAATTTGAGTCATAATATTTTCCCATGGCACGTTTAACATAAAACTTGATTTTGCAATGCTAACGGTTTGCAATGATAACTTGTCAACTAAATAACGAGCACTTTTTAAAGCTTCTACTATATTTTCCAAAATTAACGTGGGACCTTCTCCAGAATTATCTGTGATAGGCAAAGCTATATTGAATCTTTGAGCTCGTTTCATAATAGATCGAGCTTTCTTTAATTCTAGATTCTTTAAGTGTGGAAAATTGTCGTTATCTCGAAGTGCAATAGCTCCAGTGTCTATCGGTGCACAGTCGGTGGAAACAAAATAAACTAAATTATCTTTTCGAGTGTGAAATAAATCTCGTGACTGTTTGACGTTGGAAGCAATAATCCTACCCTTCGTAGTTTTATGCAGGATCGTGGCGGGCAATGTAAATGAATTCTCGGGTTCGACGTCGGACATGTTGTCGCTTAGGGGTTCTGTTTCGCTACTTTGAAAGAGTTCACGTGCATATTTTCCCTGTACTGTTCTGCTTGAGTTTTCCCGAGGGTTATGGTCCTCGAGTTCGCTTTCGTCGCTGAATTCGTTGTTCTTAAGAGGCATATCGTTGTGGGGTAGGACCGGTAACGGCACATATGTTTGGCTACTCGGTCGATCTGAAGAAGTGTCAGATGGCAGAGGAAAGTTCTCAACACTGTATGTCACTTGTTTAGTCTTAGTTTCAATGTTTTCATTCTTGCGTGTCTCCCGAGGCATGTTAGCTTTCATTTTTACGGTGGTTTTCTTTAGTGGTGCCTTGTTCGCTGCAGGCGTCTGAAAAATTTCGTTTTCGTGACCGGTGGTCGTTGATTTGTATGGAGAGGCTATGTCTTCCAGCTGTTCGAAAGGATCAACCGACTCACGTACCCAGTCACATTCTTCTACATCGTTAAGATAACCGAAATTTCCAGGGACATCGTTGCTTAGATTTTCTTCCTCTTCGGAGTCTTCTTCTAATCGTCGAGCTATATCGGTGTCTGATAAAATGCGTTGATTATTTTTACTGTGACTTTTTGGAGGATTCAACCGAACCATGTAAATATCGTCTGTGGTAGTCAATGACTCTATGGGGTTTCTTGAGAGCGCGTCGGCGTTAACGTTAGTTTTTCCGGTCTTGTACACTACATCGTATTCGTACTCGGCGAGTTTCAGTCGCCAGCGCAAGATTTTAGGGTTTCCATCTGTAGCCCGTCGGAACCACAACAGCGGTTTATGGTCGGTTACTACAGTGAAGTGGTGCCCATACAGATATGGCCGAAAGTGAAGCATAGAGTATACTATAGCCAATGCTTCCTTTTCGTAGGTATCGTATCGTTCTCCGACTAGACTCAAAGCTCGCGAGGCGTAAGCGCATGGATGATCGTTGTTAATTTCTCCTTGTGAAAGTATACTACCGATAGCATAACCCGATGCATCTGTCGTTAAAATTCAAAAGGCTTGGAAAAATCAGGATATCGCAAAACTGGAGCCGTACAAAGTTTATTCTTTAAAATTTCGAATGACTGTTGTTGTTCGGGTCCCCAATCAAATATATTTTCTTTGCGTAATAAAGTTGTGAGGGGTTTTGATATCTTGGCGTATCCCTCTATGAACCGCCTATAATAACCTGTTAATCCCAGAAATTGTCGAATATTTTTAACATTTTTAAGTACGGGATATTCACGTACAGCTTCTAATTTCTTAGGATCGGGCCGAACTCCGTTATTCCCAATTATATGTCCTAAATACGCGACTTCCCTTTTCAAAAATTCGCTTTTATCTGGTTGTAATTTTTAATTTGCTGCTTCTAATCGTTTAATTAATTCGCGATATATATTCTCGTGTTCTTCGAGATTGTAGGCATAAATGACAATATCGTCCAAATAAACAAATAGTCCTTTCCCGAGGAGCCTACTTAGTGTGAGGTCCATTGCTCTTTGAAACGTCGGAGGGGCGTTCCGAAGGCCGAACGGCATTCTAACGAATTCGAAATGGCCACGTGGCGTAGTAAATGCGGTCTTATGACGATCTTCTGGAGAGACTTCTATCTGATGGAATCCTGATGCTAAATCGAATACAGAAAAGTATTGTGCACCGCCTAATTGATCTAATATATCGTTGATATTCGGTATGGGGTACGCGTCGGCGATCGTTTTTTCGTTCAGCGATCGGTAATCGAACACGACTCTCCATTTTTTATTATCCTGAGAGTCGGCTTTCTTGGGAACGACCCAGACAGGACAATTGTATGGCGAGGTAGAGGGTATTATTACTCCTTTACCGAGCATATCCTCTATTTGCTTGCCTATTTCTTCTTTAGTACATTCTGGCTATCTGTATCCTCGAGTATTTATAGGAAGATCATCGGTAGTAGGAATGCGATGTTGCAATATAGTGGTGCATGTCAACGTATCTCCTGGGATTTGGTATAAATGTGCGCTTTCCTTTAAAAGCGTCTCGATACTTGCTTTTTCTTCTTCGTTCAATTCGGCGAGTCTTAATAATTCCTTAATTTGATTATAGCGGTCGATCATTACCGATTCTGATATTACGTAACATGAATTTTCGCGAATGAAAGGTTGAATTTCGCGAGTGATATTAGCTATACTGAGTTTTTGTGTTAACGAGACGTTCATGATTTTATACGTTTTCGGACTATATTTCTCGCTTCTCAAACGTGTATCTTTATCTTTAATATTTTCTATAATATTTTCCTCTTTTGACGGTTCAAGTGTACAAACTGTTCGTAAATTCTTCGGGTCTTCATAATTTTCAAAATTGACAGTTTGATCGCAATGGTTTACAGGCACGAAAGGTTCAACAGGTTTCTGGCAAAGTACTTCTTTATTTTCCATCGTTATTACTTCTTTTATTGACTCTGATGCTTTGCTAAAATCTGAATAATTGACTTTTACTGATTCAGTTGTTTCAATGTTTCTATTCTCTCGGAGTATTTGTTCTTTGGTTGACTTTCTAAATTCCTCATTGTAATTATTAATATCATCAAAGGGTTCTGTCCTTTCCATCGGCACAGATATCCCTATAAAATCTGGATCGAGTTTTCGCATATCTCCAACAAGTTCTGTCCGTTCAGTCGGCACAGTTACGTCTGTGAAGCTCGAACAACCCGCATAATTAACACAATTAGACTCGCTATCTCTTGCCGATATTTTAGTTTTTATTGGATTTGAATTAACGACGTTTTCTTCTTGAACATATTTTTCATATACTTGAGAAGATTCTGTCCTTTCCATAGGCACAGATTTTCTCGAAAAATTTGAGCTGAGCTCCCTTAAGTCTCCAACGACCGCTGCCCGTTTCGACGGCACAGACACCTCTGTGGAGCCAAGGCAAGACTCCTCATTGACACAGTAAATTTTCGTCTCTATCGAATTCGGATAGACAACGTTCTTTTCGTTTTCACAACTTAATTCGGTACACCCCATTGGTGTCTCTGTTTTTATCGAATTCGAACAAATAACACTTTTTTCCTGAACACTGTTATCAAAATATTGAAAGGATTCTGTCCTTTCCATAGGCACAGATTGTCCCAAAAAATTTGAGCTGAGCTCCCTTAATTCTCCAACGAGCGCTGCCCGTTTCGTCGGCACAGACACCCCTGTGGAGCCAAGGCACGACTCCTCATTGACACAGTAAATTTTCGTCTCTATCGAATTCGGATAGACAACGTTCTTTTCGTTTTCACAACTCAATTCGGTACACCCCATTGGTGTCTCTGTTTTTATCGAATTCGAACAAATAACACTTTTTTCCTGAACACTGTTATCAAAATATTGAAAGGATTCTGTCCTTTCCATAGGCACAGATTGTCCCAAAAAATTTGAGCTGAGCTCCCTTAATTCTCCAACGAGCGCTGCCCGTTTCGTCGGCACAGACACCCCTGTGGAGCCAAGGCAAGTCTCCTCATTAACACAGTTTACTTTCGTCTCTATCGAATTCGGATAGACAACGTTTTCTCTAGATACAATAATCTCTACAGGTTCAATATAAGTGCTCTCCTTGCTCGAATCCGACGTACAAAGTTCCATAAAATTTCGCGAACTAGACTGCAATTTTTCAACTTGATCTTCTATTTTTACTTTACCAATTTCTTTACTTGATTTTTCATTTTTCACACGATTTTCGTAAACTTCTTCAATAATTTCTGAACAATTTCTTATTTCTTCCTTTATAATTTTTTTCACAAAATCAACCATAGAATCTCCGCGAGATAGTGTCTCTGATAAGAACACATTTTTTCCCGTCGGAATGAATTTTTTTCCAATATTTTCACTTGAATTGATTTTATCTTCATTAGTTTCGTGACTCAGTCCGTCCGAGGACTTATTTTCTTTTATTAATTCAACTTTACTTGTTACCTGTTGTTCCTTTTTCGTCTTTGAATCGTCAGTAGATTCTCTTATTCCTGTACTGTAAGTTAATTCCTCCGATGACATTAACTCTAGTACTGGTACCTGGACTTGAACCGAATACCTATTGCTATTTGTCACATAAATGTAAGCTTTACCATTATTATTAATGACAAACCCGCTCTCTATGTTTATATCTTCACCTGCATCCAGGGGAGGCAGATAACCTTCCCGTAAATCCAAATTCTTTACTCTCACGAAGCACAATTTGGTGGACTCTGCAGGGATAACAATAGTTTCCTGAGTTGCAAATGGTATTCTTACATTCTGCATTTTCAATTGTCTTTTCTCATAGTCAATTTTCACGCGATTGCCGTCAAGGTATTCCGAACCCAATATACCAGCTTCCTTTATAGGGAAGTTATTATCTACAATATGGAAAGTAGCGAAACGTCCGAAGGCTTGTATTGTAATATGACCCAGAGTGAAAATTGAATTTGTTGTTATTCCATTAAGTTGTAAAATTTCTCCGTGATTTATAGCGATATGTTCATTTACAAATTGTTTCTTTAAAATATTCGGCCCGGCTCCCGTATCAACCATAAGAGTGATAGGGGATATTACCTCCGATGCCGTTATCGCAACCGTCGGAACACTACTTTCTCGATGCAATTGTATATTAAAGATACGGACTACTCGCGGTTGAGGGTCGAAGCTGCGATTGAAATAGTACGGATCGGATGCATGTTTAGCGGAGTCTCCCTGGGCGCACCCGTACTCGGAAGACCACTTCGGTTTCCCGTACTTCCATATGTTGCTTCGTTCTCCCTTCGAGCGGGGCACTCACGGATAAAATGACCGGGTTGTTTGCAATAAAAACATGGTCCTGTTGAATTCATGGAGTTATTATTGAAATTATTAATATTTCCGCGATTTTCCGATCGATTGTTATTTAAAGGCTGGGAATGATTGTTACGATAAGGACAAATATGGGCCCCGTGGCCTTCTTTTTTACATATTTGGCACCGAATATCGCTAGGATTTTGGTATCGGAGATTGACTGGTACCTGTGTTTGCGGTAAAAACATTAGTTTGGGGGGGACTGAGGGTGATTGAGGACATCTATTCGCTGTGTGTCCATGATTTTTACAAAAGTGACAAAACATCGGTGTATTTCCCGACTCCTTTCTTTCAGGAGGAAAAATGTTATAACAACGGTCGGCAGTGTGCCCACGCTTGTTACATACCTGGCATTAGTGAGCGGAGGACCGTCAAAGACGGGTTTATTATTATTTGAAGGGGGGAAGATTTTAAGACATTTGTCGGCCGAATGTCCTGTTCTTTTACAGATCTGACATATGATAAATGAAGGAGCTTCGAGGCTAGATTTATTGTTATTTGAAGGTGGAAAAATTTTAAAACATTTGTCTGCCGAGTGTCCAGTCTTCTGACAAATCTGACATATCTTCGGTCCTTTATCGACATTTCCCGTATTTTGTAACCCAACAGCCAACGCTTGGCTATTCTTTTGAGTCGAACATTCTTTAGCATTGTGCCCTTTTTTATTGCACAACTGGCAATGCACTTCTTCGCTTGCTACCACGTGTATTCCTCGTTTCGCCTCGGGCTTAGGGACCCTTGGACTCGACGTTACTTGCTCACCGCTACGCAAGGCTGCTTGGGACACTAAACTCTTTTCGGTCTGCACTGCTAGCTTTATTAATTCTTCAAGATTATTATTAGGCATTAACCGTTGTTCGATTTCCGGTTTTAAACCGTGTAGAAAACAAGCTGGAAGGCTTTGTTTAGTATTATCAATAAAAGCGCCAGCCAAGGGATTATCTTCGCTCGCATCGTAATTTTCAAGTATCAAATTTCCCAAATCTCGTACACGATTCGAATAGGCAATAACAGACTCACTTTCTCTCTGGTATATTGATCCTAATTCACCTTGCAACGGATATACGTTTCGCGTGGGTGCATAAATATCTTTGAGAAATTTACCCAAATCTTCTATTTTTTCAAAAGTTTGCCCTTGTATAGTGCGACGGGGTTCGCCAATTATTTTTATGCGGACTGCTTTTACTAAATTTGATTCGGCGCCTGGTCCCATCATGGCCAAGGCTTCCTTGCATCCTTGGATAAACATCCCCAATGACAAAGTATGACCGTCATAATTCGGTATGACAGCCAATGCATCTCGAAGAGACAACGTTTGGTTATTATTAACCATTATGGGAGGAGGGTCGGGTACAGGGTCACTAGTTTCAAGAGAAAAGTTAACTGGTGGTATTTTACTGGGCTTTTTATCTGGACTCGACCTTTTTCCCGTGGGGTGGGAGGAACAACCAGGAATAGCAGGTTCGTATTCCGACAGCAGGTGTAAATTTTTCAACAAATTCTGTGGGACAATGTGGGAGGGTTTAATTATTGATTTTTATTTAGATTTTTCACAAGTATTCCTTCTTCTGGTTGAAGTGGACAGTGTTTTATTATGACTCACGAGGAGCGGTGTATCGATGGGTGAGTTGAATGGGGTAGACCCCCCTGCAGAAGTGTAAAATATGTCGCTGGAGTTCGAAAGGCCAAACGCGGGCGTGGTGACTACGGGGTTCGGGGTAGTTATGACTGGTGTATTCGTACCTGTCGTCTCGTGTGTAGCGGGCTGCAGCTCGACGTCTTTTACAATATGTCCGGGGGATGCGGGGATCTGAACTGGAATTTCGTTACAGGGATCTCTATATATTACAAGTGGTAAATATTGGTGACCAGGTTCTTCCAAAAATCCAACCACGGACATTAAATTGTTTCCCGATCTCGCTGCAAGTGTTTCTTGCACTTGATTCGTGAATTGCTCAAAACTTTCCGAATTCTTTGAAATTTCTTGAATCTGTAACGGACTATTTGCTGTACTATAATTATCAAGATTGTCTGATAAAATTTCTTCAGTACTTGAAGAATCACTTGCTTCCTCGCAATTTATTTCCGTTTTTGTAATAATTAAATGACTTGACGTTAATTCCAAGGATTGTATACGACTATTTTCGTCTACTTTAATTAATTCCGGATTTTCTTAATTAATGTCGCTACTTTTCTCTGTATCCACAATAATTTCTCCCGTTGGATTCGTTGTGGAGGGAGTCTTGGGATGCGAACTGTTGATACTTTCGTCGGAAAATTCTTCGACTGTTTCAAATTGGGATTTAGGAGGGCTCTGTATTCGAGATTTCTTTTTTCGGTCTTCAGGATAATCATGTATTACATTATCATCAAGTCTTACCTTTGATCGAGTTGAACTCATTGATGATGTATTTTATATAAGTATAATAATATATTTGCTCTTTTTTTTTTATACCGCATCAAAGAGACATACAACAATACATAAGAATATTATGAGACTAAAATTGCGCAGGAGGAGGAAATAGGAATAACTTTCTTTTTGTTACTTGTAACGAGGAAAAATTATGGACCTTTATTCCTTTAATTTTGTTTAAAAATTTCCTTGAGATGAAATCAAATGTGGTTTTTCCTTCAAGAGGATAACTTTATGTTTATTCAACGATTCGATCTTAGTGATACGAGGCTTGCAAGGTGTTACTATCGGATGATAGCGTATCCCTTCTATCGAGTGAGTTTCGTAATCAGCGACAAGTTCATCTAGAACATTTTTCCGCTCAACTTCTCGGATTTGCTTAAGGCGTTTTATTCTATATTCACTCGGTATTTCTGTGTCAACGCCCTGTGTGACTTTACTGCTGCTTGCTTCGTACGTAGTTTCCCTTAATAAATATGGTATCTCTTCATTAGAGAGGCCCGTGCAATCTACCTTTGCACTGTCTGAATGATTTTTATACTTCTCTGTTTGTTCACCTAAAGGTCCCTGCAAACCTGTTAATTTTTTTTGTTTGAGGAAAATACCTTCGTTATCTTTTGTAGATTTGATGCTAGTGACTCCAAAATTCTGCTCGTTATACGATTCCCTCGCTGTTACCGTTAAAGGACGATTCGTTTTATTAGAATTAAATTCTATTCTTTTCTTGCCTCGAATAGTCGTTATGTACTGCAATTGTGTCGTCGCAATGTTTCTTATATTCTGTTATTTCTCTTCCTTCGAGAGGGATAGTTTTATTATCGCTTTCTATTTCAATGTCAAAGACTCTAGGATTTTGCTCGTTATACGATTTGCACGCAATTATTGGAACTTGGTACTGTTCTTTTAAGATTCGTTGTTTTAATCTCTGCGCTTGAATTTTCCTTCCTGCTCTATGGATTTTAGGCATGGATAAATGATTCGGGTCAATAGAAGTAGGGTAATTGTTAGAATAAGTAAGTAGTATGTGTAGTTATGTCTGTCTTATTGGTATAATGTGTTTCGTGAGCGAACCTTGCCAGCCTTAACCCCACTTACGCGCGGAGCTGAAACATAGGATTTCTCTCACTAGTGTAATGTGTTTTGTGAACGAGCCTTGCCAGCCCTGAACTCACTTGCGTGAGGAGCTGAAACATAGGATTTCTCTTCACTAGTGTAATGTGTTTTGTGAGCGAGCCTTGCCAGCCTTAACCCCACTTACGCGAGGAGCTGAAACATAGGATTTCTCTTCACTAGTGTAATGTGTTTTGTGATGATTGTGTTGTTAGTGATACGTGCGCGGGCAAATCTGGTTGCCCAGGTGTTAGGTTGAAAAAAAAAGGATAGTTAAGGTAGGGTTTCTAGAACGCTGTCTGCTGGTGTAAGCGAGACGGTGGATTTAATGAATGAGGTAGGGTTTTTAGAACGCTGTCTGCTGGTGTAAGCGAGACGGTGGATTTAATGAATGAGGTAGGGTTTTTAGAATGCTGTCTGCTGGTGTAAGCGAGACGGTGGATTTAATGGATGAGGTAGGGTTTTAGAACGCTGTCTGCTGGTGTAAGCGAGACGGTGGATTCAATGGATGAGGTAGGGTTTTAGAACGCTGTCTGCTGGTGTAAGCGAGACGGTGGATTTAATGAATGAGGTAGGTTTTTTAGAATGCTGTCTGCTGGTGTAAGCGAGACGGTGGATTTAATGAATGAGGTAGGGTTTTTAGAACGCTGTCTGCTGGTGTAAGCGAGACGGTGGATTTAATGAATGAGGTAGGGTTTTTAGAATGCTGTCTGCTGGTGTAAGCGAGACGGTGGATTTAATGGATGAGGTAGGGTTTTAGAATGCTGACCGCTGGTGTAAGCGAGCCGGCGAATTTCTAAAGGGCTGTGGTAGAAAGAGTAGCACGTGCAGGTGGAGGTGCAATGTTATGAGGGATGAATAGAGGTGAACGATACTAGCGATCGCTCGAGAGGATTGTTAAGATGAGCAACGTAGGAGTGAATAGCAGAACTGTTTTGTAATTCTCTTAATATTTTCTGAATTGTATGTCAACTGTTTTAACGCTTGGCAGATTGACAGATTTTATGTAAATGATAGTACCAAAAAGTTAAAGTTACGGAGCGAATCGTATAAAAACAACACAAGAAGTCTGATGTTTGTCTGGTTAAAACAAATATAATCTTACTCTCTATAATTAATATTTGGTGAAGCTATTTTCCTTGTAGTTCTCCTCACGTATGTTTTAGCAGTTATTCTTTCTTGCTGTTTTATTCGTTCCAAACCAAGTTGATTTAAGAAAATTTCTGGCGTGACTTCTTCAATGAGCTCTTGTGCGAGAACATCGAGTTCCTTTATACGCACTTGAAGTACAAATAATTTTTCCAATGGTCCCATATAATGGAGTACAACTTATGAATATGTATATATATATATATGTATATATATATATATATATATACATCCACGTATATGTCTTTCAATACAAGTTTTATCTTCTCTACCTTTTTTTTTTTTATTCACCAGTCATTATCGAATATTAGTTTCCACATTTCATTTCCACAAGGTCAATTTACTTACGAAGAAGGCTTATCGTATAACTTGAATTATAGCTGGGATTCTTCTAAAAAGATGGTAAATTTTTATGAAATGGCTTGGCTCGTTAAAATTCACGTTAAAATTTAATAAAAAGTAAAAAATCGATTTCTTTAAAATAAATCAATTCTCGAAAATGCCGTAAAAACAGAAAAGGTGGATTTTATAAATTAAATCGTTTTCTAAAACCTCTGTAATAGATGATAATAAATTTTCATGATATGCATTGAATCGTTAAAATTCAATAAAAAGTAAAAAATCGATTTCCTTAAAATAAATCAATTCTCAAAAATGCGGTAAAAAGGGAAAAGGCGGATTTTATAAATTGAATCGTTTTCTTAAACCTCAGTAATAAATGATGATAATTTTCCTGAAATGCATTGAATCGTTAAAATTCAATAAAAAGTGAAAAATCAATTTCTTTAAAATAAATCAATTCTCGAAAATGCGGTAAAAAGGGAAAAGGTGGATTTTATAAATTAAATCGTTTTCTTAAACCTCAGTAATAAATGATGATAATTTTCCTGAAATGCATTGAATCGTTAAAATTCAATAAAAAGTGAAAAATCAATTTCTTTAAAATAAATCAGTTCTCGAAAATGCGGT
The DNA here is from genome assembly GCA_963942595.1 of Cylloceria caligata. NCBI lineage: Eukaryota > Metazoa > Arthropoda > Insecta > Hymenoptera > Ichneumonidae > Cylloceria > Cylloceria caligata. The sequence goes on from OZ012709.1 coordinate 10,966,530, forward strand.
AAAAAGGGAAAAGGTGGATTTTATAAATTAAATCGTTTCCTTAAACCTCAGTAATAAATAATGATAAATTTTCATGAAATGCTTTGAATCGTTAAAATTCAATAAAAAATAAAAAATCAATTTCTTTAAAATAAATCAATTCTCGAAAATGCGGTAAAAAGGGAAAAGGTGGATTTTATAAACTAAATCGTTTTCTTAAACCTCAGTAATAATTGATGATAATTTTCCTGAAATGCATTGAATCGTTAAAATTCAATAAAAAGTAAAAAATCAATTTCCTTAAAATAAATCAATTCTCGAAAATGCGGTAAAAAGGGAAAAGGTGGATGTTATAAATTAAATCGTTTTCTAAACACTCAGTAATAAATGGTGATAAATTTTTATGGAATGCTTTGAATCGTTAAAATTCAATAAAAAGTAAAAAATCAATTTCTTTAAAATGAATCAATTCTCGAAAATGCGGTAAAAAGGGAAAAGGTGGATTTTATAAATTAAATCGTTTTCTAAAAACTCAATAATAAAGAAGGATTATTTTTCGTGAAATGCATTGATTCACTAAAACTCAATAAAAATAAAAAAATCGATTTTCGAAGATTAAATCGGCTTACAAAACCACGGTAAAAAGGGCAAAGTAAAAATATTTTCTTTCCAGTTGATTCTTTTATACAATATTAGTTTGAACAAAACTAACACTCTAGGATCCCGGACGAGCCCCCAGAATTTGTTACGTCAAAATCGCGGCCTATCTTACGAACCCACGAATTTAACATAGATTTCACGTTTCGGTGTATCTTTTCCGTGCTCTGGTCAAGGAGAATAAATTCTCCCTTTACCACACCCGACGAGAAAATACCGAAGACGCAAGCCCGTTTTTGAGTCTAACCTCGCGGAAAATTACTCGGGATAAGGCTGGAGTGCGTTTTGTTCTTGGTTGGGGATAATCACTTCACGAATAATGGGGAGGGACTTGAATGACAATTTCACGCGGAGCAAGATTTCACTTTAATTGGTAATTGAAAATTTTACTTACGGTTGTTCGTTGCTGTGGTTCTTACTGTTGAACGTTGGTTGGGCGTAGATTAGTGTAGTCAGACAGACTAAAAATCGAACGTAGGCGTTGGTGCGTATTAATAATTATTTATTGAAATAAACTACATGAGTAGTTGAATGTTGCACGTTCAATATTTCCGATTTTACAAGCGTTAATAATTATAAGTACTGTACTCTTACTCTGTACTACTTGAAACTATACTTTGTGAAAATTAAGCCGTGGTGAAAAACTATCGTTCTGTACTACTTTATTTCCCGGCAAACAGTACTACTTGTTGCCTTGGAAAAATTCTAATTCACTGCCGGCGACTTATTGACTGCCAGGCTAGTGATTAGTCCTCTAGTTGACCCCCGTGAAACTGTGTGTTACTTGACTCCCCGTGAAAAAGTGTCGCCGGCCGATTTTCGCGGCCTTTTATAGGGCTCCTGAGCGTCGAAAATTCTTGTCGTCAAGCGCGTAAAAGAAAAGAAGGGATAAAACCCTATCCTGATTATAAGAATTTCCCCGTGGTCTATCTCGACCATACACGTATTCATTCCCCTTACTCCGCAGAGTAGCTTCTCGACATGCAGAGCCATAGATCTATGCAAGTGCATCGGTATGGCGCGCTCTGATTTGTCCGCGCGATGTGCTACACAGAGGACCACGCGATTAGGTGAGGGAACGCGTTCGAAGCGTTTTTCCCCTGAAAACGAGGCGATTTTTACCACCCCGCTTCTTGGCCTACTTTCAATAGAATTTCCTAGTTTAGGTAATATCCTTATGCTCGCTTCTCTGTAGATGTGTCTATGGTAATGGCTTAGTTTTTCAGCGTTTTTACGGAACTTAAATAAATCCTTCACATGAAACCACTAATAATAGTTTTGTTACAGATTCTGTAGTTAACTTCGACGTATGCAACCTGATTTCTGCGTTAATCTCTTACTAGTATAAATGGTTTCGTTGAGTTATGGCTTATTCCAAACATCATTGGTTATTCGTTAAATTAGTGATTACTCTAGTTATACCTAATGAGTTTTCTTAAATAATTTGTTAGTTAGACGTTAGATTTCTTATAGTTAATAAGTTTTCTTAAATAATTTGCTAGTTAGACGATTATTCTCGTACTATAGGAACGAGAGCGAGAGAGAGAGAGATAGAGATTTTACTTGAGAACGACTCGTTTAACTTGGTTACTCGTACATTTCGTTCGTACGCAAGTCGGCTAGATCGCCGTTCAGCCCTAGCGATAAGACGTTCGTCGTGGCGCAGAGAGTCGCCCAGCCTCGCTTTCCTGCAGAGGAAGCTCTATTGAAACGCGTGACCGTTTTCTCTCTTTCTCGATTCGTTTTACTTTCAGTATTCAGCTGTAAAATAATCTTAATATTTCATTTTATCCTATATATATATATGTGTAACATATTCCATATATATAATTTGCTGGTAAAACAAGTATTTTTATACATGGAAACGAGAGAGAGCGAGAGAGTTCTTCTCTTGAGAACGACTCGCCTAGCTCGGTTACTCGTACATTTCGTTCGTACGCAAGTCTGCTAGATCGCTGTTCAGACCTCGCGCAAGGCGTTTTCGTTGCGCGGAGAGTCGGCCAGCCTCGCTTTCCTGCAGCAGAAGCTTCATTGCAACTCAATTTTAGTCTCATCTCTTTCTCGTTTTTCTGTCTATTTTTCGCTATTTTACCATAAATTAATCCTAATATTTCCTTTATCCTTTCTATATAGGCATAACATGTTCTATATATTTATGATGGTATTTTTACTATAAATTCCAATATTTTACGAGAGACATATTAATGTAATCCCAAGAGAAAAGGGGAATTAATCCTGATATACTGATCTTTCTTCTATTACCCGACTATACTTGGTAAGCTCATTAATTCGATGTGGGTTGTACTCGTTTTCGAGTGACAGCCATGGGTAGTTTCCATATGGAAGCATAATTGTTCTTTTTGCTGCTGATATTTTATCTACAGTATTCGTGTGAACATTTTAATAGTCATAACTCTTTCGTTTAAATCAACAGTTCCTCCACTTTTGTTAATTGTTTCGCTTAGTTAATAATTGTTCGTGATTTCATCGTCTTTGTAAAGAGAGAGAGAGAGAGAGAAGATTTCAGGCAAGAGCGAGAAGAAAGGGTGCGGTCGCTTGGTCACGTGATAGCGTTCCCTCCAACCGCTCCCTTATGACCAACAACGCCCCGACGGCGACTAGCCGAACCCCTATCTAGGATTGAGGGTAAGGCCGCGCCGAATCATAGATCCATAAATGGCAGTCGATAACCGGGTCTACGCAGTAGATCCCATGGTTTGAAAGTTTGCCTTTTGACCGGGAGCGCCGAAAAATTCCATCTTTACAAGATTAATTCTTCCCGGGAGACGGTCGGTAGGGCCGCATCTTCACCGTGTTCCGATCTCCGTCGCTAAAATCGCTCTCCTTTCCTCTTAAGAAGTTCGAGAATAAAAGAAAAATGTGAGAGGTTACTTTTACTGTAGCGAAACTAAAACAGAAGAACTTTAACGTAATCGAAATAAAAAAGATAAATGCGACGTTACGTCAGGACGTAACAAAATCAATATTCTTGAAATCTGAATATTCGTAACTTCAATATCATTGATGTCTGATTGATTTAATTGATATAAGTGGTAAGTTAATTTCATCATTTAAAGATAAAATTTTTAATGAAGGTAAAGCTATGTAAATTGAAATAATTAATGGTGTAATGGTTCAAATAATTTCTAATAATTGATTTTGTAAAATAAATTTATTTGTTAATTTATTATTTATGATAGAGTTAATAAAATAAATAATGGAAGAGGTAATTCTACATAGTATTATTATAGAGTGGTCATGGAAAAAAATTAATTGTTCTATAAAAGGAGAATTAGCATCTTGGAGATTAATTATTGATCATGTACACATATTCTAAAAAAAGGTTTCTTTATAAATGAAATTTAAGTTCATTGCACTAATCAGCCATATTAGAATTTTAATTTAAGATTATAGGGATTTCAGTATATCTGTGATTTATAGGTGGGTATTGGTGACTTCATTCAAGAGATGTATTTATATGTGCTGCATATATGAATATTCGTTGAGCTGAAAGACTTTCTCAGAGAATAAAAATAAAATAAATAATTCTTATTAATGATAAGATAGATCCATTTGAAGATAATGAATGTCATATGGTGAAGGAAGCTGGATAATCAGAGTATCGTCGAGGTATACCTCTTAATCCTAAAAAATGTTGGGGGAAAAATGTAAGATTAGTACTAATAAGAATAGTAATAAATTGAATTTTTAATCATTTTTTGTTTATGGTTAATCCTGTTATTAATGGGAATCCATAAATAAATGCTCCTAAAATTGCAATTACAGCTCCCATAGATAGGACATAGTGGAAGTGGACTACTACATAGTATGTGTCATGGAGAATAATATCAATAGATGAGTTAGCTAAAATGATTCCTGTAAGCCCACCAATTGTAAATATAAATACAAATCCTATGGAACATAGGTTTACTGGATTAAAGATTATTTTTATTCCATGGGTTGATGCTAATCAACTGAAAATTTTTATTCCTGTTGGGATCGCGATAATTATTGTAGCTGAGGTAAAATAGGCTCGAGTGTCAATGTCTATGCCAATCGTAAATATATGATGGTGTTTGAGAATTCTGTCCGATGGTGTTTGACAGACCTGTGAATATATTGAAACTATAAATGAAGCTTCACTCAAGACAGGGTGAAAATAAACCAGACGCATAGATGGTATTCAGAGAAAGTGGTTTATTTAACCATCCGCAAGTCACATACAAATCATAATTTAAATGTAATTTGGAAAAATGTCAGACTTTGGAATTAAATACAAAATTAGGTTAAATTTAGAAAAAAAAACAAAGTTGATATAAAAATAAATGCACCAAAATGAGAGAATTAAAAACTGTGTATAAATACATAAAATTGAGTCAGATTTTTGTCTGTGAGACTTGAGCAGCACACAATTATATTAATTGTGTGCAGTAGGTACTGAGAGCGTAGAGAGTGGCGTGCAGCAGTCAGTGCTGCGTAGCACGCCACGCTAGAGAGAATGTGTGCGTAAGGCGTTATAATAATTCACAGCAAGCTCTCAGCAGCTTAATAAAGAGAGGTTGCAGTGAACAAATGAGAGCACTTGCAATTGAAATTGCTTGAGTGCTCTACATGCATGGGACAAGCTATGCAGGCAGCACTGCATAGCACAATACAACATATAATGAGGATGCACAAAATGAGCAGTGTATAGTCACTGTACTCTCCCGGCAGATGTCCTGGGGGAAAGTACAGCGAATATAGAACACCTGCATAATTATATTAATTATACCGGCAAATTAAGCTGAGAGGAAACGTGGCGCGACATGTGCTGCGATGCCCGCCATAAAGTGAGACCAAAAAACGTTGATGTACCGATGAGAATCCAACTCCTCATTGCCATTGAATTTATGGTAAATTATAACAATGCACTCGTACCTGATTTTGAGTCCTGTTGAGTAAAGAAGGTTGAGATGATCCGTTTGAGAAAAATGAAAATTGTCCGAGCCTTCCAAATGCGTGCGCTGTTCCGTGCGGGTTTTCACGTAAGTGCCAAAATATCCAATATGGCTGCGGAATATGAAAGCGTCGTTGGGCGCTGAAGTCAATTGAGAGAGATAGCCGGTGAGCGAAGCCGAAGTCAAGCGAGAGAGACATCCTCTCGCTCGACGCAGCATGCCTACGAGGCACAACCTCGGCTCCGCGAAGCCCTGCCTCGGCTATCTCCGCCCAACCGAACGCTGCGTGCTCGAGCACAGCAACAGGTCGACGCACGGCGAATATCGATCGCCGTGCGCCAGCTGATTATCCAACAGATGTGCTCATACAATAAAACCAAGAAATCCAATGGTTAATATTGCATAAATTATTCCTAATCTACCGAATGTTTCTTTTTTTTTCTATTATTATAAATTATATGAGAAATTATTCCAAATCCTGGGAGAATTAAAATATAAACTTCTGGGTGGCCAAAGAATCAGAATAAGTGTTGGAATAGGACTGGATCTCCTCCTCCTGAAGGATCAAAAAATGATGTATTTAAATTACGATCAGTTAATAGTATAGTAATAGCTCTTGCTAAGACAGGGACGGCTAAAAGTAATCAAACAGCTGTAATTTTAATTGATCAGATAAATAGAGATAATTTTTCTATAGATAAATTTTTAGGATTTATATTTATGATGGTTGTAATAAAATTTAAAGGTCCTATAATGGAAGATATTCCTGCTATGTGAAGAGAGATGATAGTTAAATCTATTGATATTCCTTCACGATTTAGGTTAGATGATAATGGGGGATAAATTGTTAATCCTGTTCCTGTCCCTTGATTAATAATATTTTTGAATATTAATATTAATAAAGAGGGGGGTAGTAATCAGAATCTTATATTATTTATGCGAGGAAAAGCTATATCTGGTGCTCCTAATATTAAAGGAATTAATCAATTTCCGAATCCTCGAATTAAAATTGGTATAACTATAAAAAAAATTATAATGAAAGCGTGAGAGGTTACAATAGAGTTATAATTCGATCATTATTGATTCATGGACCTGGGAATCCAAGCTCTATTCGAGTGATAATTCTTAAAGACGTTCCTATTATTCCTGCTCATATTCCGAAAATAAAGTATAAAATTCTAATATCTTTATGGTTTGTAGAAAAAAATCATTTTTGCATAAGTTTTTAGCTTAAATAAAATATTAAATTGCAAATTTAAAGATATATTTACATAATTTTAATATAAAATTTTTATAAATTTGATAAATAAAGTAATGAGTCTGAATAAAGGTGATAAATTGTAAATTTATTTAAAAGATAACAAAATCTTCTTTACTAATAAAATTTATTCAATAACAAGTATTTTTAATTTTGAAGGTTAATAGATTTTTTAACTTAACATTTTTATTTTATCATAGATTTAATATTCATAGATTTATAAAGGAATTAAAAATTATAAAATTTATTAATTTAGTTGATTTAAGGTTAATAAATTTATTAATTAAAATTAGTTTTATATTTCAATTAAATTGAATAAGGAAACATATATATAATCGTATGTAAAAAATAAATGTTATTGTACATATGAGAATTAAAATAAAAATGAAAATTATATTGTTATTTCTGTTAGAGCACGTATGATATCGTGAGCTTCGTATCAGAGAGACGCATGTGTCAACGTGCTACTGCGTTGCCATGCGACATTCGCGACAACCGTGGTGACGCTTGTTTAGCCAATCTGCGACTGTTCGTCACCTTGGAAGGTTCTTCGAACTTGTACCTATTTCCTCTTTACAAAATACAATTTGTTCTTGATATATTTTTGTCATCATTATTTCTTACTCCCACGATCCAATATCCTCAACAATTTCAATTTATTAGATATAAGAAAATCATTTTATTATGAATCCAAATATAGGTAGGATTCTTCTAATTGAAAGTATATTAGCGAATAAAAAGAATTTGTTTATGTTATTATTATTTATAATAAATAATTAATTAATATTATAAATATTTATTTTATTTAAAATGAATATAATTGATAGATTAATCTATATATATAGAAAGAAAAGTCCTGACTGACTGACTGACTCACTCACTCATCAACGCCCAGCCCAAACCCCTGGGCCTAGAAACTTGAAATTCTAGGGATATATACCCTTCGTGTCGTAGACGCTCACTAAGAAGGGAATTTTAGAAATTCCACCCCTAACGGGGTGTAAAAGGGTTAAATATGTTTTTACGTATTTCTCAATATCTCTTAGGCACGATGAGATATCGCCTTGGTTTTTGCTTGCAAATGTTACTCATACAAATGTTTAAAAACCAATTTCAGGATTTGCAAAAATTCCACCCCTAAGGGGGTGTAAAAGGGTTAAATATGTTTTTACGTATTTCTCAATATCTCTTAGGCACGATGAGATATCGCCTTGGTTTTTGCTTGCAAATGTTACTCATACAAATATTTAAAAACCAATTTCAGGATTTTTAGAAATTCCACCCCTAAGGGGGTGTAAAAGGGTTCGAAACTGTAGAAAGTGTTTTAACGGTATTTTTAAATTCTATCCCTAAGGGAGTGTACAGGGTTGTTTTTCGTATATTTCTCATTTTTCCTTGTAAAGTTTACCAATACAAATTTGCGTTTTCTCAAATTCTGTCAAGCATGATAAGATTCTGAGTTTATTTTCGCTTACGAATGTTGTTTACGCTTTTACTGCGAAATATAATTCAGTATTTTGTCCTAAATAGCCCTTAAAAGGCCAAATTCAGATTCGGTTGAAAAATTAAAAACTTAAATAAATACCGTGTCCAGCTCAAACCTCTGGTGCTAGAATCTTGGTTTTTGCTTACGAAGGTTGTTTATGTCAGTAATTAGAGTATCTATCTATACAAAAAGAAAAGTCCTGACTGACTCACTGACTCACTGACTCACTCATCAACGCCCAGCCCAAACCCCTGGGCCTAGAAGCTTGAAATTCTAGGGATATATTCCCTTCGTGTCGTAGACGCTCACTAAGAAGGGATTTTTTAAGGTTCCCCTCCCAAGCCTTAATCAGCCCCTCTATGCTCATATAAGTTTTGTCCTTTCTCTTTATTGTTTTAAGTTAGTATGGCAATTGAATTTTTAAATATTAATGGGGAGATGGTGCCTCACACTATTGTCCCCATAACGGGAGACGGAGCTTGCCTGTTCCGGTCCCTCTCATATCTTATATATTATAATCAGCTAATAGCTAGGGAGGTGCGTGAGCTAATCGTCAGGCGCGTTGTGGACACCTGAGAGGAGTTCTCCATCATGTCCCACAACAGCGAGGGGGATAACTACACCAGCTCCGCTGAGTACCTCGCTCACATGTCTTGACCCTTTACTTATGGTGGTTTATGCGAACTTGTGGCGGCTGGCCAGTCGTTCGAGTTCGTCTTCGAAGTTTACCGTAATGGCGAGCTCTATGAGAGTGTCGGTGCTGAAGGTCATCCCGTAAGGAGGTTACGTTTTTCGTAGGACCTTTCTAGGGGCCATTTCGATGCGTACCTGCCACGTGAACCTGAAGAAGTGTTTACCTTACTACCTCTTTCCCAGCTCGACCCCTATTGACATTGCTCATAGCCTTTACCTCTTTCCCAGCTTTTCCAGCTCGACTCCTATTTACACTTCCCACAGCCATCACCTCTTCTTGTCCTCAAGAAGGCTCCTGGCAAACGTCGTGCCAGATATTCCGATGTTAAAAGGAGGAAGCAACTTAAGGATGCGGCAAGGAAATATGCTCAGAATAATCCTGCGGTGAACCGTGCTGCGGTGGCCAGGTACCAGAAAGATCACCCCGAGGTGAACCGTGATGCGGTGGCCAGGTACCAGAAAAATCACCCCGAGGTGAACTGTGATGCGGTGGCCAGGTACCAGAAAAACCACCCCGAGGTGAACCGTGATGCGGTGGCCAGATACCAGCAAGATCACCCTGAAGTGCACAGAGCGGCGGAATTTCGATATGAGCAAAGCAATCCTGGAAGACGAGTAGAAAGGCGAGCACTTCCATGAAAAGTCAAGGCTCACTCAGGCATGGCATATGATCTTGACGTGGCTTATGAGGCAGACAGCACTGTAGATCTGGGTACTATGAGCCACAAATGCATATATTGCAATGCTTTGAAGTGGAAGGAAGAGCCCCGCGGCATGTGCTGCAGCGCTGGCAAGGTGCAGCTTCCGCCCTTCGAACCTCTGCCCGAGCCTCTTTACAGCCTGGTAATGGATATCCACCCTGAGCACGTCCACTTCATGGACCGTATTCGGAAGTATAATGGTTGCTTCGACATGACATCATTTGGGGCTAAGCACGTTCTACGAGATGGCTTCATACCGACCTTGAAAGTTCTGGGGCAGGTGTATCATTTGATAGGAAGTCTGCTATCAGCACCTCAACAGGAAGCCCAATTTCTGCAAATCTATTTTGTGGGCGACGACGAAAGGGAAGTGCGCTTGAGGTGCATCAAATTTTCTGACGTCAAACAGGGATTGGTCAAACAACTGTAGAGGATGCTACACGACATCAATAGCTATATAATGGATCTGAAGACTGTCATGGACAAGGTAGCTCCAACCTGCGAGAAGTTCGAAGTCGTTATTCATGCAGATAGAAAGCCAGCTGACGCTCATGGAGGTCGCTTCAATGCACCAACAGCAAATGAGGTAGCTCTGGTGATTGTTGGTCAGCAATTCGAGCATCGAGACATTGTGCTGCAGAGCCATAACACCACATTGCAGCGCATTAGTGAAATTCATCGGTCATACGACGCCTTGCAGTATCCGCTTCTGTTTTGCCGTAGCGAGGATGGGTACTCTATTGCCTTGCTTCAGCGCGATTCTAAGACCAAGTTGCTCCTTAATAAGACAGTCTCCGAAGCGAGTTTTTACTCTTATCGTATTATGGTCAGGCAAGGGGAGGTCAACCATATTTTGTACTTCCGCTTCCTTTTCAGTCAATTTTTGGTTGACATGTATACCAAAATAGAGACTGAGAGGTTGAATTACATCAGGAACAATCAGGCACAGCTGAGGGCAGACAGCTATATTCATCTGAAGGACGCTGTGAGTAGACAGGATGCAGACGCTGCTCAGCTGGGTCAAATGGTGGTGCTTCCTTCATCATTCACTGGGGGACCTCGCTATATGCATGAGCGGACTCAAGACGCCATGACATATGTTCGCCATTACGGCCGTTCTGATCTGTTCATCACTGTCACCTGTAATCCTAGGTGGAAGGATATCACAAATGTACTGCTGCCTGGGCAAAAGTCTCACGATCGTCATGACATCATAGCCAGGGTATTCCATCTCAAGGTGAAGAAGATGATATCTCTTTTGAACAAGGGCACTCTGTTTGGTGGAGTACGGTGTTTTATGTACTCCGTCGAGTGGCAAAAGCGGGGTCTGCCTCACATACACATATTGCTGTGGCTAGAGCAGCGCATCTTCTCTGACATGATCGACAAAGTCATCTGTGCTGAAATACCTGATCCTGAGCAAGATCCTCTCCTCCACAACATTGTCAAGGCCAACATGATTCATGGGCCCTGCGGCAGCTTGAACTACAATTCGCCTTGCATGAAAGGAGGTAGTTGCAGCAAGAAGTATCCCCGGCCACTTCTCAAGAACACTCAGACAGGAGACGATACATATCCGCAGTATCGTAGGAGGTCTCCAGCTGACAATGGCTTCACTGTAGAAATCAATTGGATAAAACTGGACAACCGCTGGGCAGTGCCCTACAACCCTGTCTTGTCACGCACTTTCAATGCTCACATCAATGTAGAATTATGTAACTCTGTTTAATCCATTAAATACATTTGCAAGTACGTGAACAAGGGCAGTGACCAGGCGTCTTTTGCTCTGGAGAATGAAAGGATGAAGTAAAGATGTATGCGAGTGGGCTGCACATTAGTAGCTCGGAGGCGGTTTGGAGGATATTAGCGTTCCTTATTCATGAGAGGTATCCCACTATTTTTGATCTGGCTGTTCACCTCGAGAATGGTCAGCGTGTGTACCTCACCTCCGACAACTTGGCCGAGAAGCTTAGCAACCCTTCTCAGACAACACTCTTGGCTTTCTTCGAGTTATGCAAAAATGACGATTTTGTAGAAACCCTCCTGTACTCTGAGGTTCCTTCTTACTTTGTATGGGAAAATAACAAGTTTGCGAGAAGGAAGCGAGGGAACGATGTCGATGGCTGGTCAGGAGTGAAGAGAGGCAATGCGCTGGGAAGGGTGTACACCATTCACCCAAGTAACACCGAATGTTATCATCTCCGTCTGTTGCTACATGAAATTCGAGGCCCAACGTCTTTTTCAGAGCTGAAAATTGTGAATGGTGTCCTTCATCCTATATTCCAGTCTACATTCAAAGCATTAGGTTTGCTGGAGGATGACAATCACTGGGATATTACTTTGGAGGAAGCTGCCCTGTGTGATTCTCCGCTTAAGCTCCGAGAGCTCTTCACAGTGATGTTGGTTTTTTGTCAACTCTCTGATCCTCTTAGTCTTTGGGTGAAGTACAAAGACAGTTTTTCAGAAGATATCACGCGGCAGGTGAAAGAGAGTTGCAAGATAGTGCGCAGCAGATGATGGAGCAGGTGTACAACAGATGCCTGGTGCTGATTGAGGACGCAGTGTTAGCTTTGGGAGGACAGGGTTTGCCTCAGTACGGCTTGCCTCAACCAACAAGGTCTGGATGAGTTTTGGGAAATAAGGACTATCTGAGGGAGACCAGCTAGGATACAAACGCCTTCGCACAAGTGGTATCGAATAACGAGGGTTTACTAACGGATGAGCAGCTCGCTGTCTATCGGCAGATCCTTAGCAGCGTTGAGTCAGGTGCTGGGCAGGTTATTTTCTTGGATGCTCCTGGTGGTACTGGGAAGACTTTGCTCATCAACTTGCTCCTGGCGAAGGTAAGGAGTGATCGTGGCATCGCTTTGGCTGTCGCATCCTCTGGCATCGCTGCTACGCTATTGGAGGGAGGCAAGACGGCCCACGCTGCCTTCAAGCTGCCCCTCAATCTCATTCATGCCGAAACACCTCTGTGCAACATCTCAAAACAAAGCAATATGGTGAAAGTGCTGCGAGATTGTAAGCTCATTGTTTGGGATGAGAGCACCATGGCGCACAAGCGGGGTTTTGAGGCACTGAGCATAACCCTTAAGGACATCAGAGGCAACGATGGAGTGATGGGGGGAGTCACTGTGTTGCTGGCTGGAGACTTTCGGCAGACTTTGCCAGTAGTGCCAAAGGGAACTCGAGCTGACGAGATTAAGGCGTGCATCAAAGCGTCATATTTATGGCCCTTTATCTGCCAACTTTCTCTCAGGAAGAACATGAGGGTCCATTGGGAGGAACATTGGGAGGTGATGTCTTTGCTGGGGAATTTTCCGAACTTCTACTGAAAATAGGGGATGGAGAATATCCTGAGTCCGAGGGAAAGGTGACGATCCCTATAGGCCTGGGCGCAGTAGTGATGACCCTAACAGACCTTACAACCAGAATATACCCAGATATAGCCGATATCAAGGAGAAGTCTATGGACTGGCTGTGCGAGCGTGTCATTCTGACCCCCAAGAATGATAACGCTGCCATCATTAATGACATTCTACTTAATTCGTTCGAAGAGGCAGAAATGGAATATAGGTCTGTGGATTCAGTAATGCAAATGGATGACGCGGTCCATTACCCCGTGGAGTTTCTCAATTCCCTCAACCCTCCTGGATTCCCACACCACAAGCTTCTCCTCAAAGTGGGGGCTCCAGTGATGTTGCTGCGGAATCTCAACCCGCCTAAACTTTGCAACGGCACCAGGCTACGAGTGAAGGCCCTTTATAGAAACGTTATTGAGGCCACAGTGTTCACTGGTTGTGCTCGGGGGGAGTCGGTATTTGTACCACGCATACCACTAATACCATCAGAGTACCCCTTCGAGTTCAAGAGGCTGCAGTTCCCCCTCAAGGTCTGCTTTGCTATGACCATCAACAAGTCCCAGGGGCAGTCGCTGAAGTCGGCGAGACTTGACTTAAGGGAGGAGTGTTTCTCACATGGACAGTTTTATGTGGCCTGCTCCAGAGTGAGCTCACCAAGCAGTCTGGTGATTCTACTACTTCAGGGAAGAACTACCAATGTGGTCTACAAAGAAGTCCTTCAGTGATATGACATGGTACAGAAGTTAAAGTGAGGTTTTTTAGCCGGTAGGAGTCCGGAACTACCCCGGGTGTCCTCTTACAGGGGACCCGGGGTGTCCACGAAGGATTTTTCCTCACAAAAAAAAAAAATTACATTAAATCATATTACTTTTTAAGCCAAGAACGCGTTGTAGAGTCGTTATAGGCAAAAGTAAGCGTTAAGTACGGATGTGCGGCATTGTTTTGACCTATTTAGAAATTGCATTTAAAGATACCCGTGGCGAAGCACGGGTAATATGCTAGTAGAAATATATGAAATAAAGTATAAATTTCATAATGTTTCTCTAATTATTATTCTTATTAATATTCATCTAATATGATTAATAGAGGAGTATCTTATAATTAAACGTAAAGATTCATGATTTAGGGCTATAATTGTTCCAGTAATTCTTGATATAATTATAGAAATATAAATAATTTTGTAGTTAAAAATATATATTAATATAATGAAAGGGATAATTTTTTGTCAAGTGGATAAGATAAAACATGTAATTCAATAAAAATTATTTATTAAGTTAATAAATCATGAGTGGAATGGTGCTCTTCCTAGTTTAATTAAAATAGATAAATTAATTAAAATGATTATTATTATATAAAATTTATTGTGGTTAATAATTAGAAAATTTGATCTTATAATTAGTAGGGAAGAAGAAAAAGCTTGGATGATAACATATTTGATGGTTAAATTTTTATAATATTTATTAAAAAAAATAATAAATGGGATGAAGGATATTATAGTAAATTCTAAAGTTCTTCAGATTATAAATCAAGAATTTATAGAAATTGATAAAATAGGGGAAATTAAAATTGAGGGGATAATAACAATTTTAGTAAAGTTTAGTTGAGTTATATAATATTTATATTTAGATGTAAGATGCATATTAATTTTTGATGTTAATTGGAATAGTTAAATTATATAAAATATAATTATATTAATAAAGGTAAAATTTACATTATTTATTATATCATAATAATCCTTTATTCAGGCACTTTATTTATAAAAAAGAAATTGATTCTATAATTAGGGTATGAGTCTAATAGCGTAGTTAGCTTATTTTTATTTATATAAATTAATTTAATAAATTATAATTTATTATTAATTTTAATTAATCAAATTGATTTAGAAAATTATGCAAATATTAAAAATAATTTAATAATTTAATTTTAAGGTCAATTTAAATTAAAATTATTGATGATATTACAATTTAAGGTATTTAGAAATCAATAAAAAATTACTTTAAATTTAAAATTCTTGTTTGGCAGGTAAGTTATTAATTAATATTATTAATTTTATTATATTAAAATAATAAAAGATTATTTTAAATAAAAAATTTATTTAAAAAAAAAAATTGCAAACAAATTGTAATTTATTAAAATTTTTATAAATATTAAGTTTTTTAGTATTTATATCAATAAGATTATTAAAAATTTATAAGTTATATAAAATAAGTCATATAAAATAATTTATATTTTGTAATGATTTTTATAATAATAAACCAATAAAAAATTACTTGAAACTTAAAATTCTATTCTAATCAAAATAACACAACTATAAATTTATCGGAGAAGATAATAAATCAATAAAAAATTACTTGAAACTTAAAATTCTATTCTAATCAAAATAACACATCTATAAATTTATCGGAGAAGATAATAAATCAATAAAAAATTACTTGAAACTTAAAATTCTATTCTAATCAAAATAACACAACTATAAATTTATCGGAGAATATAATAAATCAATAAAACATTACTTGAAACTTAAAATTCTATTCTAATCAAAATAACAAATCTATAAATTTACCGGAGAAGACAATAAATCAATAAAAAATTACTTGAAACTTAAAATTCTATACCACATGGTATAGAACCGCGTGGTTCATGGGCGGTGGACGAGATATTCCCACCCATCTTATAGAATCGTGCGAGGAACATGATTATGTGGGTATGACTGAGCGTATCGTCTTTCGCACAAGGGCCTGTATGGTTATCATTTCGACCGACGTGTGAAATTGTTTCTGACGATATATGGCACTTAATTAATACTGTAGTTCAGATCGTGCACGAATTTCGAATAGACGATGGTACCTGCAGAATGTCGACGTGTATAGTACGAGGCGACGAAGGCGCCCGTGGGGGTATCATGCTTATGCACGAGTCTATAGCGAAAAAGTCACTTTTACGCATAAGTAATAGCGATAATTTATGTCCACAACAATCTCGTGTCACCGCCCGAGCGCATGCCGGATGCGCTTAAATTCGTACGGGCAAGCTACCCGGAAGATGGTGTCTAAGTCGGAACGGACTTTGTGGAGCGTAATATACAGCCGAGATATAGCTCGAACGCAATGCGGTGGTAACGATGCTGTCTAGAGGATGCTGGGTGCGCGGAATTCAACTCTTTCAGGGGTAATTGGTTCACGCGGGTATAGCGATCGTTGATTATGAATTTCTCACCTTCGTTCCGGCTCTGTACGACGGGCAAAAATTCGTACTCTTGGCAATAGGTAACAATATACATACGCTCCTTACTCTCTATTACGAGCGTTCTCATCACTAACAGCCAATATTAAATCTCGCTACTGAGTGAGGTACTCGGGGGATCTGCGAACAGTGTAACTCTAGGTATTTATAAAGCGAGTACTCGAGCATCGCTGTAGCTATCAATGTGCTTGGTGTAAATCCACTCATTGCAACAGTAATACAGACTCTTAGCCTGAGTATTGCCCTGATTTTAATCGCATGTTCTTTGGCGCTTTTTCCCTAACTCATTACAAGGGCGAGGGCTCCGCGGGTATCACGTCTCGTAAATATAGACGGTACAGCGTCTGTAAAGCATTGAAATTCTGTAGAGGCTGCTCGCGTATGATTAAAACCACAGATAAAACGATGGATGTATGTGGTATATCGCATGCATGTTTTTCAGCACCTCTTAAGAAACCAGAGGCGCAAAAGGAGAAGAAAAAAAACAACCCTTCCACGAGATTTTTATTTTATGATTTTGAGACGCAGCAACACGAACAATTGCACGATGATAAATCGACACGGATTCACAAGCCGAATTGATGTATTTCACATTGCGTATGCATGACATGTCTCGATATCACAGATATAGATATCGATAGCGCTGACTGTGGTAAACGCGAATTCGTGTTTATCGATGATCCCGTTGGGGAGTTCGTGGAATTGGCATTATCGCAAGAATTTAAAAAGCCTATGTGTATTGCTCATAATGCAAGAGGTTTCGATGCGCTATTTATTCTACGGTATCTAATCGATGTACAAAAAACATAGCTGATTATAAATAGTACGAAGATTGTCGCGATGAAGAATTTTCTCGATAGTCTAAACTGTTCACCTATTTCCTTTACCCATGGCGCTTAGCGCTTTGCCAAAAGACTTCGGTTTCACGGATGAGGTGGCAGGTATTTGCGAGAAATTAAAAACTATCGTTATTCAATTTACATATGAAGTAAACATCAGCTCATACCGCGGGCACGCGCCTCATCAGCTAGTACAGGCCGGCAGAGACTTATCTGCTGGTCGAAGCCGTGAAAAAAGCTGATGCCAGCGGGCCGCCACCGCCATTGCCGCGGTATAAGCTTATTTAAGAGTCAGTTTATTGGATTTGATACACACTCATCGATATGGATACATGATGGAAACACCCATGGACAGCCTTGATAAGCAGTCCTACGGGCTGTGGTAAAACATATCGTGTCAAAAAATTCTTTCAATACATGCGCGAAATGACGGATTTCCCGTTCGAGCCTATACTGTTTGATTACTTAGAGTGGCAGTCCGGGTATTCAGAGTACGGTGATAAAATCGAATTGCGCGAGGGTTTACCGGAAACAGCAGACTACTCGAATGATGCAAGCCCTAAACTTATGGTCATTGACGATCTAATGCACGAGGCATCGAACAATACCGTGGTCGATCTTTTCACCAACGGCAGACACGATAAATATCTCGGTGTCATCGTCATTACGCAGAATCTCTTCTATCAGAGGCACGGCAGCGATGACTCCTCAAATGCTATTTATATCGTTGTCTTTAAAAATCGGCGAGATTGCGCACATTCACCATCTAGCACGTGTTACGTCCCCAAAAATACAACCCTCTTGACGTCACTGCATGGCTCAGCCGCGAGGCCGCTGCAGTAGGGGCTCAGGATAAGGGAGCGGAGAAACGGGCCCCTTGTTCGTTTGAGATAACGAGTAAAACTCGCTCTAATACATCGGGTGCGTGGGAGATGGTAGGACCTAGCCAACCAGCACCAAAATCTTGCCCTCTCCAACCTCTATTATCACATAAGATAAGAAATATTGTAAGGGCAGACTCATTGTAAGGAACCAGGAGTGTGGGAGACGAAGAGTTCCTAGCCAATTGGGCCAGAGGAACTCGCCCTCTCCAACCCCTGGGTATAGCGCTGGAAGGAGTATCGACATAGTATAAAAGGGCCGAAATGTGGCCCTTTCAGTCAGTTCTCTTCAATCTTCAAAATACATTGAATCTTTCTAGCCAGTGTAAATAAGTAGTGAGTAAGGAGAAATCCTTGGTTGTTTTTAGTGATTACCTTCAAATCCTAAACTCAGAGAGTAACGGGGCCCACCGCGGACTCACCATTCAAAACTCTAACTCGGGGAGTAATCCGGACCATTGTGGACTCTCACACTTCCTATAAATCCATCCCGAACAAGGAGTAACGCGAACCACCGCGGACTACTCTACGTTGATATTCTCTTCTCGTGGCAACTGACCGTCTCATGGGAAAGCAAAAGTGTGGAGAGCGTAAAGCTGCGTTCAGGAAACGCCAGGCCCAATACCAAGGGTACTCTAAACCCGACCAAGGAGCATATCTCACCAACGAATATTTAGAATCCATCAATTTAACTTGCAACACCGAGAATAAATACGAATTAATGAAAGTAGATTACGTAATTTAATGTTTAAAGGCTAAATTCTTTCCAATAACAGATCCGCGATTTAACTTTTACCTAAAACTAGAACAACCTTAAGAATAAAATAAACCATCAAATCGTTAGCCCGGATCCCTGACTAATTAGCCGTAGCTAATGTTAAAAAACAGGGCAAATCAATAAGTGTTTGTTACCTGGACGTAACGCACGCCAGGTATGTCCCGAGAATCCGAGACTTTTGCAAGAGGTATATTTCGATGCAGCAGCTGCACCGCATGGCTATCTATTATTCGACTTGAAAGAATAGATGCCTGATAATTATGGATTTCGCGCGCGTATATTTCCCGATGACCAATACCATGACGTTTACATGCCTCAAAAAACAATAAAGTTTCGCGATGTACCAGTAATGCGCTTGTAATGGCGTTGAGCTGACCTCTCGATAAAAAGCAAATAATTATATTGCAAGCGCCGTGTTATCTGAAGCAAGAGCAACGACGTGCAATTTTGCGCAAAGCAGATGTAGCGCTCGTACGATGTATATGCGAGTGTGCTCTAAACGTTTTACAGGGAAACGTGAGTCTGAACAACGTGCAAAAGAATCATCTTCGGAGGCACGTGACAATTCTCCGATGACTAGCGGCCAAAAGGAGAAATTGGAGTGGTAAGAGGAAGATCATCGTTGAGCACTGTGTTGGATTTCTCAAGTTGCTTCTTGTGCTTGTCTTGGTCTACACGAGCCATGGAATATGCCAAAAAGATCGTGCTTATGCCTCATACATCTTCTCGAGGGTCTCACTACTACTGCTACTACTACTGCAGAGCCACCGCCCTCCGTACAGACCACCGGTACACCGTTATTACGCCTCTATTCTGAGCTGAGTGAAACTGTTAGCTCTCACTCATACAAGCGGGGAAGAGAGAGAGAGAGAGAGAGAGAGAGAGAGAGAGAGAGAGAGAGAGAGAGAGAGAGAGATTAATTGATTGATTGATGTTTATTAGCTTTCTCAACTATTTGATGTACATAATTTACATGTTTATCTTACGTTTCTATTGAACTTATTTCATTTCGCTTATAATAAATGCTTTTAACATACTCTTGTATTGAACTAGTTTTACACAGCCTTTAACCTCTACTGGCAACGCATTATACATTTTCACTCCTTCGTAAAACATACTCTTTTGCGCACTTCTCGTTCTTCTAAATTGAATTACAATATTTTCCGCTTGACGCGTTTCCCGACTCGTTCTAGATTTAACAACTTGGAATTTACTCGTCAGTTCCTTCGGCAATAATTTCTTAACAGCCTTGAAAATAAATATACACACATTATAATACAGTCTCTGTCTCACACTCATAAACTGAACCGCTTGTAACATATCGTCTACCTTCGTATACCGGCTGCATTGCAATATGACTCGCATCGCTCTGTTGTGCGCTATCTGCAGTTTATTCAACTCTGTCTCACCCATATCCACTAGCAGTGTTGCGCAATACTCAAAGTGAGGTGCTATGATTGCTTTATATATGACACATTTGGTGTATGCCGATATATATTGTCCTATTCTGTTCAGAAAACTCGTTTTTTTACCTATTTTTTTCAACATATACTCACAGTGGTCTTTAAATCGTAACTTATCATCTATCATTACACCTAAATATTTAATTACCTCCACTCGCTCTAACTCGGTTCCATCCCTGCATTTCAATACAATATTCCCTCTCAATTCTTTCCTTACACTCCTCACAATCATATATTTGGTTTTTTCCGCATTCATTTTCAGTTTGTTCCTATTCATCCATCTTTCCACTATGTTTAATGCCCCATTCATCTTTCTTTCCACCTCCGCACTACTGTCTCCAGTAAAATATACTAGTGTATCATCAGCAAACATTTTTATTGCACAGTCTTCTGGACATATTTCAATTATATCATTTATATATATAATGAACAGCAGAGGCCCTAATACGGATCCTTGTGGTACCCCGTATTTCGTTGTAATAATTTCAGAAAATTCCTCACTAAACCTTACTCTTTGCGTTCTATTGTTTAAGTATGACCTAAACCAATCTAACACTTTACCTCTAATTCCATATTGAGACATTTTTTCTATTAACAATTCTCTATCCACTGTCTCAAATGCTCGTTTTAAGTCCATGAACATTACTCCTACTATTTTTCCTTCGCTTATGTTTAATTTCCATTCGTCTATCACGGTTTGAATCGCCGTTTCACACGAAAATTGTTTTCTAAAACCCGACTGATGCTCTGTTATAACCTCATTTGATTCCAAATACTTTTCGATTTGACTCTTTACTACCAACTCTAGGACCTTCTCGTACAGTGGCAACATATTAATTGGCCGGAAATCCTTCGCGCTATTGGCTTTCTCTATCTTTGGTATCGGTATGATCGTGGACGTTTTCCAACTATTAGGTCAGCAGCCCTCCCTTAGGGGTTCATTGATTACATCAACAAACTCCTGTTCAATTGCACTGAACGCCAACTGCAATATTTCGCTTGATATTCCTTCTTCTGTACCTTTCTTCTTCGGGAGTCCCTTAACTATTTTATCGAGTTCCTCTATTCCGATGTTCTCAAAATTTTCTATGCTTCTTTCGTTTCCCACGCCACCACCCATCAAGATTCTTCTGCTACCTGGCCTTCCAGATGCATCTCTCTCTATTGAACTTACTATGTTATTAATACTTTCAACGTAAAACACATTAAATTTGTCAACCGTCCTTCTCTCCGCCATATCGCCCGATATTTCAAAATTTATATTTCCAATTTCTCTCTCTTTGGCTGGTCCCCCTCTAATAAGTTCTTTCAAGGTTTTCCACATTTTTTTAGGATCGTTCTTATTGCAGTCTATCATATTCTCGTAATATATTTTTTTCTCTTTCCTTATCAATTTAACTACTGCATTTCTTTCTACTTTGAACTGTTCCCAGTTATCATCCTTTCCCTCATGAATTGCTTCCCTATAAGCATTATCCCTTTTACTTGCCGCCCTTCTTATCTTATCAGAGTACCATTTTTTACCTTCCCATACGTTTGGAATCCTAACTACCTTTTTTGGTGCTACTATGTCCAAAGTATCTACTATACTATCGACAAGCATCTTTGCTTTTCGATTTATATCTCCATCTGTCCATTGTCGCACGGAGTTTTTCAACACTGTTGTAAACTCTTTCACGTCAATTTTACTATAGTTCCTAGTATTATACTCTCTCTGTTTCCTCTCTGTATTGCTCGTTCCTAATACTACTTTTACCCACGCATGGTCTGTTATTTTTGGTTCGTGTTCCACATGCACTTACACACCTGTATTTGCAAATACAAGATCAATAATTGTTCGACTATCCTGCGTTATTCTCGTTAGCTCGTTTACATACTGTTTCATCCCTAAGCTTAACATTCCTAATATTAGTTGTTTTTTATAGAACGAGTTTCCCTTGACATCTATGTTAAAATCTCCTATTATTAAACAATCTCCTTTTATTGTTAACTCTTCAGTTATATCCTCTATGAATCTTATAAATTCCGCATCTGACGCACTCGGTGAATGGTACACCACTATTATAGCTCCTTTATATATCTTATCATTGACCTCTATTGCTACACTCCCGCAGTTTGACTCAATTTTATTCTTCCTTACTAATTCATATTTAATACCATCTCTTACGTATACTATTGCCCCTCCTGTGTTTCTATTTTCTGCATCGCACCTAATTGCACTATAGCCCGGCATATATACTTCACTGTCCCTGATTTCAGCAGTCACCCTCGTCTCCGATAACGCTATGATTGCAGGTTTCATTCTGTCAACCACCTAGTGTCGTATCTCTTCGTTATGTGCTAAGAGACTTTGCGCATTCGTGTACCATATCGTCTCTTCCTTCTGTGATTGCTACTCTATCCAGCCCGTTCTCTTCTTTTCCTCTTGCAACGCTCTTTTGTATGTTGAACATTCCCGGTCCAGCGCACTATGTTCTACATTTATCTTCAGATTGTACGTTTGGTTTTTAAACGTACAGTTTACACACTTACTCTTATTTATTGTACACTCTCTTGCGTTGTGTTTTCCTGCACATTTGTAGCAGGTTTCTTCTCTTGTACAATTCTTCGCTATATGATAATAGCCCCAGCACTTGAAGCATCGTTTTACGTTGACGTGATTGAAAACCGGACATTTTCTTCATCCCACGCTGAGCTTACCTTTTCTCAATAGCTCCTCG
Organism: Cylloceria caligata; assembly: GCA_963942595.1. Classification (NCBI taxonomy): domain Eukaryota; kingdom Metazoa; phylum Arthropoda; class Insecta; order Hymenoptera; family Ichneumonidae; genus Cylloceria; species Cylloceria caligata. The sequence goes on from OZ012709.1 coordinate 10,989,527, forward strand.
TAACTTAGTTCATCTACTTCTAGTATTATTGATCCATGGTTGATTTCTCTTCTGTTTCGCTCCTGTTCCCTTCCCTTCATTAATCTTTTCACGATCTTCATCTCCCTTCCTTCGGTTTCCTCTATCCCATTCTGCTTTTTAATTGTGTCAACTAGTTCTTCATCGGTCAATTTAAATTCATCTTCTTCCACTTTTACTATTTTTATCTTCGGATTCATCTGCGTCGACTCAGTAACTTTAAAAACCTCACCCATTCTATCCTGTACTGCGGCTTTCAGTATTTCACTTTCTTCTCCCGATTCATATCCCAGGATCACAGTTCCATTACTGCCTTTTTCAGTTTTGTTATTCCCACCGCCATACTCTTTATATCCACCTTCTCTTTTATCTCTCTTTTAGTTTTTTCGCTTTCCTGTTGTACTTTTGGTTTGATGATGATCACCTTTTCCTTTTTTTTTCTTTCACTACATTGCTGTAGGTTACTCTTGCGGTGCTCGAACCTTCTCCCTGTATCATTATTTTCATTTCCTCTATCTGTTGTTTCACACCTTCCATTTCTGCACCAATTATCTCTTGGATCATCTTCTTTATTTCATTCTTGCAAGCGATTTCGTCCTTCATTGCCTTCACTGTTTTTATCAGCCAGTCTATTTTTGCGTCAGCCGTTATCGATGAACTCATACTTCTGGTTCCTCCTATTGCTCCAGTCGATGCCAATCGATCTCTGCTACCACCTATTGTCGGCGTCACTGTCTTCATAAGTTCATCTTCTGCATTGAATGTATCAAATGAACCCTTGCACTGTACTAGTTCACGATTCCTATCCATTGTTTTATGCTTATTCACACACCCTGGGTGGTAAAAAAGTTTCGGACAAATTTTGCATCGTACTACCTGGCTTTTGTTTGCTTTTTTGCAAGCGGAGCACCGATACTCGTCGTAGTCGCCCGTATTGTCCATGTTTTGCTGTAGTAGCTGATAAGTTACCGACGCGTACACCTGTACATACCAACCGATAACTATTGTTAGAAAGTAAGAACTAGGCACTAGTTGGGTCGCATGCCAACAGAGCGCGCAAGAGTCGACGGCGCGTCTTTATAGGCTACGAGTTAGCCTCTCTATGTTTTTCGACTCTTTGATGAGCTTTTTACACTTGTACTTATTCTCTCCGAACTGCCCGAGGTAACGCCGCAATTACGACACAACGTTGCAATATATTAAATACACTTAAAACTTATCCGGTCTATATTATTTGATAACCCTGCAATCCTGCTCTGCTTTAATAAAACGCAACAACTATATCATAATCACCGTGATTGCCCGATCACTCTACGTATTACTAATAAAGTGTCACCGTGGCAGCAATAATGGCCGCCCACACCACATTCGTCGAGTGAGAACTTTTGGCGCACGAATATGTTGCTAGCACCGTTAATACGATAGCTACCAAGCCATTCGCTAGATCAAAATATTCACCACACAAAACCGATCACATTGATATAGTTTTCACACTATTATACCACTTCATTCCACTATATAATTATCAGTATTACGGAGCGTCTGACAAACACGTCTGCCTCGTCTAAGAGAGAGAGAGAGAGAGAGATTGATTGATTGATATTTATTAGCTTTCTCAGCTATTTTTATCTTACATAAAGTATCTTATAAACTAGTTAACTAATATATTATAATTTTATAACATATTCTTTTAACATACGCTTAAATGTTGTAAGTCTATCACACTGCTTCATTTCCAACGGCAACGCATTATACATTTTTATCCCTTCGTAAAATATAGTTGCTGAGGCAACATACCTTTTACAAGTTTAAAAACAAATATACAAACATTATAATGTAGTCTCTGCCTTATGGACATAAACTGCAGTGCGTGCAGCATTCTTTCAATCTTGGTATACCTATTACATTGCAAAATGACTCGCATGGCCCGGTTTTGCGCAACTTGCAGTTTCGTCAGCTGAGTCTCACCTACACCTGCTAGTATCGTAGCACAATCCTCAAAGTGTGGTGCTATAATTGACTTATAAACCATGCATCTAGTATAACCCGATATGTCGCTACCAATTCTATTTAAAAAACTGATTTTTTTCCCTATTTTCTTCAACATATAATCTTTAACATAAGAGAGAGAGAGAGAGAGAGAGAGAGAGAGAGAGAGAGAGAGAGAGAGAGAGAGAGAGAGAGAGATTGATGTTTATTAGCTTTCTCAGCTATTTTATACACAGTGTTACAAAGTTTTCTTACATCTATATACATCTTACTTTACTGTTGACACAACATACTCCTTTAACATTCGTTTAAACTGTTCTAATTTTTCGCAACCTTTCAGTTCAGTTGGTAATGCATTATATATTTTCACTCCTTCATAGTACATACTCATTTGTGCACTTCTCGTTCTTCTAAATTGTATTACTATATTTTCCGCTTGCCTTGTTTCCCTACCACTCTTCGTTCCTACTATTTGTAGCCGATTTTAAAATTCTTTTGGCAGTAAATTCTTCACGACTTGAAACATAAATGTACAAACTTTATAGTACATTCTTTGCCTTATGGACATAAATTGTACCGCGCTCAGCATATCTTCTACTTTCGTATAGCGGTTGCATTGTAATAAAATCCTCATTGCTATGTTCTGCGCGATCTGCAGTTTCTTCAACACTGTTTCACTCATAGCTACTAACAGTGTTGCACAATACTCAAAGTGAGCTGCTATGATTGCTTTATATATCACACATCGCGTATACGCAGATACATAATTCCCCATTCTGTTTAGAAAGCTCGTTTTTTTCCCTATTTTTTTAAACATATACTCACAGTGGTCTTCGAATCGTAGCTTGTCATCAATAATGATACTCAAATATTTTATTGACTCTACTCTCTCAAGTTTCGTTCCATCCAAACACTTCAGTACAATATTCCTACTCGCGACTTTCCTTACACTGCTGACAATCATATATTTTGTTTTCTCTACATTTATTTTTAATTTATTTCTTTCCATCCACTTTTCTACTATACTCAATAACATATTCATCTTTCTCTCCACTTCCGCGCTGCTTTTTCCAGGTACATATATCACTGTGTCATCAGCAAACATTTTTATTGCACATTCCTCTGGACACAAATTAACTATATCATTTATATATATAATAAACAGCAACGGCCCTAGTACTGACCCCTGCGGTACCCCATATTCGTTGGGAATAACTTCAGACCATTTATCATCAAATCGAACTTGCTGTGTTCTATTTCTTAAGTACGTTCTGAACCACTCTAATACCCTGTCTCTAATTCCATATTGGTATAATTTGTCTAATAATATATCCCTGTCGATTGTCTCAAACGCTCTTTTTAAATCCATGAATATTACTCCTACTATTTTTCCTTTACTAATGTACACTTTCCATTCATCTACAACAGTTTGAATCGCCGTTTCACACGAATATTGCTTTCTAAATCCTGACTGATGCTCCGTTATGATGTCATTGGTTTCTAAATATTTTTCAATTTGATTTTTTACTACTAATACGAGCACTTTTTCGTATAATGGCAACATATTAATTGGTCTGTAATGACTTGCTTTTATGGCTTTGTTTATTTTTGGGATCGGTATAATTGTAGAAGTTTTCCAGCTGTCCGGGCAACATCCCTCCCGTAGGGATCCATTTATTATTTCCACAAATTCCTCTTTTATTGCACTGAATGCCATTTTTAGTATTCACTTGATATTCCTTCTTCCGTTCCCTTCTTTTTCGGGAGTCCCATTACTATCTTCTCCAGATCCTTTATTTCAATATGATTGAAGTTTTCCATTATACTTTTATTGATCATCCTTATCCCTGTTATAATTCTTCTTCGGTTTGGACTTCCAGACGTATCCCGTTGTATTGAGTTAACTATATTCTTTACACTTTGCACATAGAACACATTAAATTTATCAGCTATACTACCTCCCATCATGTCATTCAATATCTCAAAATCTATATTCTCTACTTCTCTAGTACCCATTGATTCTCCTTTAATTACTTCTTTTAACGTTTTCCACATTTTTGTCGGATCCTTCTTATTATCGTCTATCATCTTTTCATAATATTCCATCTTCTTTTCTCTTATTAATTTAACTACCGCATTCCTTTCTACTTTAAATTGCTGCCAATGCTCCTCCAAACCAGTAGTAATTGCTACTCCGTATGCCTTATCTCTTCTTCTTGCAGCTACTATTATGTCTACTAGAGAGAGAGAGAGAGAGAGAGAGAGAGAGAGAGAGAGAGAGAGAGATTGATTGATTGATAGTTTATTTATGCCTTGGTAACCCTTTGGCAACATGTGTATAATAACAATGAAATTATAATTAAATATAATTAATATATGCTATTAAATTATAGTAAAATTAGAAAATAACTAAATAATAAATCAAACATAATTAAGAAATAACAAAGAATCCAAATTCAAATTATAATCTAAGTAACAGGATATTAGAATCAAAATGAAATCGAATAACAATGTATAAAAATATATAAAACTAAAAATAAAAAATATAGAAAATATAGAAAAATATAGAAAATATATTATATATAACTATAGATGAAAATAAAATAAAAATAAAATAAAATAAAATAAAAATGAATAAAAATAAAAAATAGAATAAAATATAATAATAACAAATTATAAGAAACATAAGAAATCTTAATTTAACCGAGAAATGATAATATATTAAATCGAGTCTACATGGTCAAACATGTGAGCATATAGACGTATCTTAAAGATATCTAAGCTAGACGATGAAGTAACAGTTGTCGGTAAAGAATTCCACAGAGAGATTCCTGAGATGGAATACGCTTGTTGATAAGTCGTTGTGCGATGCGAAGGTGTAATAAATATGGACCTTGGTCTCCTCTCAGAGCGCTGAGACATTATACCCTGACTTTGGAACAACTCTAGAATATAGGCTGGTGCTTTTTTACCGATAACATTGTACATAGAAATACCGAGAAAATAGATGCGTCGTGATTTAACAGTAAGCCAGCCAAGTCTACACCTATAAGGTGTGATGTGCGTATCAAGTCGGAGATCAAAAATAAAGCGAATGCAAGTATTTATGAGCCGTTCGAGTGTTGTGTTCAGTTCTTCAGTTAGGCCGTAATAGACTAGACAACAATATCTAAAAGAGGGAAAACAAGAGAAGTAATCAGCAATGTTCTTAATTCCTGCGAAAGCGCAGTTCGATGGAATTTTAATCTGTAGATGGTAAAGTTAACTTTTTGTGAGATATTTTTGACTTGAGTTCGCCACGATAGGTTACTATGTAGCATAACTCCTAAGTTTCGCACTTCATTAACAAAAGGGATAGTCGTGTCATTTAAAGAGATGGGTGATACTGCGCTGAAGTCGAGTTGCCGAGAATAGGAATTGCTACCTAGTACAATAACTTTTGATTTGGCTATATTAAGTTTCAAACCGTTACTAGCTGCGAAGTCAGCAATGGCGTATACATCCTCGGATATTAATTTCAGGCCTTCGGCTAGTTGAGATGGTAGGCAGCTCAGGTAAATCTGTGTATCATCAGCGAAAATTATGTGTTGAGAATGATGAAGAACACAACCTATGACGTTGATGAAAAGCGAGAAAAGTAGCGGACCAAGGACCGAACCTTGAGGCACTCCCGAGGTAGTAGATAGCCAGGAAGAGCAACTACCATGCTCATCTACCACCGCTTGTGTCCTCCCTGTCAGATAAGAAAAAATCCAGTCAAGTACTGGTTCCGCAAACCCTATTTTCTTGAGTTTCAAGAGAAGTGCCAGATGGGGGACAGTATCAAACGCCTTACTAAAATCAAATAGGATTAGGATGGTAATATGCCTTTTATCTATATTTCGCCTGACATCTTTACATATGCGCAGTAGTGCAGATTGTGTACTATGACCGCTTCGATACCCTGTTTGACGTGGGTCGAATATATTATTCTCCTCAATCCAATCCGTAATCTGCCTGTGCACTAGTCGCTCAAGTACTTTCGACAGCTCACTAAGATTCGCTATCGGTCGTGTATCAGACGGAGAGAGGGGTGTTTTAATCTTAGATAATGGGCGAAGATAAGCTTTCTTCCAGCACTTCGGAAACTCGGACAATTGTAGTGACATATTAAAGATATTCGTTAGTAATTGACATGAAGCCTGGATTGATTTGATTACTGAGAATAGCGAAATTTTATCAGGACCAAACGTAAAAGACTTAGAACTAGAGCAAGATGTGATAACGGAGCAAACTTGGTCTGTGGTAATTTCAGTAAAATGGAATACATTTTGTGGTGACTGAACAACTGAACACAGAGTACTAAACTCACTATAAGAACATGGCGGTAGTTGACTGGACACAGTTGAATAAAAAGCATTAAGTTCATCCGGTTCAAAGAAGTTGAGCGGAGATGGACGTGAAGACTTAGCTAGACCCAGTGTTGCTAGCGTCTTCCATACCTTATTCGGTTCAGTAATATCAGTCAATTTCAGAATATAATACTGATTTTTGGCTTGTTTTAGATCATTCTTAAGTTGGTCTCTATGTTCTTTGAAAATAGATAGATCTAGAAGGTTGTTTGATCTTCGTGCTCTAGTATATAATCTATTTTTTAAAGATATGCGGTCTCTCAAGTTTTGTGAGAGCCAAGGCGCAGGCGGTCGACATACACGAAGAGTTTGTAACGGTGCATAATTATCTAAAGATCTTAAAAATATCTCTGAGAACGTATCAACAATCATATTAATACTGTTTGGTGATGTATGACTTCTTAAATTATCAATAGAATTTAAATTTGGATTGCAGTCGCGAAGAATGGGAATATTAAAACTATTTGACAATGAGTCACAAAAACCTGTAACATCCAGATTTTTATAAGCACGGCGAGTGATAGTGCGATTGATTATGGGTTTAGTATCAAACTTGTAACGCAGTTCTAACAGGTCATGACCTGCTATGTACGGTGATTTTGACTTGACAAACGATTGTATCTTATCTTCGCTATCGATAATGAACACATCAATCCACGAGTCTGAGGTCGGAGTATGATGAGTCGGTAGTGAATCAACAATGTGAAGCGACTGTGAGAAAGCTAAATGACGTAGATATTTCGACTCATAATTATTACTAGTTAGATCACAGTTGAGATCGCCAGCAATAATAATATTGTTATAAGCATGAGAAAAACAAGATAAAGATTGCATGAAATCTCCAAGCATCCGACCTTTCGGTCGTCTATACACAGATGCGAACAACAGTTTCTCTGAATTTGACCCTATAATTTCAATAATTAAATATTCTGGTCCATTCGAAAACTCTATCGGCAAAGATGTCAAAACTTTAGCTTTTAGGGACGAATGAACATAGCATGCGACACCACCTCCTTCTCTACCTTCACGATCGTTGCGTGTAAAAAAGTAATCATTTATTCGTCCTAAGTCATCTGAAACATACGAATGAAGCCACGTTTCACACACAGAAATAATGTGGACAGCGTGCTCGGCAATGGTCGACTGAATGAGTTCCATATGTGCTCGCAGTGAATTAGCATTGAATTGAGCGATCTTTAAACATGGAGACGACAATAAAGGAGAAGCAACCGATCGACATGTAGGTAGTCAAATTAGTTTTTCTAAATCTGCAGGCGTAACAATGCTGATCGATGGATGACCCTCGCTTTTTCGAACATAAATTACTCCCGAGCGTGTCCACACAAATTTGTATTTTCTTTCAGCCGCTCGTGTTTTTGTAAGGCGTAATAGATTATAGAGCGCTGCAGGAAGGTACTCGTTTACATATATTGAACCACGTTGGTCTGTATCAAAAACTTCATTAAGCGGTAGGTTTTTTTGGCTCGCTTTTTGCCGATGATATATTCTCTAACTTGTTGCGATTTTAAGGTCACTAAATAAATGTTAGGAATATTGTGATTCGCATTAGATGTCATTAGTGTTGAATTGTTCTGTCCTACGATCGAACGATTTTTATTTTTGTCGAAGCTGCGAATTTCTAAGACGTCACTTAGGAAATTCGTGACACCAAGAGCTTGGAAAACCTTCTCGACAATAACTTGAGGTGTGTCTTCAATAAATGATGGTACTCCTGATATGGTGACTTCTGCACGCAATAGCGAAGAAGATGCAACAGATGTCGAAAGCTTGTGAGGTTGATCATCTATCTTCGATACATGATTCGACAATAATTCCAGACGTGATTTCATCGAGTGGTTGTCCTTCTTAATGACAGCTATCTCCTCGCGGGTACTCTCCGACTGAGTCTCCAGGGTGGTAATACGACTAATTAGGGCCTCTTGGCTAATAGCAAGATCAGCAATTTTGCATTCAACACCAGTGAGTGACTCCTGGATTTTCTCTAATTTGTTATCAGTAGAAGCGCTTGATACTTGTATTTGACGCATAACGTCGAGTGATGATTGCAGTTGGCGCATAACGTCGTCAAGAGTGATATCTTTTGATTTCGGAGGCGTGCGTTGTAAGATGTTAGATCAATGCATTGAGCACGGGTCGCAGCGAAACTGGTTTATTGTGTTTGGTTCGTCAAGGTCAAAAGCGAATTTATCTTTAGCACACGTGGAGTGAAATGACAGATTGCATTCTCCTGTACACTTAATCCTCTCTCCTACTCGAGTCACTTTGTTGCAGACACCGCAACGAGTCTGCGACATTATGTGTGTGAGCGTTGGTCGTAGTTGTGTGGACGAGAGAGAGAATCTGCTCAGCCGCAAGCACCACCCACCGCAACACAAGAGGGAGAAAGATTGAATTTATAATATAAGTCAGTGATGCATAAACTATGCTTGCATTCCTACGGTAATTATGGTAATTAGTGTGATAAAATTTTATTTAGTTGGTTAAAGATAAGTGCTGGCCAGCATCTGATTTAAAATCCGAAATCATAAACTGACAGTATATACACAATGACGCACAGGGTTCGCACATATGAAAAGATCAGTAAACTAAAGCAGAACCAAAGCTGTTGTCATGCACTCGTGTAGGTGTACTGCTAATATAAAGATAGTACCGTCCACAGTAGAAGCACACACACATATAAAGATAGTACCGTCCACAGTAGAAGCACACACACTCAGGACAATAACATCAATGACCTTGATTGTATATCATCTTGCTAGTACTGTACAGATCCGAGTATTTAAGCAGTATAAGTTGACACATGTAAAGGTGGTAGGAGAGTTCACACTGCTAACCGTAGAGTTTACACCACTTTATAATTCGAGTAATATGTTTCGAATACACACATTTAAACCGTGCGCAGAAGATCGACGTGGTGGCAAACTAGCCTCGAAGTATGTCCGTTGTGAGGAAGCGATTATCCGTTTTTTAAAACACAATTAACTGGTTTTATTCTTGGTGCATGTTGGACTATTTTAAGTCATTAATAAATAAGTTCACTGAGCAACTAAAGAGCTATCACAAAAGAATATTAAACTTCCCTCTCCTCGCACAAAGTGGTTAAAGTACGTAGCGCTTCGGTACACGTCTATTCACGTCAACCGTACAAGAGAGAGAAAGAGAGAGAGAGAGAGAGAGAGTGTTTGAGAAACCGCCTGTGGTGTTATTTGACAGATCTGAAATATATTGAAAATAATGAGTCTTCACTCACGACAGGGTGAAATAAAACCAGACGCATAGATGGAAAAACAGAGAAAGTGGTTTATTCTACGTTCCATAATATGAACAAAATATCACAAAATTACAAATAAATATGAATTGAATTTTGACAATAAAACTTGAGCAGCACACCATGTGATAACACTTTTTAAAACCAGTTACTTTAAATATGAAGAGAAACACAAAATATACTAAATTTAGAAAAATATAAAATAATGAAAATAAATACACCAAAATTTGAGAATTAGAAACTGAATTTAATTAGGTGAGCTGAAGTGAATGATATGAGCTGAGAACCAGCACACAATTATATTAATTGTGTGCTGTGAGTACTGAGAGCGGTGTACGCACCGCAGCCAGTGCTGCGGAGCGTACAACGCAGTGAGATGTGTGAGTGCGTAGACAACTTTACTGCCTGTCAGCAAATACTCAATGTGATGGTGAAATAGAATTGAAAGAGAGTGTGTGCTAGCACATGCAATTCTGACAATTACTTGGAATTCTATTATGACAGGCTGTGATGCTGTCTACGCTGCAGAGCACTGAAGTGTGAGCGTGAGGATGCACAAATGATTAGACTGAATTCACAACACTCTCCCAGCAAGTTTAATTGGGGGAAAGTGCAGTGAATTGGTAAAACACACACAATTATATTAATTGAGCATGCTAATAATTGAGTGAAAACGTGGTGCAGCCCGCGCTGCAGAGCACGCCACAGTGTGAGACCTTTATGTTGATGTACCGATGAGTTTTCCACTCCTCACCGTCATTGAATTACGATAAATTGTAACGGTGTACTCTTACCTGAGTTTTGAGTCCTGATGAGCACGAATATGTTGAGAAGATCCGGTGAAAAGGTGAAAAGTCCGAGCGAGTGTACCGAGGATGTGTGCGCTGTCCCAGCGGGTTTTCACAGAAGCGTCAGATTTTGCAATATGGCTGCCTGATACAAAAGCGTCGTTGAGCGCTGGAGTCAAATGAGTGAGATAGCCGGTGAGCGAAGCCGAAGTCAAGCGAGAGAGACATCCTCTCGCTCGACGCGGCGTGCCAACGAGGCACATCCTCGGCTTCGCGAAGCCCTGCCCCGGCTATCTTCGACTCAACCGAACGACGTGTGCTTGAGCACAGCAACAGGTCGACGCACGGCGACTATCGATCGCCGTGCGCCAGCTGATTATCCAACAGAGAGAGAGAGAGAGAGAGAGAGAGAGAGAGATTAATCTTTATTAGCTTTCACAGCTATTTCAATATATACAATAATTACATGAAACTGACTTAATAATAACTTACACCTAAGATATACTCCTTTACATTTCGTTTGAAATGCTCCAATCTCCCACTACGTTTTATCTCTATCGGTAAATTATTATATATCTTTATTCCTTCATAAAACATACTTTTTGCGCATTCCTTGTTCGATGAAACTGAATTGCAATATTCTCAGCCTGCCGCGTTTGTCTTCCACTTATGTTCCTCACTATTTGTATCTTATTCCCAAAATAATCGGGTAACAGGCTGTAACGGTAATTTCTATCGTTAACATTAGTTTTTATCTTCCGAGGGGATGAATTCGAACTCAAACACAGGGATAATTAATTTAGACTTCGAAGTAGGTAAAAGTAAGATTTATTGAGAAAAGCAATAAATATAAAAATATTAATGTTCGGTTTCTTGGCACCGATGGCCAGTACAGTGCATTTAAATTCGTTATTTTCTGCGATTATTTTACAATTATTTTCGTGTATCTCGTTCACGTAGCTTCTCGGTACACCTAGCTAGGTAGTTTGTTATTTGTTTCATGCGTCGATAGTGAGCCTGTCACTTAAAGGTGATATCTATCAGGCTTATAATTCTCTTTATTTGCCATTCGTTTCACTTTCTTTTTATCCGCTTTAAATCTACTCGCTCACATACTACTTGCTTATTCTGCCTGTTTAAATGCTACGCGCTTAAATGTTACTCGCTTAAATATTATTCGCTCGAATACTATCTGCTTAATTGTTTTCAAATAGAGTCTACACAATCTTGAATTACTATAAATGTCCTCTAAATTTCTCTAATTATCTTTCTTATCGTTCTAATCACTCGCCTGTCCTTCCTATTTCTGTTGTCTTCGTGTTGCACTACACAGACCCGATTTTCCTAATTGTTCTGAAGACGTCGTTGTAGTATTATTGAAATCTCGAGACTTTAAATCGAATTTTATAAGGCGCGGACTATTGACTTTTCACTGGAATGCACAAGAAAAATAAACTCAGTACTAGAAGAGCTCAGAATTAAAAGCTGAGAGCTAAGAACACAGTATAAAATGCACATATGATAAAAGAAGAGCGCCTTCGATTAAGATCCCATTTTCCCCCCTGCAGGCTCTTTTGTAGCCTTCCCCTCTGTCTCATTCCCCTCTACATTATTATCGGCTTTGACTTTTAAATCTAACGCAATTTCCTAATTTCTCGGGTTGTCGTAGCTGCGCTACCCGTCTTCCCCTTGCCGCCAAGCGAGGCCAGCTGGTCGCTGACCTGCTGTTTACGGTAGCGAGGGGATTCCTTCCGTGTGACGTAGTCCGTTTTTGTCTTACTCGTTCAAGTTCGACAGCCTGGTGACCGCAGTCCTCGGTACACTTGAACCGTTGGTATATTTCACGCGTTTTTCTGATTTCTTACTTTCGTCTGGGTTCGATACCCTAGTGCCCGCAGTGCTTGGTGCGTTCGGACGTAATCTCACGTATTTTGGCTGTAAAATATAATAAAGCAGGCTAGCGGGTGTAACTATGTTACAAGGCTTTTCACCATTTTAAAAACAAATATACACGTATTATATAGTAGCCTCTGTCTCACGGACATGAATTGAACGCTTGCGACATACAATCAACTTTGGTATCACGTCTACACTGCAATATGACCCACATAACCCTATTCTGCGCTACTTGCAGTTTATTAAGCTACGTTTCACCCATACCAATTAATAAGGTCGCACAGTATTCAAAATGAGGTGCAATGATCGATTTATATATTATACATACACCTAGGATACGCTGATAACCTATTTCCTATTCTATTAAAAAAACTTGTTTTTTTACCAATGTTTTTCAACATATAACCACAATGTTCTTCCAATCTTAATTTACTATCAATAATTACGCCGAGGTACTTGATTTTTTCTACTTGTTCTATTGGTGTTCCATCCATACACCTTACCGCAATGTTCGCCCTTAGTTCTTTTCTTACACTCTCACGACCATACTATGTTGGGTCTGGGAAAAAGTTCTTGGCGTTTTTTCAGTAAAATTAAACTGGTTTTCTTATAGTGTGAAAATGAATTTATTTAAACCAAATATGCTCCATTAATATCGACAGTGTTTCGCCATTATTCGGGTAGAGCCATGATGCCATCGGTGAAGAACTTCTGTGGTTTCTGGTTGAAAAACTAAATCAAGTGGTTTTCACAGGCTTCTTTTAAAAGCAGCTTAATTCCATTGAGAGCGTTCTGCAGATATCGGAATAAGTGATAGTCAGAGGGTGCTATGTCTGAACTATACGGTGGATGCATCAAAACTTCCCAACCAAGCTCTCGCGATTTTCGACGGGTCATCAAAGAAGCGTGTGGTCGGGCGTTGTCATGATGGAAGACAACACCTTTCCTATTAATCAATTCGTGCCATTTTCTATCAATTGCTTGTCGTAATCCCTTTAGTTGTCCACAGTAGAGTTGAGAATCAATCGTCTGACCAACCGGAAGTATCTCATGGTGGACGATTCCCTTCCAGTCCTACCACACACGCAGTATCACCGTTTTCGCCATTAATCCTGGCTTCGCGATCGCTTGTGACTGCTCACCATCCGTACGTGATCTATTTTTCATCACCGGTTATGACACGTTTCAGAAATTACTCGATTCCATTGTGTTTTAGCAGCACATTGCAGATGTTAATTCGATCCATCATGTTCTTCGCGCTCAACTCATGAAGAACCCATACATCGAGCTTCTTTTTGTAGCCAGCTTTGTGTAAATGGTTCAAAACAATTTTGTGGTCAATGCCTAGCTCCATACCAATATCGGCACTGCTGATATGCTTATATTGCTGGATATGCTTATCTTTTTCAATACTTTCATCAGCTTTTTCAGTGATTGGACAACCATAGCCTGACTCATCTTTCACATAAAAATTACCAGAACGAAAGCGAGCGAACCATTTCCGCGCAGCAGGTTTTGATAAAGTACCTTCACCGTACACAGCACACATTTTTTCATAAGCCTGCGCAGCATTCTTCCCTTTGTCGTAATAATATTGCAAAATGTAGCGCAATTTTTCATTACTTTTCTCCATTTTCAAACGCAAACAACTTTCCAACCACTGCACCAATTTTGATGTTTATACACTCAAAGTAACGCTCGAAGTGTCACCTTTCCACCGAGCGTTTAGTGGTGTCGCTGCGACCTGTGTTTCCTGACTTATTTGCAGTTGATGCCATCTATCGGGAAAAACGCCATGAACTTTTTCCCAGACCCAATATATAAAGATCTACGTAACAAAATTCCATTCCCGCATCCCCCGAACTTACTGTACAAGACGTCGAATTGCAGCCCGTTACACACGAGACAGCAGGTACAGATATACCAGTCATAGTTATTCCGAACCCCGTAGGCACTACGCCTGCGTTAGGCCTCTCCAACTCCGCAACATATTTTACACTCCTGCAGGGCGGTCTACCCCATTCGACTCACCCATCTGAAACCCAGATGAAAATTATGATGCGAGCGAGGATAATCCCTTGGCTGGCGCATCTATCGATGATATTAGACAAAGCCTTCCAGCTTGTTTTCTACACGGTTTAAAACCGGAAATTAAACAACGATTAACTCCCAATAATAAGCTCGAAGAATTAATAAATCTAGCAGTGCAGACCGAAAAGTGTTTAGTGTCACCAGCAGCCTTGCGTAGCGGTGAGCAAGTATCGTCGAGTCCAAGGGTCCCTGAACCCGAGGTGACACGAGGAGTACACGTGGTAGCAAGCGAAGAAGTGTATTGACAGTTGTGCAATAAAAAAGGGCACAATGCTAAAGAATGCTCGACCCAGAAGTCTAGCCAAGCGTTGGCTGTTGGTTCACAAAATTCGGGAAATGTCAGTAAAGGACCGAGCATATGTCAGATCTGTCAGAAAGCTGGACACTCGGCGGGCAAATGTTTTTAAATCTTTCCACCTTCAAATAACAATAAACCTAGCCTTGAAGCCCCTTCATTTATCATATGCCAGATCTGTGAAGAAACAGGACACTCGGCTGACAAATGTCTTAAAATCTTCGCCTCCTGGAATAACAATAAATCCACCTTCGACGGTCCTCCACTCACTATATGTCAGGTATGTAATAAGCGCGGGCACACTGCCGAACGTTTCTATAGAAATTTTCCTCCTGAAAGGAAGGAGTCGAAAAATACATCGATGTTTTGTCACCTTTGTAAAAATCATGGACACACAGCGAATAGATGTCCTCGTTCACCCTCAGTCCCCCCCAAATTATTGTCTATACCGCAAGCACAGGTACCATTCAATCTCCAATACCAAATCCTAGCGATATTCGGTGTCAAATAAGTAAAATATGTTTTATATTTTATTATTATATATTTATTATAAAATATTTTAATAATACAATTTATTAGCCATTCTTGAGATCCCAGTCCCGAGGATGGTTAAACAGATCAGACAATTCCTGGGAGCTAATTCGTGGTATAGACGGTTTATTCCTGAGTATGTGAAGGTAGCTGAGCCTATTACCAAGCTCACCAGGAAGCGACAGGAATGTTTCTGGGGCCAGGAATCACAGCGGGCTTTCGACCACCGAAAGAAAGCGTTGACATAGGCACCAGTGTTGGCACGTCCCGATTACACCAAGAAATCCACACTCCAGACTGACGCAGGCCTGACCGGTTTGGGGGCTGTTCTCACGCAAGAACCGGATGGAGCGGAACACCTAATTGCCAACGCGAGACGTAGCTTGACGAGTGCGGAGCGTAACGACGATGTTCGAGAGCTTGAATGTCTAGCAATCCTATGGTCAGTAGAGAAATTTAAACCATATCTGAATGGGTATCGTTTTACCGTGATCACCGATCATGCAAGTTTAAAGTGGTTACTATCCCAGAAAGAACCGAAGGGGCGAGTAGCCCGATGGACATGGAAGCTGATGAATTCAGACTTCGATGTGTTATGTTTGAGTGTATTCCTCCTGGAAACGATACTGAAGAGGATGACTGGCCTAACGTGGTGGGTTCCCACCTCAAGCTATTGCTCACACTGCCTCCCGGAGAAAGAGATCCTTGGTACGAGATACGGGTCAAGGACGTACGGAAGAATCCAGCAGGCTATCACGACTGGAAATTCAAGGATGAGAAATTATTCCTACGACGAAGGATGTCTCGTTTGGTCTCGCCGCACACTGTCTGGTAATTTGTTGTCCCTCGACATCAGAGAACGGCCATTCTCTGCGAGAACCACGATGTTCTGCAGACGGGTCATCTGGGGATCGACAAGACCTTTGAGAGGTAATAGTAAGTTTATATTATTGGCCAGGCTTATCTCGAGCCGTCGCCAGATATGTCCAGCGCTGTGACACCTGCCAGCGTACCAAGTCACGACAGGGACCACCGATGGGCCTCATGGGCCGTCGGGTTATTAAGGAACCATGGACAGTGGTGGCAGCGGACATTATGGGACCCTTTCCACCCAGTCGGTCCGGGTTTCCCTATATTCTGGTAATCCAGGACCCGTTCACCAACTGGGTGGAGGGTTGCCCATTGAGGAGGGCTACTGGGAAGAAAATCAGAGAAGCGTTGGAGGAGCTGCTATTTTCCCGATGGGGTGTTCCGGAGGTTCTCTTAACGGATAACAGGACTGAGTTCGTCAACGTAAACCTATGGGCGGTGGTGGCCGAGTATGGTATTTTTCATACCACTACTCTACCATACAACCCCCAGGCCAACCTCATAGAGCAGGTGAACCGGGTTCTTAAGACCATGATTGTAGCCTTCCTGGAAAACGATAATCGGGAGTGGGATTTGCATTTGGCAGAGTTTCGCTTCGCATATAACACCGCGTACCATTTTTCGATAGATACTAGTCCCGCGTGCTTGAATTTCGGTCGAACACCACGCCCTCACCAATTCTACAGGAGAGTTCCTGGACAAAAAGAAATAGTTGCGACAGACCCTCATAGGTGGTCGGCGCGAATGAAACATTTACAACCCCTCAGGGATAAGGTTCAGCACGACCCTGAGGAGGCTTACCGTAGGCAATCCCTCCAGTATAACATGCATCGTAGTCTTGTCACTTTCAAAGTGGGTGATGAAGTGTTGCGTCGACAGCGGGTGTTGTCCTCTGTCTCGCAGAATGTGGCAGCCAAGTTGGCTCCCAAATACCAGGGGCCGTATTATATTAGCCGAGTTTAGTCACCAGGCGTGTGTTACGTCCTGACGTAACGTCGCGTTTATCTTTTTTTTTTCATTTCGATTACGTTCTTCTGTTTTAATTTCGCTACAGTAAAAGTAACTTTCCAGATTTTTCTCTTATTTTCGAACTTCTTAAGAGGAGAGGAGAGCAATTTTAGCGACGGAGATCGGAACAGGGTGAAGATGCGGCTCTACCGACCGTCTCCCGGGAAAATTAATCTTGTAAAGATGGAATTTTTCAGCGCTCCCGGTCAAAAGGCAAACTTTCAAAACATGGGATCTACTATGTAGACCCGGTTATCGACTACCATTTATGGATCTATGATTCAGCGCAGCCTTACACTCAATCCTAGACCTAGGGGTTTGGTAGACCTAGGGGTTCGGCTAGTCGCCGTCGGGGCGTTGTTGGTCATAGGGGAACGGTTGGATGCTCGTATAGCTCGTACTGCAGAAAATATTGCTGCTGTTCGCGATAGTGTGGCTGAAGAGCCGTCCACCTCAACTCGTCGTCGTGCCCAACAATTGCACCTCTCACGCTCGTCGTTGATGAACATTATGCATAAAGACTTGCATTTACACGCTTATAAGGTGCAATTGACTCAAGAACTAAAGCCTCTTGACCATTCCAAACGTCGTCAATGGTCAGAATGGTGGCAAGAAATGGCAACAGTGGATGATCAATTTTCGAAGAAAATCATCTTCAGTGATGAGGCACATTTTTACCTCAGTGGATTCGTCAATAAGCAGAATTGCCGCATTTGGGCGAATCATAATCCAAGAGTGATTGTCGAAAAACCAATGCACCCACAAAGAGTGACTGTTTGGTGCGGTTTATGGGCTGGCGGCATCATCGGGCCGTATTTTTTCCAAAATGAGGCCGGTCAGGCAGTTACTGTGAATGGTGTTCGCTATCGTGAGATGATAACGAACTTTTTATGGCCCGAATTGGAAGATATGGATGTGGGCGATATGTGGTTTCAACAGGACGGTGCCACTTGCCACACAGCTAACGAAACAATGGCTCTTTTGCGCGACAAATTCAATGGCCGTGTTATCTCACGTGGTGGCGATGTCAATTGGCCGCCAAGATCATGTGATTTGACACCGTTGGACTTCTTTCTTTGGAGTTATTTGAAAGAAAAGGTGTACGTCGATAAGCCAGCAACAATTCAAGAGCTAAAGGATGAGATAATTCGGCACATTAACGGCATAGAACCTCAATTATGCCTAAGCGTCATCGAAAATTTGGACCATCGGATGGAGGTGTGCCGCCGAGGTCGCGGCGGCCATTTGGCCGATATTTTGTTCCATACATAATTGAACCATACCATATTATCATAATAAAAAGAATTGACAATAATTTCCTAAATAATTTGTGTTTTATTCAAAATCAACATCGGCCCTTAAAATTTAACCACCCTTTATATCTCTCTTGAGATTTTTAGAATATTTCAAATTAAAGTCCACCGCGAAATTAGCCACTGGCCAGAATGTAGTTGCGCCCGACCGAAGCGTAGGGGAAACGCGCTAGATACGACGTTGCCTGGCTAAGGGGTAGGCACTACGGCCGGGTTAGCTGCAGCTATAGGGGATATTGCGTTTAGGGCGCGCAGGGCGCTGATGGAGCTCTCGCCGTCGGGACGAATCCCCTCTGATAGACCGGAGGCACTTGTAGGACGACTGACAGCCCAGTTCAGCGTGAATCCATTTATTGGCGCGTCGTTTGTGGACCACGACAGTGACGAAAGCGTCGACGTTTTCAATATGGCTACCGGTGAAAGAACTCCCGAACGCATTACCGATGACATGATCGAGTGGGAAATCGAAAACATGCGAACAATAGATCCCGTAGGTTTCCCGGCAGCTACCGGTACTGCAGCCCGGTCGGTACCCGCTGGAGGCGGTCGACCGGAGCCACTGTGAATTTAAAAGAGCTCGACGGTAGTGCGAAAGGCTGCAGCACAAGCATGAACGACGCCAACGCAAACTCGATCGCGAAATCTGGGAGGCAGAAACACCGTCGGCAAGACGAAACTTGGCCGATACGCTAAACGAGGTAGGTGCAGACAAGTACGAGCTCATCCACTCCTTAAGAGAACAAATTGCTGAGCTTCAGCAACGCTTAGGAGGAGCAGGGATGGAGGACTATCAGCCCCCCTCGCAGACACGGACGCCCTCAAACATGCTCAGCCTCAGCCTGGGTATAAAAATGGTAAAAACATTCGAGGGCAAAGACGCAAAAGCGTTGCCGCTCTTTTTAAAGTCCTACGAGACGATTTTTGGTAGGTAGCCGAGGAAGAGCATGACACCTTCCTGGAATTAATTGTCATGAGTAAATTAGAAGGTGCTGCAGCCAGACAACTGTAGCATAAAACTATCAGTACCACGGCGCAACTCAGGAGCGAGATGGAAGCGTTGTACGGACAACGGAAATTCCTATCCGTCTTGCAGATGGAGTTCAGCTCTCTCCGGCAGGGTCAGAATGAGGACATCGTCGCCTACGCGGCAAGAACGGAGAGAATTGCGGTAGGCATCACCGAAATACGTTGTGAACCATTGAGAAACGAGGATTAAAAGATCACCGTCGAGAGTGTCACCCGACGATGCGCACAGGCTAATTTCGAAAACGGCCTGCATGGCCAGGTGCAAGTGCTGGTACGTGCGAGAAACTACCAAATGCTGAACGACTCTGTGGCGGGGGCCATAGTGATCACCAACATGGTATAGCCAAAGGGAGGTGTAGATGGAGTACTAAGCCACCCCAGAAGGTCCCTAAGCGCACCACCCCAGCAGGGAGAGAATTGCTTCACCTGCGGGAGGCCAGGGCACTCGCACGGGACTGCACCCGGAGATCGGGAAGAGTGAGCTTACCAATGCCCAGCGAAAATAAATCGATTCACAACGTCGCACAGTGGGGCCGATTCGCGAAAAGCTGGTCAAAAGTCGAAAACGTAGTTCATTCTGTTTGAGATATAGTATATAAGGGTTTTTGGGGTCGCTGATTACGAATCTGAAGTCAAAATTATAAAAAAACAAAATGGCGGGTTCAAAATATCGATAGTAAACCGAAAATACTCAGTTATAATACAGAATGTTTATCGAATTTGTATGAAACTTGGTTTCTGTAAGTTTTCGAGGTCGCTGAATACGAATCCGGTGTAAAAAAAATAATATTCAAAATGGCGGATCCAAAATGGCGGACGCAATTTTTGTAATCGGCCGGATTCGCTTGAAACTTGTTATTTGGGGGTTTTCGAGGTCGCTGAATACGAATCCGGTGTGAAACAAACAAAATTCAAAATGGTGGATCCAATATGGCGGACGCAATTTTCGAAATCAACCGGATTTGCTTGAAACTTGTTATTCGGGGGTTTTTGAGGTCGCTGAACATGAATCCGATGTGAAAAAGACAAAATTCAAAATGGCAGATCCAAAATAGCGATTATAAAAATTTATTAACTTTTTATAAATCTGTAAGTAAATTATATATTTGATAAAAAGTGATAAAACATCTACTTTGGCATCTATCTTTTACATCTACTTTTACATCCGCCATTTCGAATTTTGGTTTTTTGATACCGGATTCGTATTCAGCGACCCCCAAAACCCTCGAGTAACAAGTTTCAAGCGAATCCAATCGATTTCGAAAATTGCGTCGGCCATATTGGATCCGCCATTTTGAATTTAGTTTTTTGACACCGGATTCGTATTCAGCGACCCCAAAAACCCCCGAGTAACAAGTTTCACAAAATTATATTCATTTGAAAAAAACGTGCAACAAGTGGTTAATGTGAATTTGTAATTTTTTATATTCAAATGTGCACTAAAAACAAAGTTGCAGCTAGCTGCAGCTGATTTTTACTAATTTTGTTACATAACAGTACAAACTTTAATTTAAAACCTGTTTCGTTGCGGAACACTGCGGAACTTTGAACTTTTTCCCTGTTTTTCTAAAATGATTGCACATAATTTTTCATTTTTTTCTACTTTAGACATTGTTTAGCTATTAATGTATATGTATCTGTTATAATTTTCGACGCATATGATAATAAACTACTTTCTTCAACCTGAAACCTCCATTTTGCAGAATTAAGAAACACCAATTTTACGATTTTCTACGAATTTTTTAATATGACGCTTGAATATGAGCTCGAACGATCGAGCTATTATTTGCGCGAAGGTCTCTTTTGTACTGGCTTATACTTGCCAGGTATACTTCACTAGCCCTTATAAAATGTTCCATTTCATTCTTTAAACATTACTCTATCCACCTATGTACTCTAAATCCTATAAAATAAAGCTTTATTTTTCGACTTTTGACCAGCTTTTCGGGAATCGGCCCCTCTGTGCGTCGATGACATATGCAGCTACTGTCAAAAGAAGGGCCACTTATGGAAAGACTGCGGAAGCGATTGTCGCAGAACAAGAGCGAGCCTGCTCAGTCCTCACAGCATCCCCGACGTCCAAGGGACTCAGGGGGCAAGAATGAAAAGTCCACATTGACTGCAGCAATGGGTCGATCAAGTACCGGTCCCAGCCTGCTAAGTACGATGAGATTAAACAAGCTCACGGCCCAGAAGAGATCCACGCCCAGGAAAAGAAAAACAACGCAGCAGTTACTGCAAGTAACGCTGCCGGCGTCCTGCGCTATGGCCAGCGACTTTGACATCGTCGCACCGTTGCCCGTGGCCGGAGTACTCACCCTTAAGTCGGGCACTAGGGCCCAGTGCAGCATACTGATGGACTGAAGAAGGGATGCCTCAAGCCCGAGACCATGGTTATAAGCTGCACCGTAGAGCTGCAGTGTGTGGTGGGTGAAAAATTCACCCCCCTTGGTATAGCAAAAATTGTGCTTTAGACACCGGCTCTGAATGTAGAACATTGGTTCTACATAGTGCCGAATAAAGTGCCGCTAGGGGTCAATGGACTGCTAGGTATGGATTTTATCAAATATCACAAGGAGGATATCTTGCACGGAGAGATGCTGAAATTCAACGGGCACTGCATGCCGCTACTGGACGGCAGGACGAGGATATCTCTGGCTCCACGCAGCGAGACGGTCACCTACGCCGCAACGACGAGCAAATTCGTAGGATTGATTCGTAGAGCTCAAAGACGGGGTTATCATCGGCGCCTGCGTTACGCCGCCGCGTGGTAGTAGCTGTACTATCAGCTTAATAAACACTACCGAGCAGGTGGTCAAGGTGCCCCACAGTGAAATTCGAGCCGCTCGAGGATGCGGCAGTAGGTCAAGCGGTCGAGGCAGCCGCTATGGAGGAATGCACAGTCGCACAAAGAGAGGAGCTGACCGCCTAGCGCGACTAGCCAGAGAGCTTGACACAGCAAACCTCAACGAAAAAGAGCGCAAAGTACTTAGCGAAATCACTAGGGAATACGAGGATGTGTTCCACCTACCAGGCGATAGGCTACCGTGTACGCCTATGGTAGAGCACGTGATACCCCTTAAGGAAGGGGTGCAGCCCATTAAGGTACACCCATACAGGCTGCCCGAGACCCACAAAAGGGAAGTGGAGAGGCAGACGTGCAAAATCCTAGCAGAAGGGATTGTCCAGCCCAGCAGGTGTCAGTGGCACGCCGCTGTTGGTTGTGGCGAAGAAACCTGATGCCGCCGAAGTAAGGAACATGCGAGTAGTAGTGGATTTCCGAAAATTGAACGAAGCCACCATCGGGGACTCGTACTCACTGCCCAATATCACCGAAATATTGGACTAGTTGGGACGAGCCCAACTATATGCGACCTTGGACCTCGCCTCTGGATTGCACCAAATCCCGATGGCGCAGCAAGATAAGGAAAAGACTGCATTTTCAACTCCACAGGGTCATTTCGAGTACAACCGCATGCCATTGGGACTCAAGAACGCGCCACCGACTTTCCAGAGGCTGATAAACTCTGCGCTGGCTGAATTACAGGGAATCAATTGCTATGTGTACCTAGACGACATAGTAATATACGGGAAAACTTTCAAGGAGCACAATGACAGGCTGCGAGTGGTAATGTAGCGGCTAAGAGAAGATAATTTGGCAGTGCAACCGAGCAAGTGCCAGATCCTGCGCAAAGAAACGCAATACCTCGGCCACATCATCTCCGAAGAGAGTGTGCGTGCTGATTCCCAGAAGCTGGAAGCGTTGAAGAAATTCCCGGTGCTAAGATACTTAAAGGCTGTACAATCCTTCCTTGGACTAGCCGGATATTACCGGAAATTCATAAAGGATTTCTGGAAAACCGCGCAGCCACCCACGGAATTAACCCAGAAAAGGTTTTAATTCGAAGGAACTGCAGTGAGGAATGATGCCTTCGAATAACTGAAGTCAGCATTTACCACAGCACCGATATTGCAATATCCCGACTTCACGAAGCCGTTCGTTGTGACATCAGACGCCTCAGATAGGGTGCTTGGCACGATTATTTTGCAAGGGAATATCGGGGACGACTTTCCCATATGCTACGCGAGGCGCACTACGTCAAAGGCCGAGTTGAATTATACAACCATGGAAAAGAAGCTACTCGCGATAGTTTGGACCCTTGCTCAATTTCGACCATACTATATATCTATGGTACTCATTTTACGGTCGTGACAGACCACCAACCACTCACCTGGCTGTTCGGATTAACGGACCCAGGTTCGAGACTAATGCGTTGGAAAATAAAATTGGCGGACCACAAGTTTAACGTCGAATATAAGGCAGGAAAGCGTAATACAAATGCAGTTGCGCTAAGCCGTATATTCATTACTACAAGGGCCTAAGCGAGGACCAAGAGGGTAGTCTGTGGATCGGAAGAGGACAGCGCGACGGGGCAAGTAGGCACAGCAAATTACCGCACAAAGAAGAGAGCCGAAGATACCCCATGCACCCGTGGTAGCTCGTCGGAGCGAGAGGTCGACCTTGCCCATGAGAAAGCTAAGGACAGCATGCGCCGGGGTACGGACAGCAGCACAAAGCGGAGAGCCGAGAATACCACGGGCCAGGACAGCAACAAGGCTTAGCGAGAGGCAGCGCCTGCCAAAGCTTCAGAAGAGGTTGGAGAGATTCGCCGCGTGCATGCAGGTCGCTCTACTGATCCCCACAGCCCCGCCCCGAAGTCGTGTGATCTAGGAAAGGGGCAGACCATGCACGCGAGCAGTGCAAGGCGCAAGTAAGACTGCGAGTATCACTGAAAAGGACGAAGTGAGCGCAGCATAGCATAGCCGACCCGCGAGGCCAGGAAGGCCGCGAAGAGTTAACGTTGCAAGGCCGCTTGAGACAGAGATCGCCGCAACGGCGCAGCTACCGGTGGGCCCACCGAGCGAAGAAACTGCGGACAGAGCACCGCACAGGCCTGCTGAGGAAGCGAGGCACAGCGGGGGCTGTAGCCCGCAATCCTCCAGCAGTGCGAACGAAGACAGCGCTACAAAAGAGTATAGCGACGGCCGCAGTGGCGTAACCAGCCCCTCTGCCGATGACCGCCAGAAAATAATAAAGGAATACCACGACACCCCTATAGGAGGGCACCAGGGTATACGGCGTATATTACATCGGATCCGGACCAAATACGATTGGCCCGGCATAAGTAGGGATCTGAAGGAATAAATTTCGTCATGCGAGTCTTGCCAAAAGAACAAAATCCGGAAAAAGGAACGAGTACCGATGGTGGTAACGGACACACCATCGATGGCATTCGAAAAAGTAGCGGTCGACATCGTAGGACCGCTACCAGAAAGCGCATTTGAGACAAAATACATACTCAACTACCAGGACGTGCTTACGAAATACAGCGCGTCGATACCACTGCAGAACCAAGAGGCAGTGATGCCGAATGTCTTGCTGCCCTCACCACGCTGCCCGTGTTAAGCGCGTCAGGGGAAGGCTTGCGCCGCTCGTAACAAATCTCGTCTCGATTTCGCTTTACGTTGTCTCGCCCCACCCACTTCACAACAGCCACTGCGTGGGCTTTTATGAAATGAGTTATGGAAGATTTTTTAATGAATATATATAAATATTATATCTATTTATATAAAAAGAACAGTCCTGACTGACTGACTCACTGACTCACTCATCAACGCCCAGCCCCAACCCCTGGGCCTAGAAACTTGAAATTCTAGGGATATATTCCCTTCGTGTCGTAGACGCTCACTAAGAAGGGATTTTTTAAGGTTCCCCTCCCAAGCCTTAATCAGCCCCTCCAAGCTTATATAAGTTTTGTCCTTTCTCTTTATTGTTTTAAGTTAGTATGGCAATTGAATTTTTAAATATTAATGGGGAGATGGTGCCTCACACTATTGTCCCCATAACGGGAGACGGAGCTTGCCTGTTCCGGTCCCTCTCATATCTTATATATTATAATCAGCTAATGGCTAGGGAGGTGCGTGAGCTAATCGTCAGGCACGTGGTGGACACCTGGGAGGAGTTCTCCATCATGTCCCACAACAGCGAGGGGGATAACTACACCAGCTCCGCTGAGTACCTCGCTCACATGTCCTGACCCTTTACTTATGGTGGTTTATGCAAACTTGTGGCGGCTGGCCAATTGTTCGAGTTCGTCTTCGAAGTTTACCGCAATGGCGAGCTTTATGAGAGTGTCGGTGCTGAAGGTCATCCCGTGAGGAGGTTACGTTTTTCGCAGGACCTTTCTAGGGGCCATTTCGATGCGTACCTGCCACGTGAACCTGAATAAGTGTTTACCTTACTACCTCTTTCCCAGCTCGACCCCTATTTACATTTCTCATAGCCTTTACCTCTTTTCCAGCTTTTCCAGCTCCACTCCTATTTACACTTCTCACAGCCATCACCTCTTTCTGTCCTCAAGAAGGCTCCTGGCAAACGTCGTGCCAGATATTCCGATGTTAAAAGGAGGAAGCAACTTAAGGATGCGGCAAGGAAATATGCTCAGAATAATCCTGCGGTGAACCGTGCTGTGGTGGCCAGGTACCAGCAAGATCACCCTGAAGTGCACAGAGCGGCGGAATTTCGATATGAGCAAAGCAATCCTGGAAGACGAGTAGAAAGGCGAGCACTTCCATGGAAAGTCAAGGCTCACTCAGGCATGGCATATGATCCTGACGTGGCTTATGAGGCAGACAGCACTGTAGATCTGGGTACTATGAGCCACAAATGCATATATTGCAATGCTTTGAAGTGGAAGGAAGAGCCCCGCGGCATGTGCTGCAGCGCTGGCAAGGTGCAGCTTCCACCCTTCGAACCTCTGCCCGAGCCTCTTTACAGCCTGGTAATGGGTATCCACCCTGAGCACGTCCACTTCATGGACCGTATTCGGAAGTATAATGGTTGCTTCAACATGACATCATTTGGCGCTAAGCAGGTTCTACGAGATGGCTTCATACCGACTTTGAAAGTTCAGGGGCAGGTGTATCATTTGATAGGAAGTCTGCTGCCAGCACCTCAACAGGAAGCCCAATTTCGGCAAATCTATTTTGTGGGCGACGACGAAAGGGAAGTGCGCTTGAGGTGCAGCAAATTTTCCGACGTCAAACAGGGATTGGTCAAACAACTGCAGAGGATGCTCCACGACGTCAATAACTATATAATGGATCTGAAGACTGTTATGGACAAGGTAGCTCCAACCTGCGAGAAGTTCGAAGTCGTTATTCATGCAGATAGAAAGCCAGCTGACGCTCATGGAGGTCGCTTCAATGCACCAACAGCAAATGAGGTAGCTCTGGTGATTGTTGGTCAGCAATTCGAGCATCGAGACATTGTGCTGCAGAGCCATAACACCACATTGCAGCGCATTAGTGAAATTCATCGGTCATACGACGCCTTGCAGTATCCGCTTTTGTTTTGCCGTAGCGAGGATGGGTACTCTATTGCCTTGCTTCAGCGCGATTCTAAGGCCAAGTTGCTCCTCAATACGACAGTCTCCGAAGCGAGTTTTTACTCTTATCGTATTATGGTCAGGCAAGGGGAGGTCAACCATGTTTTGTACTTCCGCTTCCTTTTCAGTCAATTTTTGGTTGACATGTATGCCAAAATAGAGACTGAGAGGTTGAATTACATCAGGAACAATCAGGCACAGCTGAGGGCCGACAGCTATATTCATCTGAAGGACGCTGTGAGTAGACAGGATGCAGACGCTGCTCAGCTGGGTCAAATGGTGGTGCTTCCTTCATCATTCACTGGGGGACCTCGCTATATGCATGAGCGGACTCAAGACGCCATGACATATGTTCGCCATTACGGCCGTTCTGATCTGTTCATCACCTGTAATCCTAGGTGGAAGGATATCACAAATGTACTGCTGCCTGGGCAAAAGTCTCACGATCGTCATGACATCATAGCCAGGGTATTCCATCTCAAGGTGAAGAAGATGATATCTCTTTTGAACAAGGGCACTCTGTTTAGTGGAGTACGGTGTTTTATGTACTCCGTCGAGTGGCAAAAGCGGGGTCTGCCTCACATACACATATTGCTGTGGCTAGAGCAGCGCATCTTCTCTGACATGATCGACAAAGTCATCTGTGCTGAAATACCTGATCCTGAGCAAGACCCTCTCCTCCACAACATTGTCAAGACCAACATGATTCATGGGCCCTGCGGCAGCTTGAACTATAATTCGCCTTGCATGAAAGGAGGTAGTTGCAGCAAGAAGTATCTTCGGCCACTTCTCAAGAACACTCAGACAGGAGACGATACATATCCGCAATATCGTAGGAGGTCTCCAGCTGACGGTGGCTTCACTGTAGAAATCAATTGGATAAAACTGGACAACCGCTGGGCGGTGCCCTACAACCCTGTCTTGTCACGCACTTTCAATGCTCACATCAATGTAGAATTATGTAACTCTGTTTAATCCATTAAATACATTTGCAAGTACGTGAACAAGGGCAGTGACCAGGCGTCTTTTGCTCTGGAGAATGAAAGGATAGAGTAAAGATGTATGCGAGCGGGCGGCACATTAGTAGCTCAGAGGCGGTTTGGAGGATATTAGCGTTCCCTATTCATGAGAGGTATCCCACTATTTTTTATCTGGCTGTTCACCTCGAGAATGGTCAGCGTGTGTACCTCACCTCCGACAACTTGGCCGAGAAGCTTAGCAACCCTCCTCAGACAACACTCTTGGCTTTCTTCGAGTTATGCAAAAATGACGATTTTGTAGAAACCCTCCTGTACTCTGAGGTCCCTTCTTACTTTGTATGGGAAAATAACAAGTTTGCGAGAAGGAAGCGAGGGAACGATGTCGATGGCTGGTCAGGAGTGAAGAGAGGCAATGCGCTGGGAAGGGTGTACACCATTCACCCAAGTAACACCGAATGTTATCATCTCCGTCTGTTGCTACATGAAATTCGAGGCCCAACGTCTTTTTCAGAGCTGAAGATTGTGAATGGTGTCCTTTATCCTATATTCCAGTCTACATGCAAAGCATTAGGTTTGCTGGAGGATGACAATCACTGGGATATTACTTTGGAGGAAGCTGCCCTGTGTGATTCTCCGTTTAAGCTCCGAGAGCTCTTCACAGTGATGTTGGTTTTTTGTCAACTCTCTGATCCTCTTAGTCTTTGGGTGAAGTACAAAGACAGTTTTTTAGAAGATATCACGCGGCAGGTGGAAAGAGAGTTGCAAGATAGTGCGCAGCAGATGATAGAGCAGGTGTACAACAGATGCCTGGTGCTGATTGAGGACGCAGTGTTAGCTTTGGGAGGACAGGGTTTGCCTCAGTACGGCTTGCCTCAACCAACAAGGTCTGGATGAGTTTTGGGAAATAAGGACTATCTGAGGGAGACCAGCTACGATACAAACGCCTTCGCATAAGTGGTATCGAATAACGAGGGTTTACTAACGGATGAGCAGCTCGCTGTCTATCGGCAGATCCTTAGCAGTGTTGAGTCAGGTGCTGGGCAGGTTATTTTCTTGGATGCTCCTGGTGGTACCGGGAAGACTTTCCTCATCAACTTGCTCCTGGCGAAGGTAAGGAGTGATCGTGGCATCGCTTTGGCTGTCGCATCCTCTGGCATCGCTACTACGCTATTGGAGGGAGGCAAGACGGCCCACGCTGCCTTCAAGCTGCCCCTCAATCTCATTCATGCAGAAACACCTCTGTGCAACATCTCAAAACAAAGCAATATGGTGAAAGTGCTGCGAGATTGTAAGCTCATTGTTTGGGATTAGAGCACCATGGCGCACAAGCGGGGTTTTGAGGCACTGAGCATAACCCTCAAAGACATCAGAGGCAACGATGGAATGATGGGGGGAGTCACTGTGTTGCTGGCTGGAGACTTTCGGCAGACTTTGCCAGTAGTGCCAAGGGGAACTCGAGCTGACGAGATTAAGGCGTTCATCAAAGCGTCATATTTATGGTCCTTTATCTGCCAACTTTCTCTGAGGAAGAACATGAGGGTCCACTTGGGAGGTGATGTTTCCGCTGGGGAATTTTCCGAACTTCTACTGAAAATAGGGGATGGAGAATATCCTGAGTCCGAGGGAAAGGTGACGATCCCTATAGGCCTGGGCGCAGTAGTGATGACCCTAACAGACCTTACAACCAGAATATACCCAGATATAGCCGATATCAAGGAGAAGTCTATGGACTGGTTGTGCGAGCGTGCCATTCTGACCCCCAAGAATGATAACGCTGCCATCATTAATGACATTCTACTTAATTCGTTCGAAGAGGCAGAAATGGAATATAGGTCTGTGGATTCAGTAATGCAAATGGATGACGCGGTCCATTACCCCGTGGAGTTTCTCAATTTCCTTAACCCTCCTGGATTCCCACCCCACAAGCTTCTCCTCAAAGTGGGGGCTCCAGTAATGTTGCTGCGGAATCTCAACCCGCCTAAACTTTGCAACGGCACCAGGCTACGAGTGAAGGCCCTTTATAGAAACGTTATTGAGGCCACAGTGTTCACTGGTTATGCTCGGGGGGAGTTGGTATTTGTACCACGCATACCACTCATACCATCAGAGTACCCCTTCGAGTTCAAGAGGCTGCAGTTCCCCGTCAAGGTCTGCTTTGCTATGACCATCAACAAGTCCCAGGGGCAGTCGCTGAAGTCGGCGGAACTTGACTTAAGGGAGGAGTGTTTCTCACATGGACAGCTTTATGTGGCCTGCTCCAGAGTGAGCTCACCAAGCAGCCTGGTGATTCTACCACTTCAGGGAAGAACTACCAATGTGGTCTACAAAGAAGACCTTCAGTGATATGACATGGTACAGAAGTTAAAGTGAGGTTTTTAGCCGGTAGGAGTCCGGAACTACCCCGGGTGTCCTCTTACAGGGGACCCGGGGTGTCCACGAAGAATTTTTCCTCACTAAAAAAAAAAAAAATTACAATAAATCATATTACTTTTTAAGCCAAGAACGCGTTGTAGAGTCGTTATAGGCAAAAGTAAGCGTTTATTACGGATGTGCGGCATTGTTTTGACCTATTTAGAAATTGCATTTAAAGATACCCGTTTAAAGATACCACGGTTAATATGCTAGTATATAAATAAATAAATGATGAAAGTAAAGAAATATATAAAACGCTCACTAATTTTGCAGCTGTCAGCAAATGAATAGTGCATTACAATATCCAACACCAAATTGTAGTCCTTTACACGAAAGGTTCATTACAATTTATTGAATAAAAAGGAATTGTAATGCTCTACTCACGTCCCAGGTCCTACCACGTGGAGGTCGCTGCATAAGGACCCCCCCGTGGGGCCGTTGCTGTGTTTATATAGCCAAGCAAATACGGACACAGGAACGACCCCTCTCCATCCCTCCAGCAATTAAACGTCTTATTTCTTCATTAATCTAAGAGCAACAAATAAAATATGATTTGGCAAGAACAGTATTTTCTGTTCAAATAAAAAATAAAAAATGTTTTAAAATGAAAAAATTAATAAATTTCTGTTTGAAAAAATAAATTGCTATATATAATCAACGGTATAATATTATATCTTTCTGAATTAATAAATAATATATAAATATAATTCTCTTTTTTCGTAAGTCTATGCAATGCATTATACACAATGTTATATTCATTTTCATTCACATTTATTTTTATGTAACTCGTTCGATTTACTTTATTTCCAGTTTTTTAACGTACCCATTACGAATTTTATTTATTTTTATTTTTATTTATTCGTGTTTATATTTTTATATTGTTTATTTATTTCATGACCGATTTATTCCCGAAGAACTATTTTATTATAATATCACAAAGTTTTAAGGAACTATTTAGTCGTTATATCACAAGTTATTTCGCGCAGAAATGATGGTAATTTGGTTTAAGCAATAAATCTTTTCATTATATTTACTTCTTTGTCCCATATTACGTTGAGATAAAAACGGTGTAGTGTGTGACGTCACAAACTGCCGGACTGTTGATTGGTCGGTGCGCCGGGTGCGCGCGCAGTGGGCGTTAAAGCAGACCCAGTGGAGAGGGTACCCAAAAGGGAACAAAATTCCCTCATCTGGCATCACTGCCAAGAGGCTTCGACAGTCGCTAGAGCAAAAGTTGAGGAATTGATTTGCCGGCACGGGGCCCCGGAAACAATATTGTCGGATCGGGGCATTAACTTCCTCAGCTCGACCTTCAAGGAGATGTGTCGACTACTGAGAATTAAAAAGATACAAACGACGGCCTATCATCCAAAATCGAACGGCGCACTAGAAAGATCGCATCGCACCCTCGCCGAGTACTTGAAAAGTTTCATAGACGAGGGTCAAGAAAATTGGGACGAATGGCTGCCGTATGCGATGTTTACCTACAACACCACTCCACATACGGGGATCGGACTGTCTCCCCACGTGCTGGTGTATAGACGCGAGGTTAAATTGCAAACCGCTTGCCTTAAAACAGGAGCCCCGCAGCACCTATGCCTGTGACGACTACGTCCACGAGCTAAGTGAGCGATTACGCGCCGCATGGACAGTAGCACGCGACAACCTGGAAGGCGCGAAAAGAAGGTCGAAGAATGCGTACGACCACGGCGCACAGGTGCAGGAGTACCGCGTCGGCGAATGCGTACTCCTAGGTGATGAGACGGTGCACAGGAGAAGGTCGGCCAAGCTGACCCTGAAGTGGACGGGACCTCACGAAATAATAGAGAAGAGGCCGCCCGTCAACTACGTAGTCCGGAAAGGATGAAAATCTCTGGCGGTGCACGTGAACCGCCTGAAGCTCTTTATCGAGCACTAATAGCTCAGGAATTGAGGAATTCGAATAATTATAGCTAGTTAAATCTAAATATTAGCTAGAAAATATATGTGGGAAGGAGCCCCTCGAAACGCAGGGTAGGGAGCTCCAATAAAATAGAAGAAGTCTTAGGAGACTTAATTTTATCATCGGAAAATAGAGGGTCATTCCGAGATAAAAATACATGATAAATCTACACATGGAAAAAATATATTGAACGAAACAATTGAAAAGAAATTGCACTTCAATTACGCAATCCAGAGGGGACGGAATACTGCGACCATGCTAGAAAACCACCTCGAAAAATGTATAGAATATTAATGCTGACGCAGGATAGTGTTCAGCGTAGAGTGTAAAAAGAATATATAGAGTAAATTAAAGAAATGAAGCCTCTCAGAGCATACTTAATTTTGGAAAAAATAAGTCAATGTGCATGCCCTATTCGATTGATATACACATTGTTATACCGGTATCGCGTAATTACATTATTCGGTATTCGGTATAATATTGTAAAATTATTTTTTTTCGGGAACGTTTGCCGACAAGGAGATAGATCTCGAGTAAATTTTGTAAACGTGAATTTATATAAAATGGTAGTATTTATTATAGACAACGGCAACTTTCCGTTATCTATTCAAAAGACAATAAAAAGAATGTACAATAATTCGTTGCTTCGAGTAATGGACGAGGAACCAACCCGTTGTCTTTGAGTCTACTTTAAAACTGATTTTCCTAAGGCCGTTGCTAACTGTGTTCCCAAAAATCCCTTTGTTAGCAATTTTTGCGTCAGCCTATCGTCGATCGCCGAGCGAGTCGCCTCATTGTGCGTCGGCGTTATTGGCGTCGATCGTACGATCGAGCATTGGACTTCGTTTCCTGTCTTGAACGAATTCTAATGTTTCGTTAGCTATGTCAGCTATGGAATATTCCAGAAAATACCGTGAAATGGAATATTCGCGGCATAACATTCCTCCCCCCTTAAAAAGGAAAAAAAAATGTCTCTAAAAATTTTTTCTTCGGTTGGTTTTCCGTACCTTTACAATTTTATACAATGTTACAGTTTGACGTTTTAATACAACGTATATTGGGTCTGGGAAAAATTTCGTGGCGTTTTTCCCGATAGATGGCATCAATTGCAAATAAGTCAGGAAACACAGATCGCAGCAACACCACCAAACGCTCGTTGGAAAGGTGACACTTCGAGCGTTACTTTGCATGTATAAACATCGAAATTGGTGCAGCGGCTGGAAAATTGTTTGCGTTTGAATATGGAGATAAATAATGAAAAATTGCGCTATATTTTGCAATATTATTACGACAAGGGAAAGAACGCTGCGTAGGCTTGTGAAAAAATTTGTGGTGCGTACGGTATCAAAATCTGCTGCGTTGAAATGGTTCGCTCGCTTTCGTTCTGCTAATTTTTATGCGAAAGATGTGTCACGCTCTGACGTCCAATCACTGAAAAAGCTGATGAAATTCTTGAAAAAGTCCAACAAGATAAGCATATCAGCAGTGTTGATATTAGTATGAAGCTAGGCATTGCCCACAAAACTGTTTTGAACCATTTACACAAAGCTGGCTACAAAAAGAAGCTCGATGCATGGATTCCTCATGAGTTGAGCCCGAAAAACATGATAGACCGAATAAACATCTGCGATGCGCTGCTGAAACGCAATGAAATCGAGTCATTTCTGAAACGTGTCATAATCGGTGATGAAAAATGGACCACGTACGATAATCGGAAGAGTCAAAGATCGTGGACAAGGTATCGTAAGCCGTCACAAGCGTTCGTGAAGCCAGGATTGACGGCGAAAAAGGTAATGCTGTGTGTGTGGTGGGACTGCGGGAGAATCGTCAACCATGACCTACTTTCAGTTGATCAGACGATTGATTCTCAACTATACTGTGGACACCTAGAGAGATTATGCCAAGCACTTAAAAGAAAACGGCCCGAATAGATTATTAGAAAAGGTGATGTCTTCCATCATGACAACGCCCGACCACACACTTCTTTAAGGACCCGTAAAAAATTGCGAGAGCTTGGTTGGGAAGTTTTGATGCACCTACCGTATAGTCCAGACATAGCGGCCTCTGACTATCACTTATTCCGATCTCTGCAGCACTCTCTCAATGGAATTAAGCTGCTTTCAAAAAAAGCCTGTGAAAACCACTTGATTCAGTTTTTCAACCCGAAACCACAGAAGTTCTTCACCGATGGCATCATGGCTCTACCCGAAAAATGGCAAAATATTGTTGATAATAATAGAGCATATTTGGTTTAAATGAATTCATTTTCATACTATAAGAAAAGCAGTTGAATTTTACTAAAAAAAAACGCCACGAACTTTTTTCCAGACCAAATATTTGCCTCATCAGGTTGTTCTCAGATCAGACAGAGTCATCACCAAATTACGTGTGGTATTTAATCGCTCTAGCTGCTCATCATCTGGAAAGTCGCTCAATGATATTGTGCACATTGGCTCTAATTTGTTGCTCAATATTTCGGACGTACTCATTTGGATCCGTCACCACAGACACATCGCTGCCACTAACGTTACAAAAATGCATCGACAAATTCGCATACATCAAGAAGATTGGAATCTTCAACGAATTTTATGGAAGGATGATCAACTCAATCCAGTGCCATATTACTTAATAACCGTGACATATGGTACAAAGGCTGCTCCATTTTTAGCAGTCAGAACTCTCATGCAGCTCACCGAAGATGAAGGTCATCTTTTCCGCTTGCTGTGCCAGCTATCACGTTTGGCAAGTACGTGGGTGACATCTTCGGAGGGGCGGATTCTACTCATCAACTCATTGAAATTGCTCAACAACTCAAGGACTTGTGCAAGGCGGGCGGGTTTCCACTCGCCAATTGGCACTCGTCGGACCTCAAGGTCCTTGCTAGTATTTCATCATCACCATCAAACTCAGCTATCTCAATGGACGACTGCGAGATAAAAATTCTTGGTTTGACTTGGCTTCCTCATGAGTTCAAGTTCGCATTTTCATCTCGGTTCAACTCAATTCAGGAATCTTTCATAAAACGTCTCGTCGTTTCCGAGGTGGCTCAACTGTTTGATTCACTTGATTTCGTCTCACCGGTTGTGATCAGAGCCCAAATACTTCTACAAGCGCTCTGGCTTCACAAGCTCAACTGGGATGATCCACTGTCATCCCAGATCTCAACACGATGGATTGCAATCAGAGTAGGTCTCA
This sequence comes from Cylloceria caligata, assembly GCA_963942595.1. Classification (NCBI taxonomy): domain Eukaryota; kingdom Metazoa; phylum Arthropoda; class Insecta; order Hymenoptera; family Ichneumonidae; genus Cylloceria; species Cylloceria caligata. Next base: position 11,025,009 of record OZ012709.1, read on the forward strand.
CTTATCTGACCAGAATCTCAATTCCTCGGTGGTTTAACACATGGAGCAACTCAACAGTGGAATTGCATGGCTTCTCTGATGCATCTCAACTAGCCATGGCTGCAGTGATTTATATCACTGTTAACTCATCTTCCACAGGAAATGTGGTTTCACTTGTCTGCTCAAAAACACGCATGGCACCACTCAAGAAGTTCACCATACTACGGCTTGAACTGACAGCTGCACTGATACTTGCAAAATTGGTTAGATAAGTTCAAGCCACACTCAAGGTTAAAATCTCATCAGCTCACCTGTGGATGGACTCGTCGGTAACACTCACCTGAATCAAAGCACATCCGGCTCGGTGGATGACTATGTCGGAAACAGAGTAGCTCAAATTCAGGAACTCACTTCCAATGCTCAATGGCGTCACGTGTCAGGCACAAGCAATCCAGTTGATTGTACCTCACGGGGTATCTTAACATCTCAATTGGCTTCTCATCAGCTGTGGTGGTCAGGTCCACCATGGATGGTGAAACCTTTTGAATTTTGGCCAACAACATCAACTGATCATAAAGATTTGAGCATTATGGAAGCCCGACCGGGGGTAGCTCTCTTCGCTGCAACTCTGACGCTTGAGTACGATTGTAATGTCATTCATCGGTGCTCATCACTCACAAAACTGTGTCGTCTCATCTCTTTTTGTGTCAGGGTAGTGGTCAGAATAAGGAGGAGGTTAGTATCGGCTGGAACAGCTCCACTGACAGCAAAAGAGATGTCTGCAGCAAACGTCTTCTGGTCGAAAGCAACACAAGCCGTGTTTTTTAAACACGAATTACAAGTGCTGCAGTCGGGCTCTTTTTTCCATCGTCTCACTCCTTCAGTCAACTAACAGCTTTCATCGACCAGGGGGGTGTACTCAGAGTAGGAGTTCGTCTTGGTCAATCAGCACTCACATATGAAGGAAGACATCCTGCAATTCTACCTCGTCACTCTCGACTCTCAACTCTCATTATTGCTCAAGCTCATTTGCGGACTCTTCACGGAGGCACTCAGCTTACATCAGCTAAAATACGGCTAACTCATTAGATCGTCGGCGGAAGAGCTCCTGTGAAAATTCATATTTTACATTGCATTGTGTGTACTCGACAGAGAAGAATTCGGGCTCAACAGTTGATGGGTCAGCTCCCGCTGTCAAGAATCACACCAACGCGCGTATTTACTCACACCGGCGTTGACTAGGCCGGCCCTCTCACAGTCAAAACTTGGAAAGGGCGAGGAAACAAAACACACAAAGGCTGGATCTGCGTGTTTGTGTGTCTCGCTACTTCAGCTCTTCATTTCGAGGTAGTCAGTGACTACTCAGCTGATGGCTTTCTCTCAATGTTCAGGCGCTTCTCATCTCGGCGCGGCATTCCTCATATCCTGTACTCTGAATGTGGCACCAACCTCGTTGGCGCTCACAAAGCCATACGTCAATTGTTTAGAAAGGCCTCTCAAGAGCATCACATCATCGCATCTTCACTCGCAAATCATCAAATTGCTTGGAAGTTTAATCCCCCTGCTGCTCCACACATGGGTAGCAAATGGGAAGCCGCAGTAAACTTTGTGAAATTTCATCTGCGACGAACAGTGGGCGATACAGCACTCACATTTGAGGATCTCATCACACTGCTGGGTCAAATCGAGATCTCACAACTATCTCAGACCCAACTCTAGAGGATTTAGCGATCTCACGACTCTCAAGATGGTAATTTTTGCAGCAGAAGGTGCAACAATTTTGGCGTCAATGGTCTGCTCATTACTTATAACGGCAGCAGTCAATCTCAAAGTAGCATCACCCTAACAACACCATCAAAATCGGCTCGTTGGTTCTGCTCACGGACGAACGCTTTTCCCCGTGCAAGTGGCCACTCATACGGGTCACAGCGTTGCATCCAGGGAAAGATGGGCTCACCAAGTGGTGACACTCCGAACTGCTACCACTACTCTCACCAGACCTATCTCAAAATTAGCTATCTTGCCCGTCTCATCCAACGCACAACATCAGGAAAATTAATAATCAACTCCGTTGCTGATGGCGGGCGGAAATGTTGGAAAATCAGCTGACGCACGGCGATCGATATTCGCCGTGCGTCGACCTGTTGCTGTTGGGTGGTGTTCTGCGCTCCGCTATCACGAAGATGGCTGAGGCAGTGCCTCGCAGGCACGCTGTTAAAGCGAGAGGCTGTCTCTCTCGCTTCACTTCATCATCGCACACCGGCTGTCTCGCTCGCTTGATTTCAGTGCCGCACAACGATGTTTTTGTAAAGCACAGCCATCTTGAGTTTCTAGACACTTTTGTGAAAACCCGCTGGCACGACACAATCCTCTGCTCTCACCTCGGACAATTTCATCGAGTTCACCGGATCTACTCATCGTATTCGTGCTCAACAGGACTTAAAACACCGTAAGAGTGCATCGTTACAATTTATCTAAATTCAATGACGGTGAGGCGTGGAAATCTCATTAGTGCATCCTCATGAGTCTAGAACCGTGGCGTGCGCTGCAGCGGGGGCTGCACCACGTTTCACCGCAAAACCTACAGCACGCAATTAATATAATTGTATGTGCTTTCCAATTAATTATTCTAATTCTCTCGCAATTGAATTCACTCGCAGTTGAAGAGTTTATTTGTACTATTACTTCTCTATTGTGCATCTTCATAATTCTCATCTCGTGGCGTGCTCTGCAGTACGGGCTGCACCACGTCTACCTCACAAACTAAGTACACAATTAATACAATTGTGTGCTTCTCAACAAATTTTAAACCTAAATTCTTTTGTGCTATTTTTTATATATATTTTTGTAGTGTAATAGTCGATTTTGGAATAAAACCATTTTTTCAATCGACATCTAATGGTCTGGTTATTTTACATCTGCCTTGAGTGAAAACTCATTCTTTTCCGATATATTTCAGATTCCACCTACCACCACCTGGAATTCTCAACACATACAAATAACAAAAGCAAGTACTTTAATGTTTACATTAATTGAAAAAATATAAAAAGAATAGAAAATAAGCAAACGTAATTATAATATTTCAGTTATAGCACCGCACGGATTTTTATTCTTTTTAGTTTGTCTGTATTTTTTTATGTAATAAATAGCAAGGGGTTCCGATCAGTATTTATTAGGCATTGTGACGAAAACAACCAATATATACGAGAAATGACATGCTAGCATATAAGATCTCCACTTAGCGTCTGTTTTCGATTGAGTGCGAGAGAGAACGCACCATCAATTTAGACGAGTACGAGAAAGATGGCATGATCATCCCAGTTCGTAATTGGTCGCTTAAGAGGAGCCACCTCAACGACGCAGCTGCATTTCGTAGAATGCTGTCGATGAGGGCACACAAGCAGAGGCGACACTGGTGCCCCCTCATCCGATCACCCCGGTGTAAATCGCTTTAAGCGAGCTATAGGCTTTGGAGTTCTATAGAACTCGATCTTCGTTGGTGTAAGCTACCGACAAGTCGAGCATGAAAAAGTGTAAGCGAAATCTTTTATAATAAAGCATCGTATTATTGTGATTCTTCACTGTGCAATTATTATATATCATCCACTCCGTTCCAAATAACGCGTATGAGCCTCGTAAAAATAAATGCTCTAATAGCCACTAATATCTGTTGCCCATTTTTAAACATGTCAGGGTTAACCAGCACTTTGAAAATTGAATTATTTTTCACACTTTTATAGAGCGATTTACATCTCGGGACAATGCACGATTAAACCATATTACGTACAGTATTTACTAGAAAATTCGAAGATTGTTTGTCACGAATACGAGAGACACAGATCTTGGTAAATATTAATAAACAACATAACCTGGGGCACATTTCAATAAAATAATAACTTCTGCGGTAAAGGCGCTCTAGTATTAATATATATCACGTTCTGTAAGACCATGCCAGTGCTATGTATTTAAGTTGGACAGTTAATAGTAGCGTTACGCGGCGATAAAATAAAATAAAAACTATCTCAATTTCTATGTCAGTCGCCATCGCCGAATTTTTCCAGAGCTGCCAGATCTGTATGTAAGACCGTGGTTCGGCTTTCTATACTCTAGTTTTCATGATAGGAACGCTCGAATCTATGAACAGAGCTACTGAAAGTTATACGGACTTATCCATAAAGGCATTTAGGCGACACACAGCAACACAGTGTCGAACATGATGCTTTTCAACGACGATACTCCACAGCACGGTTGGACACTGCTGAAAAACGTGGTCGAACCCACAGAAACTCATGGCTGCTTATGTTTTGGATAGCGTTGTAGGGTTGTTTTATTTTGTACATGCGTTATCATTAAGAGTGATCGAGCACACATGACCAACTCAGAATCGAGGGGAGCGCGTCTCGCGGAAAAAATGCACATCGTAGCTAGCGCCGCTTGTGGCAAGTGTGGCAACCAAGGCATCCAGCGAAAAGTAACAGTTGTCGGTATAGCAAAATATAAGAATTACAGTGACGAGCGATGCTACATGATGGGCCCTGCTCGCCCTGATTGATCCTTCAACTCCCGAGTATCGTTGGCTCTACGCCGAGTCCTATCCCACCGATCCATGTGGCCGGGTCGGCCGGGTACAGTAAATATCATATATCAAATTCACTGCAAGTAACTGTATTAAAGAAAAATGCGTAATAAAATTATAATTTATTGTAAGGAGCGTAGATTATTTGTCATGACCAGGGCACTTTCATACATTTGAAATCTCTATATTTCTCTAGCAGACTTAAAAGTCGGATGAAAAAGAATGAATTTTCCAAGACAGTCTTTTTTTCGAGTAATAGTAACGCTGCAAAAATATTTTCTTTTACACCCATTTTCTCGATACATTTGAATGTGCAGTCATATTGCTGGATCCATCTAACAATGCCGCCAACGTCACGTTCGGGAACTATGCTCCGCCGTACGCAGTTTCTGCTTCGAGCAAGTAGAGGTATATGTAAATCTAAGTTTTGACGACATCACCAAAGATTCACGGCTTCAAATATTACTAGTACAGGTTAAGGAGAGGGGAAACTATCATGCTTCACCTATGAGTGTGAAAGAGATCGACGAGTATGGCGCTCACGTCGGAGTAAAAGAAAGCAGCACATATAAATCTCCATACTTACACAGATGTGCTGCTTCTCTTTCCGTCCAACATGTCTGCCATACTAGTTCTATCTCTTTCGCACTCATGTGTGTTTCGCCTCCCATAAGACTTCTGCTTGCTCAGAGCGGAAGGTGCTTATAGTGGACCATCGCTTCCGGACGTAACACTGATGGCGTTTATAGACGAGTCAAACAATATGGCTACCCATTCAAATCAACTGAGAAAATTGGGCGAAAGAATATAAAATTTCTAGCGTATACATTGCTCGTACAAAAAAAAAGTGGCTTGGGAAATTCATTATTTTTCACCCTACTTTCCAATGAAATAAAAATTGGAAAACATGCAAGTTCCCTATTCCTCATTTTTGAGATTAATGGTTTATGAGATATTGAGTTATATATGAGGAACTTTACGTGAAGTAGAACGATTTTTGTCCGAGATCAATAATTTTGTTGCTTCACTAGAATTCACTTTCTTTTTAACATGCAAAAAGTCTTCCATATGTTATGCCGGTACCGGGTAATTGGATTATTCGGTATACGGTATAATCCTTATCGATGAAAATGCGAATTTATATAAATGGAAGTATTTATTATAAGCAACGGTAACTTTCCGTTGTCTATATAAAAGTCAATAAAGTAATGTACGATAATTCGTTGTTTCGAGTATTTGACGAGGAACCAACCGTTTTCTGTTGAGTCTAGTTTAACACTGATTTTAGTAAAGCAGTTAGCAACTGCGTTTGCTGAAATCCCTTAGTTGGCAGCTTTAGCTTTAGCCTATCGTAGATCGCCTAGCGAGTCGCCTCATGCTGCGTCGGCGTCTACCTTGTTTCCTGTCTTGAACGAATTCTTAGTCTTAGAATTCTGTGTCAGCTAAGGAATATTCCAGAGAACACCGTGAAGTGAAATATTCCGCGGCACAACATCCCTCCCCCCTTAAAAGGAAAAATGTTTCTAAAAAAATTTTTCTTCAGTTGGTTTCCCGTACCTTTACAATTTTATACGATCTTACAGTTCGATATTTGCTATGTAATGGTACATAAAATGTTTCATTTTCGTTTGTTAATGTCGTTCGGGCCGAGCGACTCGTTCTCGGTTAGGGGGACGATTGCATATCCTGGCCAGCTCGGTTCGCAGTCATTCCACTGGCTGTTGCCGTCCGAATGGCTCGAGGTTGATGGTTACCTCGGCGGCTGCCGGGGTTGTTGCCTCGCTTGTTCTCGTTGATGTTCTATTTTTTTGGTACCTGTAACATTTAAACAGAACGTAGCCAACTAAGGCTATCGGTGATATAGCACCCAGGGAGTAGAAGCGCAGGTTGTGGATGTGCTGCATCCCGTCTCCGGCGGTATTGAGGGTTTCCATGATGTGGTCGGCTCGAGCTACGAGCTTCCGAAGCTTTTCCGGGTCTCGCAGCATGCTCTGTAGTAGGATGGTCCTCTCGGTCTGCGTCCGAGGCGCCTGAGCTTCGAACTCCGTTAATGTCAAATTAAACGACGGAAGGTAGTTTTCCCGTATGATCTGCGACGTTCGCCCGATGGTTCTGATACTGAAATATTGGGCGGTTACTTCACATACGCCTACCAAAGCCAGTATTCCCGAATTGTTTAGTATTTCGTGCTGAGTGGGATTTTTTCCACAATTTATTCCTACGGGTTCTGGGGTTGGCGTGACGTATAACCATCGCCCTTGCTATTGCATTGGGACGATTAGGAGATGGGTTATTTCGATAACCCTTTTTGCACATTTTCCGCCGTTATCGGTGTTCATTTTCGCGTAGATTAGGACTTCGCTTGGTGCGTCGTTCGTTACCGAAATTGCAGGGTGTGTTGGAGGGCAAATGTATGATTTGTCCAGTACCTTGCAATTTTTTACGTCATTGGTTGTCATCCTTAGGTATTTGCGATTCTCGATATCTATGACTATGTGATTCTCAGTCGTGTCGTACCCGCCATTGCTTGTTCGCGTGTGTATAGGGTATACTGTACTGTTGCTGCCTGTACAGCGGTATGTCGAGTACTAGTAAAATTGCGTCACCTTCGCTGTATGCCTTTCAGCCAGTCGCATAAGTTCTGACGCTTGTCGATGCTCTACAGCAACAGAGACTGGATTGTTTACGTGTACCTTCTTCCTCATTCTGAGGCTTAACCAGTGTAATATTGTATTTTTTAATAAATATAGATATGGTCTTGAATTATGGAAATATTTTGGCATATTTCACTGTCATTTGTGGCACATTGACTTATTTTTTCCAAAATTAAGTATGCTCTTCGAGGCTTTATTTCTTCAATTTACTCTTTACGCTGAACACTATCCTGTGCCAGTATTGATATGATATACATTTTTCGAGGTGGTTTGCTGGCATGGTCGCAGTCCCCTCTGGATTGCGTAATGAAAGTGCGATTTCTTTTAAATTGTTTCGTTCTATATGTATATTTATCTCTGAATGACGCTCTTTTTCCTGTTGATAAAATTAGGTCTCCTAAGACCTGTTATACTTTATTGGAGCTCCCTTCCCTGTGTCCTGAGGGTCTTCTTCCTACATTTACTTACTTGGTAATTTTTTGTTTTTACTAGCTATAAGTATTCGAATTCCTCAATTCCTGAGCTATTAGTGCTCGATAAAGAGCTTCAGGCGGTTTGCGTGCACCGCCTGGATTTTACGTCCCTTCCGGACTACGTAATTGACGGGGGGCCTCTTCTCTACTATTTCGTGAGGTTCCGTCCACTTTGGGGTCAGCTTGGCTGACCGTCCCCTGCGCACCGTCTCGTCACGGAGGAGTACGCGTTCGCCGACGCGGTACTCCTGCACCTTTGCGCCGTGGTCGTACGTATTCTTCGACCGTCTTTTCGTGCCTTTCAGGTTGTCACGTGCTACAGTCCATGCGGCGCGTAGTCGCTCTCGTAGTTCTTGGATGTAGTCGTCATACGCATAGGTACCTCGGGGCTCCTGTCTTACGGCCGTCGGTAATTCAGCTTCGCTACCGTACACCAGCACGTGGGGAGACAGTCCGGTCACCGTATGCGGAGGGGAATCGCTGCACTGTATTTGGTAAGGGCGTCCTGAAACGTAAGTATTGTATCCGAAATTGTCCGCCTGCATTAGGCAATTACGAATATGTTTGAAATAAATAAAAATGTCATTTTCAGAATGCCGAGGCTGCTACGGCGGACCGTGGTGAATCCCAGCTCCCGATATCGCCTTCAGTGAATCTGACGTCCACAGTGAGTATTTGTAATATAACCTTGTTAACAGTTTTTCTTTCCGTATAAATTAATGATATGATATACCTGTTCTTACAGAACACAACACCGAGCCGAAGTCGACGGGCTGGGGCGGCGCGTCCGCACCGTAGCGCCAAAAACTGTGATAACAGTCAACGCAGACGTCGCTGGATGTCCAACGGGGAGGACTCCGCGGACGAGGACAGCCATGGACCATCATCCAAAACATTTCCGCCCACAATATTTTCATAAAGAAATAAATATTTTCATAACATAAAATTGATATAAATTATATTTATAATCATGTTTTTACTTGACCCTCCTATGTATCAATAATTAGAAAAAGGTAATTCTCGCCAACCCACAGATTCGCCTCTACAAATGGTCATCTCAATTGTGACTTCCTCATAGAGGAAGTAGTCTTTCAGTTTCATAGATGAAAAATTACGAAAATTAGAGCAAAAATATATTTTTTCCGAAAAATTACAAAAATGCATGATTCTATGAAATCTCAACGTCTTGATCGATGTTTGCCAAACTCAGTAGTGAATACCTTGTCCCGTGCCCTATACTTGTAGAAAGTTGTAATTGCTGCAAACTGACGGGGCGACCCGATTCGCGTGCAAAGTTTCAGGATGATCGAGTAGCACGTTCTCGAGACATAGCAACCTTGGAAACTCATCACATATACACACACGTGCGCGCGGCTATTTTTTGTAAATAATTTTTCGACATTTTGGGACTTTTGAAGTTCTTTGACATCAAAATCTCGAGAACATTTTTTTCCACGAAAATAGCTTTCCTATGAGGAACCAATAAATAGATCATCGATGATATAGCTATATCGATATTTAAAATGTACACCATCGCTTGCCTACAATTAGTATAAACTACAATTGTATAAACAATAGTAGAATGTTCTTACGGCTCGGGCGCCATGCGTCCTCACGATCAACTGTACAATCGAATCCCAGCCTCAAACCAATCCAAATAAATCTAATTTGAAGGGTTGGAGACAAAATTGTCGATAATATATTAGATTCCCAATAAAATCCCGAAAAGCCCGGAAAAAATACATTTCCGGGTTTGTGCGGGTATGTTTGGTTCCGCTCACGGAACGGAAAGGAAAATCATTGAAATTCGGAAAAACCACAATTATAAATAATGACCATAATTCTATTCATGTGCCACATTTTGGTTCGATATCTCGAAATGCCAATTAAAAAGCATGCAAATTGGAAAATTGCAGATTGCTTTCTTATTATGTTATCTGAAAGTCAAAATCAAAACACTTATGGTAATGCGCCGTGACACGATGAGAAAAGGACATCGGCATTTGTTTCCATACTATCCCACTCTCATAGCATGGTACACTAAACGAGCTACACGATAACTCTACGTGCATGTAATATGAAGAATTATGATTTCATATTAACACGATTTTACGGATATAATCCTTCCAGTATGATATCACTGGTCTTTTTTAAAGTAAATGCTTAGCTATGGGGAGCACCTTCCGATCTCAATAATTTTAGTTGAATGTTACGTAGATCCTCACTCTGAGTAATGCTGGGAAAGATTTAGCCGGTGGTCATAGTTTATTAAAAAGTTATTAACAAAAGAAGTTAGGGTAAAACTCCAGAAATACTTACGCAGCACAGATTATCTCCATTTTCATACATGTTATAGAGTATTAATTCCTGAGTAAAATGCACCTAGAAACCTGAAGAAACTAAAGAACCTACAGAACCTAAAGAATCTAAAGAACACTGCACCTTCCGATCTCAATAATTTCAGTTGTATATTATGTAGATTGGTCTGAGTAGTGCTGTGAATGTTTTAGCCGGCGGCCACTCTTTGTTGAAAAGTTATTAGCAAAGTGTTGGAAAATTAGCTGGCGCACGGCGAACGATATTAGCCGTGCGTCGACATGTTGCTGCTGTGTAGCACGCTGCGCTCGGCTATGCCAGAGATAGCCGAGGCTGTGCCTCGCAGGCATGCCGCGTTAAGCGAGAAGTTATTTCTCTCGCTTGACTTCGGCTTCGCTCAACGGCTATCTCACTCATTTGACTTCAGCGCTCAACGATGCTTTCATAAAGTGCAGTCATATTGTAAAATCTGACAACTTTCGTGAAAAACCGCCTGGACAGCGCACACATCCCCGGTATACTCGCTCGGACTTGTCACCATCTCACCGGATCTTCTCAGCATTTTCGTGCTCACCAGGACTCAAACACAAGGTAAGGTACAGCGTTACAGTTCATCGCAATTCAATGATGGTGAGGAGGGTAAATCTCAGCGGTACATCAACATAAAGGTCTCACTTGGTGACGTGCTCAGGAGCGCGGGCTGTACCACGTCTTTCTCAATATAATTTGTCTGCTCGATTAATATAATTGCGCGTGTGCTTACTATTCACTGTTCTTTCCCCTAACTATGCTTGCTGGCAAAGTATAGTGAGTATATTCCACTTATTTGTGCATCCGCATACTCTCACTTGCCGTGCTCTGCAGCACTGACTGCATCACGTTATTTCTCATTATATTTCGTACTGCTTTTGCTTCACTGGTATAATTGTACATGCACGCTCTCATTCCCAGCATTTCCACAATTAAGCATTCTGGAAAAGTGCTGTGAACTCGTTCTACCTGCTTGTGCATTCTCAGCTCTCGTTCTGTGTCGTGCTCTGCAGCGCTGGATGCATCACACTACCTCTTCACCTGTCAGCACACAAGTAATACAATTGTGTGCTTTCCAGTTTAAATTCACGTTAAATTCACTTTTATTTTATTTTGTAATGTTTTGTGTGCTTCTCCAAATTATTAATTAAATTCATTGTTTATATTTATTTGTATTATTTTTCTACATAATTTCTATATTGTATAGTGCGACGGTAGAATAAATCACTTGCTCTACCAACATCTGTCAGTCTGCTTATTTAGCACCCTGCCGTGAGTGAAAATTCATGATTTTCAATATATTACAGGGTCGTTCCAATTACACCAGGCAGGAATTCTCAAACACGAAGAAATATTGAAAATTGAAATATCATTTTTCGACGATGTATGTGTAGTTTGTCCTTTCAAACTCGTATCGTCCATTGAACGTAAGTTGCCTTTGTTTACTTTCGTGCCAAGTATTCATGTCTTTTCTATACACAAGATCGCGCACTGAAAACTGAATGAAGCAGTTTCCGACGAGTTTTTATACAGATAATATCCAAAGTGTGAAATATGAAATTCTATAAGTTTTTCGTATTAACAACGAAATGCGATAAGTTGTTAAACTATCTGTGCACAAATTCTGTTGGACGGAAAGTTATTACAAGCAAACGAAAAAACATAAACGCAAAAGATTATTTTGTAATTAAAAAATAAGGGTTCTATAGGTTCTTTGGTTTTTTTACAGATCTGCGTAAGTATGCGATAAACCTCTATACTTGAACAGTATACGCTAGTAGAAAAGGAATGGCTTTTAAAATTTATTATTTTTCATCCTAGCCATACTGGCCTATCTCTTTCGCACTCATGGGTGGAATACGGACGTCAAACTTACAATTAGATTTACATATACCTATGCTTGCTCGGAGCACAAACTGTGTACAGCGGAGCATAGTTCCCAACCGTGACACTGGCGGCATTGATAGACGGTTGCAGCAAGATGGCTACCCATTCAAACTTACGGAGAAATATTAGTGTAAAAGAATAAACATTTTCAGCGTTAATGTTGCTCGAAAAAAAAACTGTCTTCGATAATTCATTCTTTTTCAAGTGCAAAAATATTTGAGCGATTACAGTTACTGTTATTATTACAATTACAGTACTCGTTCATGTGTACCTAACTTCAGAGCGCTCACGATGGAATGGGATAAAGAGCACGCGGATTCAGTGAATATTTATATATAAATATATTGTATTTAACGGCATGTAAATTTTAATAAGTTTGTTGTATATCAGAAAAGTTGTTAACAATAGGGAATTTGCATGTTTTTGTTAATTACGCAGCTGTTTTCCTTCGTTGCCGTCTCTCTGTAGCTTTGCGAGGAATAGCCTCTAACCGTCTCCACGTGGTGCATGAGGGGAGGATGGGGTGCACGAGAGAAGTGAACGCAGAACACATATGCAGGATTAGGTAGAAAATGACGAAGCCTATATACCAGGTGTACAAGTATGAAATGCGGATTTTTTTTCTAAAAAAACATGTTAAATTCGGAAGAATGATAAAGAGTGCTTTATTCAAAGTACGTTGCATCGCTTGTTATACATCTTTCGGACAATTAGTGAATATCACGCCAGTAAAAATCTTCCTCTTTTGCTGCGAACCATTCATCGAGCCATTTTTTCACATCTTCGTACGAATCAAAGCGCTGCTCAGCAAGTGCGTGACTCATCGATGCAAACAAGTGGCAATCGGAAGGAGCCAAGTCTGGTGAGTAAGCCACATGGGGTAGAACTTCCCAGCTGACTGCTTCCAACGTGTCGCGAACCGGTTTTGCTGTATGTGATGGAGCATTGTCATGAAGAAAAATGACTTCGTGTTGCCTCTTTCGGTATTCTGGCCTTTTTTCAAGCAGCGAACAGTTTAAATCGGTCAATTGTTGTTGGTAACGTTTAGTATTAACTGTTTCCCCAGGTTTTAACAGCTCATAATGGACCACGCCCCTCTGGTTACGCCAAACACAGAGCATCGTCTTTCTGCCAAAGCGATTCGGTCTTGCGGTCGATAGGGATGGTGCGCCTGGGTCTACCCATGATTTTTATGCTTGGGATTCTCAAAATAAATCCACTTTTCATCCCCTGTAACTATACGATGAAAACCGATAGCCTTTTGTACCGAGCGAGCAATATGTCACATGTGTTTTTGCGCTTCTCCCTTTGCCTGTCGTTCAACTCATGTGGTATCCATCTACCGGTCTTCTGAATCTTTTGCCATCTCTCGTAGCCAATTCGAAACAGTTTGTTGACTAACGCCCAATTACTCGGCGAGTTATTTTTGTGTTTGCGAATCATCTTCGTCCACAACTATGCTTGCAATTCCACATCTTCGTATTTTTTTGGCGGCTTTCCTTGTCTGCAACATCGAAGTCACCACTTTTGAAATGCCGAAATCATCGTTCACACGTATCTTGCGATGGAGCATATTCACCATAAGCTTCTCGAAGTAATCGGTATGATTCAGCAGCAGTTTTCTTCGAATGAAAACAAAAAATTAATGCTGTCCTCGAATGCTCTTTGTTCGGTATAAATTTCGACAGAGTGGCAAATCTACGCGACAATGTTCCTGAAAAAATATTAGGATGGAATATTTTTGGCAAATCGCAACCCGGGTAGAGTCAGCGCCGCCTGGATCCCTGTGTTATCGATGTCAGAAAGATCTCAAACAATCGAATCTATAATTTTTAGTATGCCTATATTTGCAATCCCCGAAGGTTGTTTTTGCATATTTTTGTAACTTGCTATCGTCAAGCAGAGTATTTTTTTTTTGGATTTTTGCAAATGTTCACTATAAATTTCGATTTTTTTATGGCTATCTTATTCGTCTTACCTAACCCGAACTTGACTGTTTTTTTTTAATTGTTAACTTCAAAGGTTACTGACGATTCTGCATTATCAAAATTTTTTTTTTTTCAAATCGTTTTTTCTTTACATACAGACCGTAAACTTAATTTTTTATTCCGCTATAATTTTCGGGATACACAAACATAACTTGGACTTTTTTTTGCAGATTTTTATCTTTTGGCAGACTATGTTTTTTCTTTGTTTGAAATTTTTTTTTTTTTTTTTTTCTTCAGTTTTCAATATTCAGTTTCTTTGTTTGAATTAAAAAAAATTTTTTTTTTATCAGTTTTCAATATTTAAAGGTACTATTGCTTCTTTGTGGTTGAAATTGACTCTGACTAAATAAATTTCGACACATTGAACACAACAACACAACACTATGCACACACTTTTCCAATTCATCACTCGTGCGCGATTGACACTTGTTGATGACACAACACAATGACGCAGTGTGAAGTCTTTATAGCACAAACTGCGTTCGTGCGCCATCTGTTGTCTGACATCCACATTTCACACTTGTACACCTAGTATATTCCGCGTGCCAATCAGATATAGTAATAACAATGTTTGCACTAATGACTCCATAACTGGTTTTCGCCGGACTAGCGTTTAGACACGTGGTTGACAATGGCCACCGTAACAGGGTCACGCGGTGCGTCTTGCCGCTTACCGGCGTTGCTGTCAAAGGTCTAGCTTCGTCTATGCTGTGGGGTGTCGAGGCGAGTCTTGCCTCTTGCAGTCCCATTAGCTCAGTCACTGCGTCTCCCTGGCAAGCACTGGTTGCCCGTTCATCGGGGCTCATGCGCAGTGGAGCCGTCTGTGCTCGTACGTAGTTAGCCCACTCTGTGGCGACACTGTACGACTCGGATTGCGCCTGGGTCCCGAACGTTATCATTTTTTTTATTAAAATTTTATTCGAAAGTAGGATGAAAATGAATAAATTTTCCAAGCAATTTTTTTTTGTACCAGCGTATACTGATCAAGTATAGAGATTTATCTCCATCTTTCACACTATGAGGAGCGTTGTTTCCGAATGTGACACTGGCGGCGCTGATAGACGAGTACAGCAAGATGACCGTCCATTCAAATTTATGGAGAAAAAGTAGTGTTAAAGAAAAAATGTATACAGCGTTAATATTGCTCGAAAAAAAAACTGTCTTGGGAAATTCATTTTTTTCAGGTGCAAAAATAATTGAGCGATGAAATAAAATAGAGTTATTAAGAATTATTTAACTGTGTTATTTTCAAAACATATAGAAACTATAAAAATATATATATTTGTTGAGAATTCCAAGTAGTGATGATGGATGAAATCTGAAATATATTAAAAATGAATGCGTTTTCACTCGAGGCAGGGAAAAAAGA
Source organism: Cylloceria caligata (assembly GCA_963942595.1). NCBI lineage: Eukaryota > Metazoa > Arthropoda > Insecta > Hymenoptera > Ichneumonidae > Cylloceria > Cylloceria caligata. Next base: position 11,040,281 of record OZ012709.1, read on the forward strand.
ACCAGACTAAATATAAAATAATGTAAAAAAGACTATATATAAAAAAAGTACAAATAATTAAAATGAATTTTGCAGATATTTTGAGTGAAAAGCACACAGTTATATTTATTGTGTGCTACTAATTTTGTGAGATGAACATGGTGCAGTCAGCGCTGCAGACTACGGCACAAGATAAGAAATTTTGAGGATGCACAAATGAGAAAAATATATTCCCAGTAAATTCCCAGCAAGTTTAGTTGAGAGAAAATACTGTGAATGAGTGAGAGCACATGTAATTATATTAATTGAGTGCGAAAGGTTCGATGTAAAACGTGGTGCAGCCCGCGCCGCAGAGCACGCCACGCGGTGAGACTTTATGAGGATGCACCGATGATAAATACTCTCCTCACAAACATTGAATCTAGATAAATTATGAAGGTTTACTGTTACCGTTTATTTGAGTCCTGGTGAACACGAAAATGATGAGTGGATCCAGTGAGATGGTGAAAAGGTCCGAGGTATGTACAGAACGATGCGGGTTTTCACAGAAGTGTCTAAATTCTCAAGATGACTGCGCTTTCCAAAAGCGTCATTGGGCGACGCTAAAGTCAAGCGAGCGGGACAGTCGATGTGCGGTGCTGAAGTCAAGCGAGAGAGACAGTCTCCTGCTCAAGCAGTATGCCTGCGAGGGACTTCCTCGGCTATCTTCGTGATAGCCGAGCGCAGCACCCTACCCAGCAGCAACAGGTCGACGAACGGCGAATATCGATCGCCGTGCGTCAGCTGATTTTTCAACAATATTAATTATAAAAATGCTGTTGAAAGTGTTATGCTGGTACCGCGTAATTGGATTATTCAGTATTCGATATATTATTAAAAAGTTATTATTTTTGAGATCGTTTGTCGATTAGGAGATGGATCTCGAGTTATTAATGAAAACGCGAATTTATATAAATGGAAGTCTTTATTATAGGCAACGGTAACTTTTCGTTGTCTATCTAAAAGTCAATAAAGGAATTCGTTGTTTCGAATATTTGACGAGGAACCAACCCGTTCTCTGTTGAGTCTAGTTTATAACTGATTTTCGTAAAGCAGTTAGCAACTGCGTTTGCGAAAATCCCTTAGTTGGCAGCTTTCGCTTTAGCCTATCGTGAATCGCCTAGCGAGTCGCCTCATGCTGCGTCGGCGTCTACCTTGTTTCCTGTCTTGAACGAATTCTTAGCTTAGAATTCTGTGTCAGCTAAGGAATATTCCAGAGAACACCGTGAAGTGGAATATTCCGCGGCACAACATCCCTCCTCCCTTGAAAGGAAAAATTTTCACTAAAACTTTTTTCTTCGGCTGGTTTCCCGTACCTTTACAATTTTATACAATATTTGTTATCTAATAGTACAATAAAATGTTTCATTTTTTCATTTGTTAACGTCGTTTGGGCCGAGCAAGTCGTTCTCGGTTGGGGGGACGATTGCATATCCTGGCCAGCTCGGTTCGCCGTCGCTCCTCTGGCTGTTGTCGTCCGAGTGGCTCGAGGTTGATGGTTACCTCGGTGGTTGCCGGGGTTGTTGCCTCTCTAGTCCTTATTGGTGTTCGGTTTCTTTGGTACCTGTAATATTTGAACAGAACGTAGCCAACCAAGGCTATCGGTGCTATGGCACCCAGTGAGTAGAAGCTCAGGTTGTGGATGTGCTGCATCCCGTCTCCGGCAGTATTGAGGGTTTTCATGATCTAGTCGGCTCGAGCTCTAAGCTTACGAAGCTCTTCGGAGTCTCGCAGCACGCTCTGTAGTAGAATCGTCCTCTCGGTCTGCGTCGGGGGTGCCTGAACTTTAATCTCCGTTAATGTCAAATTAAACGACGGAAGGTAGTTTTCCCGTATGATCTGCGACGTTCGCCTGATGGTTCTGATACTGAAATCTTGGGCGGTTACTTCACATACGCCTACCAAAGGCAGTATTCCCGAATTGTTTAGTATTTTGTGCTGAGTGGGATTTTTTCCACAATTTATTCCTACGGGTTCTGGGGTTGGCGCGACGTATAGCCATCGCCCTTGCTGTTGCATTGGGACGATAAGGGGATGGATTATTTTGATAACCCTTTTTGCGCATTTTTCGCCGTAACCAGTGTCCATTTTCGCGTAGATTAGGACTTTGCAGGGTGCGTCGTTTGTAACCGGAATTGTAGGGTGTGTTGGCGGGCAAATGTATGATTTGACCAGTACCTTGCAATTTTTTACGTCATCGGTTGTCATCCTTAGGTATTTGCGATTCTCGATATCTATGACTAAGTGGTTCTCGGTCGTGTCTATGTAGTAATGCCTGCCGTTGTCAGCTCGCATGGGTATAAGATATACTTTTTGTATACTATACCGTTGCTGCCCGATCAGCGGTATATCCAGCACGGGCACTACCGCGTTGCCATCGCTGTAGGCCCTGGTATCTGCCAGTCGCATAAGTTGTTGACACTTGGTCGTGTGCGATTGCGACTGGAAAGCTACTGCCCGACGGTAGGTGTGGTAGTGCTTCGACAAGGTGTCTTGCGATTGTGCGTTGCGGCAGGGACGTTGCTCTGACCTTATCGCTAGTGATGTCGTCCACCAGTCACACTAGCTCCTGTACGCCGCTGAGTAATGCTTCGACTGCAATACTTATCGCATTGCTCTTTATGTAGTACAGGTCGTCATTGAGCGTGTGGTTGATACGCTGTATCTGGGCCAGCAGAGTCTGTTCGTTAGCCTGTATGTGGTGCGCGCTTTCGTTAAATAGGCTGAGCGTGGTTCTTATGACTTGAATTTGATTTTTCAGCCCTTCCTTCAGGGTCTGGTGGGAGGCTTTAAGTTGTGTTATTTTTTCATGGTCCCTTGCGTCTGCGGCGTCCATGTTTCCCGTGTTGGCGTTGATTATGCTTCCAAGGCCGTCTATCAATCCTCTGCTCTCTCTGACGGGGCGCGTCCCGAGGAGGTCGTATATGGTCAATACCCCAACCTCTATTCTTCTCTTCATTCTCAGAACTGAGTCGCTTATGACGGGGCATAGATCGTTGACGCGAGTTTCGCCTTCACACAGCTCCGTCAGACGTTGTAGGCTTTTGCTTATCTCCGTTTCTCGGTGCATTAGTACACCGAGGTCCAGCCTGATAATCAGCCGCCACGTCGATTGGATTATCGTGAGGCTTCGTATTTCTTCGTAGTAGATGCCCGGAGTGCCGGTAAAAACGCTGACGACGTAGTCGGGCGGTTGCTGTGCGGCTATGGCTAATTCACTTTTCGCTGCGATCAACCTGCAATACGATGAGGGGGTGCTATTGTGAGAATGCTTATTGCGTTAGTTCTCCTTCTTTTTCTCGCGGTCTCGCGGGTTTTGCGATAGCTTCTTTGCTCATTCTTCATTTAGCGTTCTAACAGCGAGCATGGCTTCAATTATTTTCCGAATGTCCGGGGCCTCGCCTCACGGTGCCGTTTTCTGCAGGGGAGAGGACGTGACACCCGAGGTGCTGGAATTGGCGATGAGTGTTCTCCTTTTCTCCTTGGGATTTCTATGTATGTATTTTTATTTTTTAATTTTTTAATTTGTTTATTTATTTTAGAACGGTCTCATCGTGGTTCCCGGGCGAAATCGTCTTTGCCGCTCGGAAAGGGCCTTGGCGGCCTTAGCTGTACGTAGCCGCCGCCAGCATTGCCGCCGGGCGGTGTACTGTTTGTGGGGTCTAGGACCCTGGATCGGGGAGGAGGAGCCCTATCCCGATTTCAGCGGTTTACGTCGTCTGTTCGCCGAAAAAGCCCCAATCATTTGTCCCGCATGTGCGGCCGATTTTCATTCTTATCATTATTAATCAATTTGTGTGAGCGAATTATTTGGAAATAATTATATTTTTTAACTTAAAATTTTTTTTATTGAATCTCCTCACCTTGCGCTCTGCGGAGCTCCCAACCCACGTTTACTTAATTTTACTTAGGTTTAGTACTCGATAAAGAGCTTCAGGCGGTTAGCATGCACCGCCTGAGTTTTCCGTCCCTTCCGGACGACGTAGTTGACGGGGGGCCTGCTTTCCACTATCACGTGGGGTCCCGTCCACTTAGGGGTCAGCGTTGCCGACCGCCCCCTGCGAACCGTCTCATCTCGGAGGAGTACACGTTCGCCGACGCGGTACTTCCGTTCCTGTGCGCTGTGGTCATACGTATTCTTTGACCGTCTTTTCGCACCATCCAGGTTGTCGCGTGCTATAGTCCATGCAGCGCGTAATCGCTCTCGTAGCTCTTGGATGTAGTCTTCATACGCATAGGTGCCTCGGGGCTCCTGTCTTACGGCCGTCGGTAATTCAGCTTCATTTCCGTATACCAGCACGTAGGGAGGTAGACCGATCCCCGTATGCGGATTGGTGTTGTACGTAAACATTGCGTACGGCAGCCACTCGTCCCAGTCTCCTTAATCCTCGCTTATGATATTTTTCAGGTATTCTGCGAGAGTGCGGTGCGACCTTTCCAGGGCGCCATGCGATTCCGGGTCGTATGCCGTTGTCTGTATTTTCTTAATTCTCAGCAGTCGACACATTTCTTTGAAGGTCGCACTGAGGAAGTTGGTGCCATGGTCTGACAGTATCGTTTTCGGCGTTTCGTGCCGGCAAATTAATTCTTCAACGAGCGCTCTCGCTACTGTCGAAGCCTCTTGGTTCGGTGGGGGTATCGTTGCACTGTATTTGGTAAGGGCGTCCTGAAACGTAAGTATGTATTTTTCCCGGAAGTGCTTTCCGGTAGCGGTCCTACGATGTCGACCGCAATTTTTTCGAATGACTTCGATGGGGTGTCCGTTACCACCATCGGCACTTGTTCCTTTTTCCTGATTTTGTTCCTTTGACAGAATTCGCAGGACGATATGTACTCTCCGGAATCCCTTCTTATGCCGGGTCAGTCGTACTTGCTCCGAATCCGATGTAACGTACGCCTGATACCCTGATGCCCTCATATGGGGGTGTCGTGATATTCTATTATTATTTTCAAACGGTCATCAATAGAGGGAATGGTTACGCCACTGCGGCAGTCGCTATACTTCTTTGTAGCGCTGACTTCGTTCGCGCTGCTGGAAGATTGCGGGCTACGGGCCCCGCCGTGCCTCGCTTCCTCAGCAGGCCTTTGCGGTGCTTTGTCCGTAGTTTCTTCACTCAGTGTGCCCACCGGTAGCTCCGCCGTTGGGTCGCTCTCTGTCTCGAGCGGCCTTGCAACGTTTGCCATTCGCGGCCTTCTGCGCCTGGCAGGTCCGCCATGCTGTGCTGGGCTCGCTCTGTATTTGTCAGCGATGTTCGCAGTCTTACCAGTACCTTGCGTTGCTAGCTTGCATGGTCTGCCCCTTCCCCGACCGCACGTCGTCTCGGCGGGGCTGTGGGGTTAAGTAGAGCGACCTGCATGCACGCTGCGGATCTCTCTGTCTTCTTCTGAAGCGTTGGCAGGTGCTGCCTCTCGCTCTGCCGCGTCGCTAAGCTGGCTCAGGGTATTCTCGGCTCTTCGCTTTGTGCGGCTGTCCGTACCCGTCCTCTTGCTGTCCTTTTCTGTCTCGTGGGCGAGCTCAAATTCTCGCTCCGACGAGCTACTACGGCTATACGGGGTATCTTCGGCCCTCCGCTTTGTGCGGTCGTTGTTGTGCCTACTTGCCCCGTAGTGCTGTCCTCTTCCGATCCACGGACTTCGTTCTTTGCTCTCGCTTGAGCCCTCGTAGTAAGAATATACGGCTGAACGCATCTGCATTCGTGTTGCGCTTATCTCCCTTGTATTCGACATCAAATTCATGTTCTGTCAATTTTATTTTCCACCGCATTAGTCTCGATCCTGGGTTCTTTACTCCAAACAGCCAGGTGAGCGGTTGGTGGTCCGTCACTAGCGTGAAGCGAGTACCATAAATATATGGCCGAAATTGAGTGAGAGCCCAAACTATTGCGAGTAATTCCTTTTCTGTAGTCGTATAATTCAGCTCGGCCTTAGTCATGGTGCGGCTAGCGTAGCATATGGGCAACTCGTCCCCGATCTTGCAGGATACTGCAGTATTGGTGCCGTGGTAAGTGCCATCTTCAGTTCTTCGAATGCGGCATCCCTTACTGCGGCCCACTCGAATTTAACCCCTTTCAAGGTTGATTCTGTGAGTGGCTTAGCGGTTTTCGAGAAATCTTTGATGAATTTCCAGTAATGATCAGCTAGTCCGTGGAAGGATTGTACTCCTTTTACGTCTCTCGGCACCAGGAATTCCCTTACCGCTTCCAGCTTCTTCGGATCGGCTCGTACACCCTCTTCGGAGATGATGTGGCCGAGGTACTGCGTTTCTTTGCGCAGGAATTGGCACTTGCTTGGTTGCACTGTCAATCTGGCTTCTCTTAGCCGCTGCAGTATCTCTCGCAGCCTGTCATTGTGCTTCTTTAAGGTTTTTTCGTAGATTACTATGTCGTCTAGGTACACATAACACTTAACTCCCTGTAGTCCAGCCAGCGCGGTGTTGATCAGCTTCTGGAAAGTCGGCGGGGCGTTCTTTAGTTCAAATGGCATGCGGTTATACTCAAAATGTCCCTGTGGTGTAGAAAAAGCGGTTTTTTCTTTGTCTTGCTGCGCCATCGGAATTTGGTGAAATCCAGAGGCGAGATCCAAAGTCGTATAATATTGGGCTCGTCCCAACTGGTCCAATATTTCGGTGATATTGGGCAGTGGGTATGAGTCTCCGATGGTGGCTTCGTTCAACTTCCGAAAGTCCACCACTACGCGCATTTTTCTCACCCCGGCTCCATCAGTTCCACTGGCTTCTGCTGCGCTGGAGGATGCCTTCTGTCAGCATTTTACTGATCTGCCTTTCCACTTCCTTTTTGTGGGTTTCCGGCAGCCTATATGGGTGCACCTTAATGGGCTGCACCCCTTCCTTAAGGGGAATCACGTGCTCCACCATTGGCGTACATGACAGCTTGTCCCCTGGTAGATGGAATACATCTTCGTATTCCCTAGTAATCTCATCGAGCGCTTCGCGCTTTTCTTTATTGAGATTTTCGGAGTCTAGCTCTTGAGCTAGTCACGCGAGGCGGTCGGCCCCTCGCTCTGCGCCGACGGTGCATACTTCGGGCGTCGCGGCTGCGAGACCGTGACCCACTGCCGTTATCTCTGGCGGCTCGATTTCCACCACGGGGCGTCGTACCCCAACAGCCTGCTCTGTGGTGTTTATTAGACGTACTGCATAGCTACTACCGTGCGGCGGCGTGATGCAGGCTCCCATAATTACTCCGTTTCCGAGTTCCATTTTCGACAGTAGTCCGATGAATTTACTCTTGGTCGCGGCATACGCGACGGTCTCGCTGCGTGGCGGCAGGCTCATCTTGACTGATCCATCTAAAAGCGGCATGCAGTGTCCGTACAGTTTGAGCATTTCGCCGTGCGATATCTGCCTTGTGGCGTTTAATGAAATCCATTCCGAGCAGTCCGTTGACCCTCAGTGGCACGTTGTTCGGGACGATGTAAAATCAATGCTCTACATTTAGAGCCGGTGTCTCGAGCACGATTTTTGCGATTCCTAGTGGAGTAAATTTTTCGTCCGCCACCCCTTGCAGCTCTACTGTACATCTTTCACTATGGTCTCTGGTTTGAGACAGTCTTCTTTGATGATGCTGCATCGCGCTCTGGTGTCTGCCTTAAGAGTGAGTACCCCGGTCACGGCCAACGATGCGACGATATCGAAATCGCTGGCGGTGGCACTCGACGCCGGCAGCGTCACTTGTAGTAGTTGTAGGGTCTTTCTCTTTAGCTTACGTGCAGGTCTTTGCTGGGCCGTTAGAGTGTTCAGCCTCATCGTTTCCAGTGAGCGGGTCTCTGTATTCGCTCGACTAGTTCCTGCTGTTACTGTTGTTTTGTCCGTCTTGCCTCCTGTATCGCTCTGATGTCGGAATTGCTATGACGTCTGAGTTGGCTCGCTCTTGTTCTGTGACAACCTTTTCCTGCAGTCCTTCCATACGTGGCCCATATTTTGACAATAAATGCACACGGTGTCGACGTTGTGAATGGACTTGTTTTCGTTAGGCATTGGCAAGCTCACTCTTCCCGATTTCCGGGTGCAGTCTCGAGCTATGTGTCCAGCTTTTCCGCAGGTTTAACAGTTTTCTCCCTACCGGGATGGCGCGTCTTGGAATCTTCTGGGGTGGCTTAATACTCCACCTGCCCCTTCCTTTGGCTGCACCATATTCGTCATCTCTATGGCTCCCGTTATGGACTCGTGGAGGGTGGCGTAATTGCGTGATCTCACCAGGATCTGGACCTGCCCATGCAGTCCATTCTCGAAATTGGCCTGGGCGCTCTTCAATTTTTTTACATTGAAAACAAAGTTTCTTTTATGAGGAAGCAAAACACTGTAGCTTTCAGAAACAAATAATTATGGACTTTCAAATTCTCGCGATATGTTGGAATATTGATGGTGTAAGACATAACAGTGATCCCCATAATGAGAAACCAATTGTTTTTCGAAATGTTGGGACATATATCGAAAATCATATTTGTCTTTTTTTTTTGCTCATAATTAACACAATCATTGCTGAAGGAAAAATTCAAGTCGTTATCATCATCGTTCAATTAAATTATCCATCATAACCTATGTCATTAGACTCACCGTTACACTACCTCTCTACAAATTATAGTTCTCTTCAAATAATAAATAAACAATTTTTTTGGTTGAGTTGATACATGTTTTTGACGTTCAAATTGAACCGCGCAATTTCTCACTAGATTTGTTCGAGGAACGACATGAGCAGACTCTAGTGGTGTTGTTGAGAACTAACATGCGTTCCATCAAGCACCCGGGCAGTGTCACAGCGTGTCGCTGTGCCCTAGATGGATATCTCCTAATCTTTGGTTACCTGCCACCAATAATCAAATAGCATCCCAACAAGAAATTCCCTAGATTACTTTAAGGTTATATTTCGGTATATTCGGAGATAGCTTGGGAAGCTGATATAAAAGGCAACGGAGAAGGACGTAAGCCAACGAGGGTTTCGTAACGTTATTTTAATCGCATTAAAATTGATATTAATCCATTGATTGTGCTTCAGTAGAGATAATGGCTGGTCTGATTCGTCTGGCAATAGTTCGGGCTGTGGGCAGAAGTTGCAGTTTAGGGAAAACGTCGTTGCGCCGCAGCATAAACACCTCGTCAAAAAAGACTTCGGTGACGCCGGGGGAGGCCTGTCCGGCCGAAACTAAAAACTGGATTAGCTACGGCTTCAGCGAGGTCGATCCGTTCATTGATCGTCTTTCGATGCACGTAACATGCTTCACCGCAATCTCTTTGGTTATGGTATTTGGCGGCTTTTACATTGCCTTCGTGCCTGATGCCAAGCTTGTTGAATGGTCGCAACGCGAGGCTTACCTCGAGCTACGACGACGAGAGTCTCTTGGGCTCCCGCCCATCGACCCTGATTACATCGATCCCTCCAAAATACATTTACCGACAGACCATGAACTTGGAAACACTGAAATCATAATATAAATATGAACAACCATTACAGAGCCGCATGTGCGATGTCCACTGTCGCGATACGGTTGTATTTGTAATATATTTATAACAGGCCAAAAACGCCAATTATTACTGTAGTCATACATGAGTTGTACTTTCGATGTTAATTGAATAAATAGTCTTTTATCTGAATTAGTCTTGCAGAAAATTAAATCAGAACCTCTAGTTGCCCAAGGGACATTCAGGGAATGCATACATCGTTGTTTTGATGATAATAGCAATGAATGTTGTGTTGCTGTACAGATTTATTGATTACAACGTAAGCGTAATCAAGCGATGAAAGAATAGATCTGTCATTTCGCTGTTCTACATAAATTGAATTGTACTCTTAACCATCGGTATTACATTTTTCTCGCCACTACCCGCGGATGCCTCATGCTGTGCAGGCGATATGCTTCTCATCTCTGCACACATAGAAACCTATTTTTTGAAAGTTTTGTTTGTTTTCTATTTATCACAATGACGAGCATGCCTTACTTGCGTGATATTTGACCATAATTTAATTAATACTCCTTACTTCCGGGACTGTATATTCTCACTCTCTTGCAAATCGACCGTACCTGCGTTCACCTACCGACCGATCGTATTTCAGTGGCTACTCTTTTCAATAAACAAAGTTATCCACAACCAGTCATCAGTAGAGCTCAAATAAATGTGAACATGAAAAGTAGACTAGAAGGCGTGTTCGGTTTCTTTCGATTTCCAGACATTTTTCCGGTGACGATGCGCTCGACTAGCGAAATACTTAACAGAAAAGACCGTAGGACATTACTGTACAGTTCGTGTGCCATCGATCGGTTATATATTAAGGTTTTTCGTACTGAAAAAAGCCCTTTGGAGCTACCTTCGTTCGTAAAAAGAAACGCCAAGCGGACATTATAAAAAGCTAAAAAAAAAAAATAATCAGTAGAATCAGCGATTAAACCGTGTCGATATCTTTGCATATGTACAGTACAGCATAAGCTCTGATTTTTCAATGTGATAACGCGAGAATCCGAACTGCTCATTAATCGGGCGCTATAAACGAGTCATGTCTCGGTGAATGTAAAAAAATGGCATCGAGGCACGCGGCTTTGACCCCGGGAAGTAGAAAGTAGTCTCTCGGTGTGTTAAGCGTGACTACTGTTCGATTATTGGGCGGATGTTGGAGTTGGTAGATCAGAGACGACGTTGCTCGTTGACGGTATTTGAGTTTGCTGTTGTTGCTGCTGCTGTTGTTGCAAAACCGGAGTGTAGAACGCGGGATTCTGTGGAAGGCTGGCGCTCACAGTTATCGGCGGCATTCCCGGCAATTCTATTGGTGTCGTTACGAGCGGAGACTGCGGCATGGCGAATGATGAGACTTCGGAAATGACACTTGGTATCGATACATCATAATTTTTCTGAGGATTCACGAAACTGTGTGTAACGGCTCCGACCGGAATGGTCATCTCAATTGGAAGCGACGGCAGTGGCGGTACCTTTGGCGCTCCTGGGATATTCGGCGTATCTTGGTAACCGCTGCCTACGCGTTCGACTAGACAAAAAAATCTTTAATAAAATCCTCGTTCTAGGACAGAAGTTTAAAAAAATGTTTACCTCAAATTAAGTTTAAGGTCCGATCCGGTTTACAATCGGGCACTTCAAAATGTCAATATTTCGATTTTTCTAACATTTGAATTGATCATAACTTCTCTCCGATTCGACCGATTAACATATTTTTAGCGTAGTAGCAACTTCATGTTAAAAAAGTGCTTTTTCTTTACCCAAATACGAAAAATGAAGATATTTTAGTATTTGTTTCTCTACTCTATCTCGATATACTTCTCTCCGCTGCTTACGTATTCGCCACCCATTTAAAAAATTAATCTCCACATATTTTATCAAAAACCTCAAAAACATGTTTTTTTTAGGGTTTTCACTATGATTTCTTAAGATTTCAATTGAAATTCTTCCCGATCGTGATCAGCGGACAATGTCAGACTGGATCCGACAACGGGAAATTAATTTTCATATTCCTTTTAAATGAAATGAAAAAAGTAACCATTTGATCTCAAATAAGTGCTGGAAGCAGATACCAAGTAGAAATATAGAAACTCACAACCCACGAATTTACGGATATTAGCTTATGTAAGGTAGTCCGCCAATAAACATCTAGTAAATTGACCCTGCTTTTTATTTTTTTTCATCGCGAGATTACTTTTTTCTGCGACTAATAAAACGACTGTTGTCTATACTGTTTAGCAGATACCTCTGTTCAAAGTTGACGATGTTCACATTGACCTTGGAGGATAAAAGATATCTCAGTTCATAATAAATCGAAATTTGCGCCAATTTTACCTACTTGCAGACATAGAAATAATACACAGTGGATAAAAGTATCCTTTAATAAACAGCATACTAAAATATGAATGCGACTTGAAGCACAGTTTTTGCGTTAAGATAGTTATCGCATGGTAGCATTATTTGAACATTTCCAAAAACTTTATACACGTATTAATTATGATCTCAACATCTGTGAAATTTGATAGATTGAACATTCCAAATTTGAGATAATTAGTATTGAAATGAGCATTTTTACATGTATTATCTATACCAAATGCATGCCAATGTCGTGTCTTGCTGTTTAGAAACGATTCTTAAGACTTACATAAAACACAGTAAAACGGTGAAGATGCACTATCCGGACATTCTGCAAAAATTTCAGTATGATCTATCATCTAGTTTTTAGGATATTGTAGGTGAAGAATGTGGCCACTAGCTCGTCAGCGGCCCAAGCCTCTCTCGATTTATGAGAGACTTACCACTTACCACGCCTACGTTTCCGCTTAACCTCCGCCGCCGGTCGCACGACAATTACCTTAATCACAGTTGAAGTTTAACTTCTTTTGTCGTATGTATCTCTCGGTCTCGCTGTATCTCCTATATCCGATAACGTAAGCCAAATTTGCACTCAAATGCAAAACAATTTCTTACTTTCAAAAAACAATTTGTCTTCATATCTTTATTATAAAGTAATAAACGATAAGTGAAATTCAGATGGTTTTTTACTTTGTCTGCTAAAAACTGGAAATTTTATTTGTCCGATTTAGATAAACTTGAAAACTATTATTGCAGTTCTTTTGATTTTAGCTACTTATTGATGAACCCTTTAAGGTACTTTTGTTCCTAAGAAGCATTACTTACCATAAGGGTAATTACTGGCAACCTGTGAGAACAAATGTCCCGTAGGATTGGTGGTGGTCGACGCTCCGGCCGCGGATGGGTCGAGAACGGGATAAACGCTGCTGGTTGGTATCGTGGGCATTGTAGGTATAACAGGCGTCATAGCGATCGCCAAGGGATCTCTCAGTGGTCCGTATCCACTCGCTGCCGTCGTCGAGATGTAACTCTGAGGAATTGAGAAACCCGGCGGTATGTTAGTCACGGGACTAGCGGAGCTCGTTGGCGTATAAACGTTTGGGGATGCTTGAGTCGCCACGGGACTCTTCGTATTCGACTGTAACCCCGAAAGTAATATGTTAATTAGCTAAGCTGATCTTTGAAAAAACGCTGCTTGGAGATTTACGCACCAGATACGAGTGAATCGTCGATGTTTCTGGTATACTTCTGAGGGGTATTCTGTGAAGATATCCATAGCCAATTCCACATCCTAAGCTGTAGAAATGGAAAAATTAAATTATTGTAAAATTTGGCTTTGCGATTTAGTTTTTAATACGAAATTACCGAAATTACAAAATTTAATACTAAATTAGTACCTTCCCTCACCACCCCAAGTACTGTTGGGTGTGATGGTGACTTCACGACACGTGTCGTCTGTCGTGTTGTAGACGTAAAGCTTAAGTGGACGCGATTCATGCGCCTCGATCAGAGTGAACAAATCCTCGCTCTCATGAAGAGCCGAATCAGAGCCGATAATGTAATCTGTAAACGATCTTAAGCCTGCCAATTCCGCGGGCGACGATGGATGCACTTCCTGAAAGAAATATTTTTTATTTCTGCCTGATACAGTTCTTTCTTATGTATTAAAGATGGATAAAAATCCATTTACGGAGGCATCTGCGGGTAATGTTAGTCAACTAACGCACTAGCGTGGACAATTTCCAATAGATAAGAAAAAATAAAATTTATATTGAACATCGCTCTATATTATTCCTCTTGATACTGTGCAGAATGTTGACAAAAGATGCTATTTATTTCTAATTTTTGTCTGCATATTACGAAGTGCTAACTAACTTGTTTGGCTAGTTTGCCAACATAATTTTCAAGGAATAACCCAGCTCAGCTTATGCGGTAAATGCTAAGTGGAATGCGTGGCAACGTTGCACGTATATTGATGAACACAGTAATAAAACTAAGATTCCTAGCAGTTTATTCTTTCCAATAAACACAGAATACTATGAGATTGAAATAACTTGAACATTTTTACAAACATTCTTGGTATTTCTACCCTGAACAAATTCATTTATGGAAAGGTTATGTTTGCTCTGTTGTCCCACAATTTTCCTCTTGGAGTGTGCCGTGTTATCAAGGTGCTTGCATCAGTTGTTAATACAGCCAAAAAACAATTGTTCTGGTTTATTTCAGTTAATTTTGTGCAGTAATATATGCTTGTTTTGTTTTCAACGATATACTAGAGGTTAAGCTGATATTTAAAAAATTTTTTTGTTGTTGAACTTCTATTTTATAGCATATAATGAGCAACAGCAGTGTTTGTTGCCTATATCTGCCCGAAAATACCATGTTAAAAAATGTGTATTTTAATTTGAAATATTTACGTTTCTAGATGGTTAAGCTTATTCTGCTTCATAGAATCTTGATCTTTAATATACATGAATTTGATGATTTCATCTTGTAAACTGATAATCGACCATCCCTCCTTAACACAACAAGGTAAAATATAGTAATCAAAATCATTAAGATACTCACCAAAACATGCCAAACATTTTCATTGGCTCCCTCAAAGGAGCAGAATCGAATGCTCACACCAAGAAGCCCATGACCACCCCAGGTCATGCTTGGCACGATTACTGTTTGTCTGACAGACTGTGTCTTGCTATTATAAACGGTAGCCTGGAGTTCCTTGTCGACTCCAGCTTTTAGCAAATCCTTGAGTGTATCGTTGTCCTGATCCTTAAAACAGCGTCTTGATGTTTAATTCACAAATAACGCAGAAGAAGATAATCTGATTCTAATTACCAATCGGGTATTGCCAATAGAAACGATGAAGTCAAAAAAGGCTTCAAGCCCAGCCTTTTGTCCCGGCGAGCCAACCTGAACCTGAAAAAACGAGAATTAGTTCAGTACCCCCAAGCGCTAAATACAAAAAATGCAGGTTAAGGAAAAGTTTTGAGTCTGTCAAGTGGCGTACCCGAAGTACATGATAGCCCTCGGTACCGCCTCCGGGTATCTCCACGCTATGCGACGACCCCATTGTCGCTCTTTTCGTAAATTTTACGAGGTATGCACGACCCACGGGCGAGCATCAATCCACCGTTTCGATTCACAAACTCCTATTGACTGGCACCTCTGGTAGGTAAAAAATTACGTGGCAATAGGATGCACGGAGCTTTCATGATGACGTTACGACTGCCATGAAAAATTCTGTCCACCCCTGAGAAAGTCAACCCTATACGACGAAACATTCCTTGTAGAATATCCCCCTCCTAAGAAAATTAATTCTATCCATGCATCCAGATGTCTCTCGAGATTACGGCGGACTAGAGTATCTATAGAAAGAGTCTGGACCACGATCTTGTAGGACTTCTGGAAAATTCTTTGGAAAAATTCGGCGGTAAGGACTGACATAAAAATTGAGGAATTTTTCAGCTTATGTTATTGCCGCATATCGCTTCTTTGACTGTCAAACTTAACGCATAATTGGACGGACCGTCGGGCAAAAAGTTAGTCCGAAATTAGTGAATCATGGATTTACAAGGCTTGGTCATTTCGTACATGTTTAACCTAATAAATAGCTACACTAATAATAAATTAATACTTAGAAATGTTAACTTTTCACTTTTAAAAGTAGTTGAAGTCAAATTCGACGATATTAGCGTGTGCTTGATTGAGGTTTGATCAGTAACTGTAAAACTGTTGTAACTATCCAACAAAAAACACCTCCATTTTAAAATTTAATTACAACGTTCAAGTCATCTCATTATTATTAATAATTGCCAAAAAAATTAAATGTACATTGAGTTTTCTAATGATTACTGATTAATTCATTGTTAAAATAAAACCTACATAAAGTTAGCCGGATAATTTTGAATTTTTTACTTTTTTCACCGACCTTTTGTATATCAATCGATTGGTGGTCGATTGGTAGTCATTGATGGCCTAATTAGAACATTTGGTGGTCAACCGTTCTTTTATAATTAATCAAATTTGAGTGAGAAATTAACCGATTTTTATTTGTTCCAAATTCGGTTCGAAAGGGTATTAATCGATACGTAGTCCGTGGTGATGAATATCGCCAGGGATACGCAGTTGCAAGGCCAAAAAAGTCGTTTTTTTACGAATTTTTTTTTAAAAGAGATATTATTTGACAAATACAAGAAGTATTAATAAATGTAGTGGTAGCGTTTAACTTTATATCGGCATTCTTTATTTTAAAAAATATTGATTTACACTGCTCCTGTAGACGATCTCCTGGTGATCCTCCAAAAAAAGGTGTCTGGCGGTGATCACGATATCTCCGGTTTGAATTATCTAAAATAAAAAAACCAAAGAGATTCTATTAGTAGATAGATAAATCTAACAAGGAAAGATAGTTTGGTGTCCCCCTCCGATTTTGATGAAACTCACGTATGTTGTAGAACATCGAAAACTAAAAGACACGTATTTTTTTTTATCGGCGGAAAAACATTTCTCAGGGGTGAAATTGCCCTTCAAAATTAGCATGTCGAGGGGTGATTTTGCAGTTTCACCCAGAAGGCGTTAAACGATTTTAATGAAACAAAAACCAAAATACTCCTCATTGAAGACAATCAAAATTCCACGCTAAGTTGAAGAAAACAATTCATTTGCAGGGGTACAACCCCCTGATTTTTCAATTTTCCACCCTACACAAAAAACTAACCAACCAAATTGAACAGAGCATGTACCATTTGGAAGCGCAAGTTAAAATAAAGATGACGTATTTTTGCACATTCACAGGAAAATGAATTTACGGGGGTAAACTACCCCTTATCCATTAGTACGTATATTTGTGCGTACATTCTTGTTTCTCGTTATTTAAATGTCCGAATTGATTTAAAACATTCCTGTTAGTCGAAGTCAACGGGGGGCACTTCAGATGATGCTTTGCTTATTATTAAGGGGGTGACCGGCTGTTACTTACAATTAGAATGGTCCATTCACGAGTTTCGCGTTATTTACTGAAAAAAAAAGCTTGTTCAAATACAGAATACTGGGGAATGTTGCTGGGGTTGAGTGGTTGTATGGCATATATGTATGGCTGTATTTCGAAACAGCGGCAATCAGCTGAGGACATAGGCGAGAAATAACAAATACCCGGTTTCGGCCAGCGCATTTATTCGACTATCGTCCTTTTCACGTCCCGTGTTATCGCTCTCCCCACTCTCCATTCTCTCACATTTATTCTTACCACCTTGCCCATCTACATACACCACAGTATATAATATAATTTATCATTCCTTTTACAATTCATCAACGTGCACATTACTGTTATAATTTGCAGCAATCATGGTTCGTAAGTCGTGCAGAAATGATACTCTTCAAAAAAATGTTGCAAGCATAAAGACTTCTTGCACCATGAGCATCTGATGATGGCCACGTTATTAAAACCTAGTACTTCACAGTGTGCTTGAGACGATTGACCGAAACCAAAACTCACTAGATTGTCGAACTCGTTTGGCTTATCGGTTATATAATTACTTTTGAACCATGCATATTTGAAAATATTTATATATCTGGGTGATGAAAGTTGATTGTGTGCGAGCGATTGCAGTTTGATTATGTTGTTTCTCAAGTGTAAATTAATATCAGAATTAAGTAATAATACACTGTCGGAAAAATGTCGTACAAAATTTTTGCATATTCGGAAACCAAAAACGTCGAGTGGTTGGATTTTCCCTGTGGTGCCGATAGGTATTATCTTTGTGATTGTTTTTTTGCCCCGAAGTGTTGCATTTTGAACAACTTCTGGGCAGTGTCCACTCCACGAGTCTATCAACAATACGCTGTCACGGCCGATGTTGGGGAAGAATACTTTTTCCAACCAAACTTTGAAGTGCTCTATACATAGGATGATATTGGTTATCGATATAAAGGGTGGTTAAATTTTAAGGGCCGATGTTGATTTTGAATAAAACACAAATTATTTAGGAAATTATTGTCAATTCTTTTTATTATGATAATATGGTATGGTTCAATTATGTATGGAACAAAATATCGGCCAAATGGCCGCCGCGACCTCGGCGGCACACCTCCATCCGATGGTCCAAATTTTCGATGACGCTTAGGCATAATTGAGGTTCTATGCCGTTAATGTGCCGAATTATCTCAACCTTTAGCTCTTGAATTATTGCTGGCTTATCGACGTACACCTTTTCTTTCAAATAACCCCAAAGAAAGGAGTCCAACGGTGTCAAATCACATGATCTTGGCGGCCAATTGACATCGCCACCACGTGAGATAACACGGCCATTGAATTTGTCGCGCAAAAGAGCCATTGTTTCGTTAGCTGTGTGGCAAGTGGCACCGTCCTGTTGAAACCACATATCGCCCACATCCATATCTTCCAATTCGGGCCATAGAAAGTTCGTTATCATCTCACGATAGCGAACACCATTCACAGTAACTGCCTGACCGGCCTCATTTTGGAAAAAATACGGCCCGATGATGCCGCCAGCCCATAAACCGCACCAAACAGTCACTCTTTGTAGGTGCATTGGTTTTTCGACAATCACTCTTGGATTATGATTCGCCCAAATGCGGCAATTCTGCTTATTGACGAATCCACTGAGGTGAAAATGTGCCTCATCACTGAAGATGATTTTCTTCGAAAATTGATCATCCACTGTTGCCATTTCTTGCCACCATTCTGACCATTGACGACGTTTGGAATGGTCAAGAGGCTTTAGTTCTTGAGTCAATTGCACCTTATAAGCGTGTAAATGCAAGTCTTTATGCATAATGTTCATCAACGACGAGCGTGAGAGGTGCAATTGTTGGGCACGACGACGAGTTGAGGTGGACGGCTCTTCAGCCACACTATCGCGAACAGCAGCAATATTTTCTGCAGTACGAGCTGTACGAGCATGCACTGGTGTTTTAATATCTCCTACAGACCCGGTTTGCTCAAATTTTTGCACGATTTTTCCGATTGTACGCACATTTGGACGATTAAATTGACCGAAAAAATCACGAAGTGCACGATATGCATTTTGATTTGAACGCCCATTTTCATAATAAGCCTGAATAACTTTAACGCGTTGCTCGATTATGTATCTTTCCATGGTTCAAATTGAGTTAGTCTGAAATTGAGAAATGTCAAATGAAATGCAGAAAAAAACTTTACGTTTAGGTGTGGTTCACATTCAACATCGGCTCTTACAATTTAACCACCCTTTAGTATAATTCATCATATGTTCAATGTTTTCTGGTAATCATTTTGTCCATACCTAAAGTAATTTTTCCGGATTTCGTTGCTGTTAAAAATACGTGTTCTGTCCTAAATAAATTTTTTTCCACGATTGGGCCGAACTCACCCTTTCCCACTTTTAGAACGATAAAAAGTGGTGACAGTAATTTTCCATCTGCATTTATGGTTGGCTGGATAGTGTAGCTGTGAGTTGTAGATGATACGGATTGTACTACACATTGCACTTGTTTAGTTCCTTCAGCCGTCAGAGTCCTGCCAGAGTCGATTTCCAGTTGAAAACCGCTCTGATCTGAATTATATATGTTTTCCGGTCCATATTTTTGAATATATGGTTTAATTTCATTCACGAAGTTTTCTGCATTCATCCTTAAAACTGGTTCGTCTTCTATAGTCTTTCGTGTTACGAATTTATTAATTTTCCTGGACACAATACGATGTGATTTCTTGAACTTCCGAAGCCAATCACGAGAAGCTTTAAAACGAATGCCTTCGTGACCTATCTCTTTTTGAGCTTGTAAAGCCCACTTTTGAAGGTCGATATCATGAACAATGAAACCAGTATCTACTGCGGCTTGTATATTTTTCAAAGTATATTCAGAGATTTGAGCTAATTTCTCCTTGTAGGTCCCACCTTTGTTCATTTGATTTGCCCAGCGTTTTAATTGTCGTACAGATTTGACTTTTTTGAATTTCTGACTGACGGTATCGACACTGTAATTTTTCTTCTTACCAGTATTCGATTGCTTTGCGTTTGTAATCGTAGCTTATGTCTTCTTCGTCTTTAGAACAAGTATCAGAATCCACTAGACCTTCATCATGTTGCCAAAGAGTGTCCTCGACAGGGTTAATGTCATATTGCTTGAATGGCTTTTGAAAATCTACCGATTGTTCCTCGATAATTTCAACTCCGTTATAATCGTCCATGCAGTCCACCAGAACTTTTTCGAAATTCTGCTTTACCTCGATTCCTGCATTGTTAATCGGAGTTTCGAGAATATTCATGGCTTCAAATGTAGCCAAAAGAAGTTTAATGACGTTGATTGGATTCACTTTCATGGTCTATTGATTTTTTTATCAGAAATTATAACTGACGCACTGGCACTCCGTTCAAATAAGAAACTGAAGACCGCTGTATGTATCGCGGTTTTTATATTTGAAAGACTTGTTGTTGAACCACATGCGATATCAGCAGATAATACGCAGTCCCAGATAGCCGCCTATGTAGAAAACACCTCTTACTGCGTCGAAAGTATTTTTATCATATTGGCGTATGATTAGATTACTCAAAAAAATAAGATCATATTCATTTCGTTGGAATAATTGACAATGTTCTATAGATGGAACGACTGTTGCATCATCGACTTATTCCGAAATTTACGCCGAATCGAAATACAATCTAATCGAAAGGTCGATAACATATGACGATAAATTATTGATAAGCACAAAATCAGCACAAAGAGCGAATGCAAGCAGCTCTTTAACATGTAAATAACGAGAAACAAGAATGTACGCACAAATATACGTACTAATGGATAAGGAGTAGTTTACCCCCGTAAATTCATTTTCCTGTGAATGTGCAAAAATACGTCAACTTTATTTTAACTTGCCCTTCCAAATGGTACATGTTCTGTTCAATTTGGTTGGTTAGTTTTTTGTGTAGGGTAGAAAATTGAAAAATCAGGGGGTTGTTCACCCCTGCAAATGAATTTTTTTTTTCAACTTAGCGTAAAATTTTGATTGTCTTCAATGAGGAGTATTTTGGTTTTTGTTTCATTAAAATCGCTTAACGCCTTCTGGGTGAAACTGCAAAATCACCCCTCGACATGCTAATTTTGAAAGGCGATTTCACCCCTTAGAAATGTTTTTCCGCCGATAAAAAAAATACGTGTCTTTTAGTTTTCGATGCTCTACAACATACGTGAGTTTCATCAAAATCGGAGGGACACCAAACTATCTTTCCTTGTAAGTACTGATCGAAGAAATGGTGGAAATTTTGATTTTTGACAAAATGGCGACTCCAAAAAGTAAAAATTCCATTTTTCGACCACAGTTTTTTCGTTGAATTGTTTAATAAAAAATAGAAATAATTATCGGAAATTTTATTCCTTCGATCAATACCTGACGAATATATCTGAGAAGGTTGTGTTAAAATTGCAGACCGATTGGTTGAGCCGTTTTTGAGAAATCGTGCTCACTTACTTTGAAAACACCGTTTTTAGAAAAACGCGTTCAAAGTTTGAAAAATCGTTTACACATCGTTAAAATTTTTTTTTTTAACTAACGTAGAGTCATCTACCAGGTCTATAAATATGAAACCGGAATTTTTGTATAGTAAATACACGTTTATTGTATGAAAATGATAAAAAATATTTTATTCGAAGTATTGCCCATCGCTAGCTATACTTTTTTCCCACCTGTCTGACAATTTGTGGATGCCACGCCAAAAAAACTGTTGCTCTCTTGAGGCAAACCAGTCATCGAGCCATTTTCGTATATTTTTGTAAGAAGTAAAGCGCTGCTCAGCAAGTGCGTGTCCCATCGATGCAAATAAGTAGTAATCGGACGGAGCCAAGTCTGGTGAGTAAGCCGCATGCGAAAGTATTTCCCAACTAAACGCCTCAATCGTTTCCGTGACCAGTTTTGCTGTGTGTGATGGTGCATTATCATGAAGCAAAATCACCCTGTGTTGCCTTTTTTGATATTCTGGTCGTTTTTCACGCAAAGCTTGATTCAAATCGATCATTTGTTGTCGGTAGCGTTCAGTATTAATGGTTTCGCCAGGTTTTAGCAGCTCATAATAGATCACACCCTTCTGATCCCACCAAACACAGAGCATTGTCTTCCGTCCGTAGCGATTTGGCCTTGCAGTCGATGTCGATGGTTCGCCTGGAGTTACCCATGATCTTTTACGCTTAGGATTCTCAAAATATATCCACTTTTCATCGCCAGTCACAATTCGATGGAGAAATGACTTTCTTTTGTACCTGGCGAGCAGCATTTCGCAAGTGGTTTTTCGGTTTTCCTGCTGTTTTTCATTCAGTTCATGTGGAACCCATTTTCCCATCTTCTGGATCTTTCCCATGGCTTTCAAACGTATGGAGACGGCTTCTTGTGTCACATTTAATTGATCCGCGAGTTGTTGTTGCGTTTGAGCGTCATCCTCATCCAACAATGCTTGCAATTCGCTGTCTTCAAACTTTTTCGTTGGTCTTCCACGTTCTTCGTTTCTCACGTCAAAATCGCCAGTTTTGAATTTTTTAAACCACTCAAAGCACTGTGATTTACCAAGAGCATGCTCACCGTAAGCTTCGACAAGCATTCCATGCGATTCTGCAGCAGTTTTCTTCAATTGGTCACAGAAAATCAATGCTGTCCGCAAATCGTAGTTTCCAGGCACAAAATGTATTGTTGTGAGTTGAAAATCTTTGCCAGAGATGTCAACAAGGAAATGGCGCCAATGACGCGGTTTGACGGTAACTAAATTGACAGCTAGGGCCATCTATGGGCAAATTCCGGTTTCATATTTATAGACTTGGTATAGACCAGAACCATAAGATGAACCCTCTGCATCATCAGCAGCTTCTAATATTCCGATTTGTTGTTGTCTGCGAACCATTCTTCCCTCGCGCGTGCTCCCATGCGCTCTCAAGTCGGAGATCGCGACGCGCTCTGCATCCTTCTTTTCGGCATAGGCATGGGCATTGGGCCCAATTGATAGTCCTAGTGCACTCATATAATATAAAAATATGTTGTACCTTCATTAGTACAAACTGAGTATAAACTGAACGCACGACTTTACAACGTGGCAGAGCTGTTTTATTTAGCTCTCAGGTATGAAATAGACCTTCTAGATTGTCATTTTATGTATGCGAATACAATGAAAAGGGTCAACTCAGGTGTTGCGTGCCATAAAAACAGCTGCTACTCCCGTCTTGAGGCCGCCTACTTTGTAACGCTCCGAGCGTCCTTACAAATATGCATGTATCTCCAATATTTGCCGGATCGATTTTAAATTTTCAGAGAATATACCCAAATATATGTACATTCCGAAAATGCAATAAAAAATTGATTTTTAAAATTTCCAACTGCGTATGACCCCTTAAATCATTTGGTGGTAACTGTATTCGAAAAAAAAAAAGAATTTGCAGTCTGGGTGAGTAGGATAAAGAACAATACTTAGCTGTGATTGGCCGAGAAAGAGACGTAGCGATAATGACTCACATTTTGCTTAATAAAATGTAAAATTCTCATCCGGCTGTGATTTACGAGATAATAATTCAGGATAAACCAGGATAAACCAGAAATCCAGGACAACAGAAAAAAGTCATAACTTCAGGCGCAGCCCAGGGATCGATCCTCGGGCCAGATCTCTGGAACATCTCGTACGATGGAATTCTACGGATGGAAATGCCAGACGACACGTACCTGATAGGATACGCCGACGACGTCACCGCGGCCATCACAGCAAGAGACCCCGAAGCGGCACAAAGGCGTCTTAACCAGGTCATGAGGCGGACGCACCAATGGATGGGGGACCATGGCCTCAGTCTAGCTACGCAGAAGACGGAGATAGTAGTTCTCACTCGGAAGAGGATCCCGAACATATTGCGCATGCGCGTCGGAAAGGACATAAAGTCAGGGTCTTCGCCCCTGATTCGTCGATGGTGACGATGGCAGTAACCTGCTCCCGTGAATTAGGCCGGGTCAGCCCGACTTGAAGAAAGCCCTCGTACCCTACGAGGGCGTTCCTCACTTCTTCTTTTGAAAAGCAGCTGTCCAGGTCCTTAATTTCTAGGCTTGCCCTGGGAACCAGTTCCCGGACGCTGCTGGTGTCTCCGGCAACCGCCTTGAGGGCTGCCGAGAAAGATGCTCTTGAATCGGCCGACGACTTACGCAGTTCGAGAAGAACTTCTCCAGAGCGCGTGCACCGTACCGATTTGACATCGAACCCGGAAGCCTCGGGCTTGTCCTCTTTGCGGATCGTGTTCAAAATGTCCGCGTATGTTTTACCCTTTGCCGGTGTAAGGGCGATCGCGTCCGGCTTTGTCGGGGCCGATCTCTTGGCGACTCTTCCCTTAGTGCCCTGTGATGCAGGCTTTTTTGTGGCTGGGGTAGCCTGCTCCATATTTTCTTCCTCTGCCTTGTTTTCCTTCTTCTTTTTCTTTTTCTCGGCCTTTCCGTTGACCACCTCGGTCCAAACAGCGGTTGGAGAGCCGTTCTTTTTCTTCTTTTTTTTTTCAGTGCCTCAGGTGTTGGAGATACTGGCGGGCTTGTTGCCGCTCGCTTCTGTCCCACTTTACGACGGGACCGAAGACGCGGTGTTGCTGGGCTTGCACTACTGGGTCCCGACGGAGAACGTTCGAGATCATCTGTCCGCGTACCCTGAAAAAGGCTGTGTGCCGTCCTGAATAGTCGGTAGCAGTCCTCCAGTTCCTCCAACTGCTCCACTAAGGTGGGTAGGCCGTCATTTATCGCCTTATTGACGTTGGGCTACCTCTTCATCGCCTCCATCATGGTCTTAATGAGAGTTCGCCATTCTGCGAGTCTCGCCTCGGCCTTTTTTCCGCTCGCGATAATGAGCTCTCGAAGAGAGGTTGCCTCACCGACATCTTGTCCTCCTGTCTGCATGTTTCCTTGAGAATTATCGATGTTTTGTTTTGTACCATCGCTTCGTGTGCAGAGGGGCAGGCCGTAATAGTCAGGAACGGGTGTACCCTCGGAGAACAAAATCTCCTACCCCAGTTCCCTGAGGCCTGACTTACGCTTAACCGGTCTCGGAAAACACGGACGGACCGGCGCTCGCCCGGACCAATGCAGCTTCCGACCGCTGAATTAAATGCACACTTCCTGATCAAGGCCCGAAGGGGCTGGTTCCTGATACGCACCGCAGTGGCCACCTCGGCAGAGTAAGCTCACAGCAGCCTCATCCCCGACTCCGGGGAAATCCCGACGCCGGTTAGGAGCACTCCCAGTGTGCTGCGGTGTGTACCGATCGATGTATGACTCCCAGCCGCATCCACACGATGACAGACGCTGGCGAACACACCGCCCGATACGGAAACAGACGTCCGCTCTTCTGCATACAAGTTCCGTTTTTGGTCCGCGGGTGGTATTTTATTTCCCACCTACCCGACATATCTGCCGAGCATTCCCCTATCCGCTACCTGGGGACGCGTCCGATAGGGGTCGGAAAACCCCGCACGGGAATAATAATAATAATAACAATAACAATATATTTTTTTTAATGAAGGTATGCGCTGAAGTACAAGCTACATTCTTGCTCGATATAATCACAGGTTCATTCGGTCAGCTACATTGGCATGAATTCTCAAACCAACAACAACAACAACAACAACAACAACAACAACAACAACAATAATAATAATAATAATAATAATAATAATAATAATAATAATAATAATAATAATAATAATAATAATAATAATAATAATAATAATAATAATAATAATAATAATAATAATAATAATAATAATAATAATAATAATAATAATAATAATAATAATAATAATAATAATAATAATAATAATAATAATAATAATAATAATAATAATAATAATAATAATAATAATAATAATAATAATAATAATAATAATAATAATAACAATAATAATAATAATAATAATCCCTCCCAAGTGTGTCGCCTTGCCGCGGCGGGGGGGCTTGCGTTTCTGCAATGAACTTTGGAGCTCGGCCGGTGGGGGCTCTAGCCCCTGGCAGGTCTAACCTTGCCGGACAGGTCCATGGGGAGCAGGCAGACTAAGAACACACAACATCAAAAGCTACGGTGGAAGGCATCGTGCCTACGGCTGCATGGCCGCAATGATGTAAACTAAAGCGGTCGCGAACGATCCCTGCAGGGCACCGGGTGGAACCCTGCAGTATTTACACCTTACCTAGACAAGGCGGCTCTGCCTAGGCAGACCTACATTCCGACCTACTCGTGGGATTAATATGGAGAAACTTTTAAAAGAAATAAAACCTAAGCAGAAGAAGGAGTTGGAAAAAACATCCACCGAGGAAGAGCTCAGGACAATCGGAGAACTCGCGACGAACAATATCGGGGGAGAGTCGAACGATGATAGCTTGGCGAACGTGACCGAAAGTGTCAACCTGAGAAAGAGAAGTATACTTCAGTCATGTTCGTCAACAGGCACGGAAGATCGATCTCTACATCAGAAGAAAAAGAAATTAAGATACAGAAAGAGAGAAACGACACCGCCACCCATGGAAGAGGGTAAAACGGTTCCACCTGTCGTCGGAAATATAAGGAGGCATCGAGAAAAACCTGGAACCTCCTCATTCGACGATGACAGTGGGAACGAGCCCGATTTGACAGAGTTATTACAACTCATTCATGAGACCGCGACGAAAATGGAAGAGGCAGCGGCAATACAGAAAAATATGAATATGGCGGTAAAAACCGGCATTAAGACGATTCTTGAGGCCGCCGACGCTGCGCTAAACATGCAAAGCAGGACAGCCTCGAAGGGACAAATGATGGCAGACGACCTGACAGAGACAGAAACGGAGACAACGGAACCGGCGACGCGACCGACGAAACGGAAACGGGAGACGACGAAGACCCCACCAGAGGCCCGACAGAAGACACCCCCAAGAACGGAGGAGGCCGAAACCTGGACAACCGTGAGGAAACGAAAAAAGAAGAAAAAAACGACGGAACCGAAAAACAAAACGGACGAGACGAACGTACCGACCCAGGCTGAAAAGCGCAGACCGACCCCCAAACATAGGGGAACGGCTGTACTGGTCAAGCCTGGGAAAGACAACACGTACTCGGACATCGTACGGAAGATAAGGACGACGGTCGACCCGACGAGCAGTCATGTACAGGTGATGGCTCTAAAGAAGACCAAGGACGGACGGTGTCTCATCAAAATACAGACAGACACGGACGGACGAGAACAGTTTGAGCGCGCACTACAGGACGCGGTTGGGGACACGGGCAGTGTAAGGACCGTGACTTCTAGGGTGCAACTGGAGATCATGGACCTGGACTGCGTTACCACCGCGGAGGACGTGATACGGGCGCTGAGACGAGAAACGGGACGAGACGGCGACTTTGGTGTCCACATCTTCGGCCCGAACCGGGCCGAACAGTACATGGCGGTCTGCGACCTCGAGACACGGGAAGCCGAGGTGCTGCTGGACCGGGGCCGGATCGGGATAGGATGGGTGCGATGCCGACTACGACAACGATTGACGGTGACCAAATGCTACAAATGCCTGGGCTACGGACATACAAGGACGAGCTGCACGAACGCGGATCGGACAAAGAACTGCAGGAAATGCGGCGAGACGGGACATTACGCGACGGACTGTAAAAACAGACCGGCTTGCCCACTGTGCTCTGAGGCGGGACACGGGGACGTAGCGCACCTTGCGGGAACCGGAAGGTGTGCGGTATTCCGGGCTGCGCTGGAGGAGTGCAGGAGGCAGGCCGGAAGACGGACAGAATAGTTCAGGGAAACCTGAACAGGAGTAGGACAGCAGACATGCTACTACCACAGATAGCTGACGAACATGACGCCGACATTCTGATCCTGTGCGAACCGTACAGGAGAAGAACGACACAAACGTACATTACGAACGAGACAGAGACCACAGCTATCTGGGTGAGGGGCGCTGCCCAATCTCGAATAATTAACTGCGGTGTCGGGGACGATTACGTCTGGGCAAGGGTCGGCGCTGTCACTTACGTCAGCGTTTACCTGACACCCAACTGCACCGCGGCGGATTTCGAGAGGAAAGTGGCGCTCCTTGAAGACGGAATCAGGAATCTGCCTGGAGACGTTATCATCGGGGGAGACCTCAACGCGCGGGCGATCGAGTGGGAAATGACAACAACGAACAAACGTGGACGGCTGCTGCTGGAGATGGCCGCAAGGCTAGACCTGGTAGTAGCAAATACGGGAAACGTACCGACATACAGACGACCAGGGTTTGGAAACTCTATCCCTGACGTCACAATGACATCGGACAGAATATCGCCACGGATAGGACAGTGGCGGGTTTTCGACGGCTATACGGCCAGCGATCACCAGTACATTGTCTTCGAAGTGGCAGGACAAACGGCGACGAGACGGACGAGGACCCAGTACCCCCCGAGGTGGAACCTCAACAAACTCGACTTACGAAAATTTTCGGAGGAGCTGGCGGCAGCACCAGCACCAATGACGAAAGTCCCCCTTGAACTGACTGGCCGGCGAAGGGCGGAAAGACTCACGGATGAGACGGCCAAACTGACGGACCGGCTGTGCAACAGCACAATGCCGAAACGACGACATAGACCAAACAGGCAACCATAATACTGGTGGACGGACGAAATAGCCGAGCTGCGCAGGCTCTGCTTGGCGAACCGCCGACGAGTTACGAGGGCTGGGGGAAGACCCGAAAGGGAAAACCTCCAAGCCACTTACAAGACGTCACGAAAAACACTTACGAACGCCATAAGGGACAGCAAAACGCGATGCTGGAAGCAGCTCTGCGAGGAGGTGAACGAAGACCCCTGGGGAACCGGTTACAAAATTGTGACTGGCAAACTAGGGGCCCGAGTTCCACTTGAACTCAAAGATGCCGAAACCGCAGAACGGATTGTTGACGGACTGTTTCCGACCCACCCGATACGGACGAACGTGACAGACGACACGGAGGCCCCGGCGGCCCCCATATTTACCGCGGAGGAGCTCTTCAAAGCGACTGCCGCGATGAAGACTGGCAAGGCGCCGGGACCAGACGGAGTGCCGGCGGAGATTCTCCGGCTGATGGTTCGCCTGAGGCCGGAGATATTTCTTGACCTGTACAACACGAGCTTGACGACGGGAACGTTCAGTGACCGGTGGAAGACGGCAAGGCTAGTTCTTATCCCTAAGGGTAAGGGCGACCCCAATACGCCGTCAGCCTACCGGCCGCTGAGTTTACTCGACACAACGGGTAAACTCTATGAACAACTACTAAAACCGAGACTGACGGACGCGATACAGACCAGCGGAGGCCTCTCAGACCGGCAGTTCGGCTTCAGGAGGGGACGATCAACGATAGGAGCGATTCAAAAAGTGGTCGATTCCTTCCTGGATTTGGAGAGACATTGCCATGCAGCGCGACCAATCGTTCTGCTGGCGACCTTGGACATCAGGAACGCCTTTAACTCGGCCAGGTGGGTTGACATCCTGGAGGCGCTTGAAGGCAACTTCGGGGTTCCGGCTTACCTGGCTCGGGTGGTAGGCGACTACCTAAGAAACAGACGGATCACGTACGAGACGACTGAAGGACCGGTGACGAGACAAATCACCGCGGGGGTTGCACAGGGGTCCATACTGGGACCAGACTTTTGGAACGGACTCTACGACAGCTTACTCAGGCTGGAATTGCCGCTTGGCGTTTTCCTTGTCGCCTACGCTGACGACGTGGCGGCGGTGATCACCGAGCGGTCTCCAGACCTGGCACAGCAAAAACTGAACCAGACGATGCGGCGAGTGGGCCGTTGGATGACGGACCACGGACTACAACTCGCGACAGAAAAGACAG
The DNA here is from genome assembly GCA_963942595.1 of Cylloceria caligata. Classification (NCBI taxonomy): domain Eukaryota; kingdom Metazoa; phylum Arthropoda; class Insecta; order Hymenoptera; family Ichneumonidae; genus Cylloceria; species Cylloceria caligata. The sequence goes on from OZ012709.1 coordinate 11,069,950, forward strand.
AACTGACTTTCCTTAGCAGAAGACGCATACAGACGAGACTACCCATGTGGGTCGGGACGGACGAAATCGAGGCCGGAGGTGAAGTCAAGTACTTGGGAGTGACCCTAGATACGAAGATGACCTTCTGGCCTCATATACAAAAAACATGCCAGAAGGCGGCTAAGAGGATAGCATCCTTAAGCCGCCTAATGGCCAACACAAACGGGCCAAGACCGGGAAAACGACGACTCCTAATGACAACAGCCCACTCGATCCTCCTGTACGGCGCGGAGATCTGGGCAGATGCCCTGAAGACAAAGAAGTACTGCCACGCCATGACAACGGTACAAAGACAGGGTGCGCTGAGGATCGCCTGCTCCTACCGAACTGTCTCTGCACAAGCAGTCTTGGTGGTTGCGGGCGTGATCCCCGTGGACCTCCTAGCTTTCGAGCGAAAGAGGATCTACGGGAAAAGCGCGGACATAAGACGGGAAGATGCGGCGGTCGCGGAACGCGACAAGACGATACAGACTTGGCACGAACAATGGACAGAAAGAGCGACAGGCAACTGGACAAGACGACTAATAAAGGACCTGAGCCCGTGGATCGAAAGGGATTTTGGGGACGTAAATTTTTACATCACCCAGTTCCTGACGGGACACGGTTACTTTAGACGGTACCTTTATAACATGGACAGAGTACGGACGCCAGACTGTAAGTACTGTGGACACGAACGAGACGACGCCGAACACACATTTTTTGTGTGCGACCGCTGGACAGGACTCCGACTGGAACTGGAGACGATTGTTGGCAGCATCACCCCGGACAACATTGTTCAGGTGATGCTCCACTCGACAGAATGGTGGCAACTAGTTGCCACCTATACAGAGACGATACTGCGACGAAAAAACGTAGACGGCTGCCTCACCTAACCGAGCAGACAGACTGACGTGACGCGACAGGTTACAGACAGCAAGACGAACGAACGAACACGGACAGAACCCCCAGCCAGAAGTAATACCAAAATAGTTCCTGGTCTGGGGGAGGGCAACAAGGAGAGGGCGGTTTAGTGGGTAGGCCTACTTTTTTGGGAGTCCCACATACCCCCCCAGTTCAAAAGACTGGAGGATATCCGTAAAAAGGATTCCGCAACTCCTTGTATAATAATAATAATAATAATAATAATAATAATAATAATAATAATAATAATAATAATAATAATAATAATAATAATAATAATAATTTTTTTTTTTTTTTTTTTTTTTTTTTTTTTTTTATTTATTTTTTTTTTTTTTTTATACAGCAGGTGGAAATGCTTTACGCACAAGGATAGATCCCAGTGTCGGGCTCCCACACGTGGTTTACCGACTAAAACCACCTACTGTGCCTAGCTTGGAACTGTTTGTCACATTACTTCAAAGGTCTAGGTCTTTTCATTTTCTCCTTTGTCTCCGGTTCAGCTCACCTCCGTTTGCTGACCTCATTTTCTTCGGCCGTCCCTCTATCCAGGTCCCGTTTTTTGGTGCAGAGGACGCTGCGTATCCATTGGGATATGGCGTTCCAGTTGGTTCTGCTGGCCAGCATTGCGTCCACGATGTTTGACAGCGTGAGCTCTCCTAGGTCTCTCTCCAGTATATGCCTGCTCTGCGCCCATTGGTTGCATCCGAAAAACGTGTGCTCTGCGTCGTCTCCTGTTTCGGGGCAGTATAAGCATTCGGGCCTGACTGCCTTTCCGATCCTAAACAAGTATTGTTTGAAATACCCATGCCCGCTCAGGAACTGCGTGATGTAGTAGTCCACCTCGCCGTGCTTTCTCTCTATCCATGGCCTTATCTGCGGAATAAGTTTTGCAGTCCAGCGCCCTCTGGGGTCCTGATCCCATGTCGCTTGCCAGCTGTCGATACTATGGTTCCGCTCTTCCTTGCTTGCTTTCTCTTTTCCTATTTCTGCTTTTTTGGAGTACACGGCTTTACGTTCCCTCGCGAGGAGTGCGACCGGGATGATTCCGGCAATAACGAGAACCGCTGGTTCTGAAACCGTGCGATACGATGATGCGACTCTAAGGGCTGCTCTTCTCTGGACTTGACCCAGCCGCTTTCGGTATATTTCTTTGTTGAGTGAGTCTGCCCATATTTCGGCTCCGTACAGGAGGACCGCCTGTACTGCGTTCATTAATAACCGACGTTTGGTCGATTTTGGCCCGGTGGTATTGGCCATCAGCCTGCTCAGGGCGTTCATCCCCCTCGCAGCTTTGTTCGCAGTTTGCCGGATCTGTTCCCCGAAGCTGAGCTTACTGTCAATCATGATCCCGAGGTATTTAGCAGCTGGTTTGGTCTGCACGATTTGTTCTCCTACCCACATGGGGAGTATGGTGTTTATTCGTTTTTTTGTAAGGACAACAATCTCTGTTTTGCCTAGGGCCAGGGAAAGTCCATGTGTGTCCATCCACCAGTTGATTCTGCGCATTACTTGGTTCAGTTGGAGCTGGGCTAGCTCGACGTCTCTGGCCGCAATGAGTGCTACGACGTCATCCGCATATCCCACCAGGACCGTTTCTTCGGGCATTTCCATCCTCAGGAGGCTGTCGTACGAGGCGTTCCAGAGATCTGGGCCAAGGATTGACCCCTGGGCTGCGCCGGCTGTGACCTTCTTTTTTCTTGTCCCTGTGCTGGTTTCGTAGGACAGTGTGCGGTCTCGCAAGTAGTCGTCCATCATGCGAAGGAGGTAGCCGGGTACCTTGAAGGTATGCTCTAGGGCCGAAAGCATGTCCGTCCATTTCGCCGAGTTAAAAGCGTTTCTCACGTCTAGCGTTACCAGAAGCACTACTCGGCGTGAGTGATGATTGTGGTTTTCTGCTCTTCTTACAGCCTCAGTGACTTCCTGGACCGCGTCCACCGTTGAGCGCCCTGTTCGGAAGCCATACTGCTTTGGTGACAGATCTCCAGCCACAGCGATCGCCTGGTGTAGTCTCGCTTTCAGCAGTTTCTCGAGTCCCTTGCCTGCTGTGTCCAGCATGCAAAGCGGTCTGTAAGACGAGGGTGTTTCTGGATCGCCTTTACCTTTGTTGATCAACACCAGGCGCGAGGTTTTCCACCGGTGGCAGAACGTCCCGGTTCTTAGGCACGTGTTATAAAGTCTTAGTAGCAAGTGTGGGTTATGCTGCATAGCTATCTTTAGGACCTCGCTTGATATGCCGTCGGGTCCGGGCGCCTTTTTGTTTTTCAGCGATTTTATCGCTTTCTCCACTTCTTCGAGGCTAAAGAGGGGAAAGTCCTCGATTTGCGCAGGATTAGTGTTTGCTCTCTCAGGGTGAGCCGGGAAGAGGGTGTCGACAATGCGGTCCATAGTGGCCGCGTCCATGGCACTGGTCGCGCACAGGGCTCCCAACTTCTGTGTGACGATTTTATATCCTAGTCCCCATGGGTCCGAGTTTACCTCTTCCACGAGCCTTCCCCAACACTCGGCCTTGCTCCGGTTGATAGTTCGCCGAAGTATCCTTCTTTCGGCTCTGTAGTCCGCAGATCTATCGTTTGCGTCATCTCGGTTCCTCGCTCGTTGTGCGATCCGTCTCAGTCTGTGGCACTTTTTGCGAATTTCCGCGATTTCAGCCGTCCACCAGTACACCGGTTGTTTGTCATGGCGCGGTCTCTTTCGTGGCATCGAAGCTTCGCATGCTTTCGTGATGAGGTCGATCGTTGAGGCCGCTAGTGTCTCCACTCCGGCTCTTTCGTTCGCCTCCTGTCCTGCGACTCTTTCCGTCCCGCGCGCGATCGTTTCCCCAAATACCTCGGTATTTATTTTCGCAAGGTTCCATCTTCGTGGCCGCTCCTGGTTGTCCCGTTGTCGGTGTTGTTCCTCATCGATTGTGAGGCGGATGAATAATAATATGAATAATAATAATAATAATAATAATAATAATAATAATAATAATAATAATAATAATAATAATAATAATAATAATAATAATAATAATAATAATAATAATAATAATAATAATAATAATAATAATAATAATAATAATAATAATAATAATAATAATAATAATAATAATAATAATAATAATAATAATAATAATAATAATAATAATAATAATAATAATAATAATAATAATAATAATAATAATAATAATAATAATAATAATAATAATAATAATAATAATAATAATAATAATAATAATAATAATAATAATAATAATAATAATAATAATAATAATAATAATAATAATAATAATAATAATAATAATAATAATAATAATAATAATAATAATAATAATAATAATAATAATAATAATAATAATAATAATAATAATAATAATAATAATAATAATAATAATAATAATAATAATAATATTTTATTTTTTCCAGGGGTGGTGGAAAATCTTCAGAAAGACAGAGAAGAGGGATCGCGCTCCTCAATTGTGTAGGATTTATACCCACTAAAAACCACCAACCCTTTTTCCAGATGTTGTGTAACGACCCCGGAACCGCTTCCGCATTTCGTCAGGGTCGTTCTGTTCTTTGCCTTCCAGGCCTCTTCATTCTTTCCTGCTTGCTTATGGCCGCGGTCCGGCGCAAGCTGTGATTCTCTGCCCAATTCCATAACTGTTTTCACTGTGTCACTTTACTGTGGTTCACTGGTCTCGGCACTATTTTCTCGCACTGCATTGTTCACTATGCTCACGATGTCCAACTAGTTGTTGTCTGCTCCGGCTATCACTCTGTTATTTTCTTCTTGTTTCTTCTGCCGTAGAACTATTTCGGCAAAATTTGTAATCGCATCCCACTTCTCCGCGCTGATCAGCATCGATGCCACTATGTTCTCTGGGGTGATAAGCCCCAGTGACTCCTCCTACCTTTCCTTCTTATCTCTCCACCGATTACACTCGAAGAAGGTGTGATGAGCGTTGTCGCGTTCAGAATCCCCGTAGATACATCGCGGATTTTCCACTTTTCCCATCTTGTGGAGGTATGCGCTGAAGTAGCTGTGCCCGCTTAATAGTTGGGTCAGGTAGTAAGTCACTTCCCCATGTTTACGATCTGTCCATAGAGCCAGATGTTTGATGAGTCTGCCTGTCCATCTTCCTCTTGCGTCACTGTCCCACATGCCCTGCCAAAGCTCCATGGTGTGATTCCTCTCCTGTTTCTTCATCTGTTGTCGATCGTGTTCAGCTCGTCGTAGGTAGACTCGTTTCTTCTCTCTCGCGAGGAGCTCGATGGGTACCACTCCAGCAATGACCAGGGCCGTCGGTCCTGATACCGTTCAGCATGCACAGGCCACTCTCAGGGCTCCTTTTCTTTGTACCGCGGCTATACGCTTTCTTCGGCTTTCCGCTTCCAGTGCGTCCGCCCAGATCCCTGCTCCATACAGGAGAATCGAGTGCGTCACCGACATTAAAAGCCGGCGTTTGCTGGTCATTGGTCCTCTCACGTTCGCCATGAGACGGCTCAGCGCTGCTACCATAGTCGCCGCTTTGACTGTCGCTTTCCTGATGTGTTCCCAGAAGGTTAGTTTGGTGTCCAGGGTGATGCCGAGATACCTCACTGCGCCCTTCGTTTCCACTTCTTCGTTTCCGACGCGCATGCGTAGTATGTTCGGGATCCTCTTCCGAGTGAGAACAACTATCTCCGTCTTCTGCGTGGCTAGGCTGAGGCCGTGGTCCCCCATCCATTGGTGCGTCCGCCTCATGACCTGGTTAAGTCGCCTTTGTGCCGCTTCGGGGCCTCTTGCTGTGATGACCGCGGCGAATAATAATAATAATAATAATAATAATAATAATTTTTTTTTTTTTTGGGGGAGGTGAAAATGCGTTTACGCACATTGTGCCGGGCTCCCGTTTCCGGACTACCAACTAAAAACACCTCCCCATTCTCCAAAAAACTAGCCCGGAACCGTTACTCACATTACTTCAAACTAGTTTTTTATTTTTTTCATTCAAGCTCCACTACGTGCTATCTCCTGGGCTAGGTGCTACGTGCTACTATCCAGGTCAGTTTTCTTCCGCCGTAAGATGCTTTCTACGTGATGAGCCACTCGTTCCCACTCATACCTCCCGCGGAGCATGGTCTCTACAGCATTCTGTACAGACCATGGCCCTACCTCCCTTGTCAACAAATTTCTTTGGTCTACCCAATTCTGACACGAAAAAAAAGTGTGCTCTGCGTCATCCAACATGCCTGGGCAGTACAAGCAGTCTGCCGAAGTGACCTTCCGCATCCTATACAGGTATGCCCGGAAGTAGCCATGGCCGCTTAAAAACTGGGCCAGGTAGTATCCCACCTCTCCGTGCCCCCTCTCAATCCATGCGCTCACCCTCACAATGAGTCTTGCTGTACATTTCCCTCTACTTTCTCTTTCCCAGGCTGCTTGCCAGTGCTCCATGGTGCGGGCCCTCTCTTCCAGACTTGCTGTCTCTCTGCTCATATTTGGGCTTTTAAAGTAAACAGCCTTCCGCTCCCTTGCCAATAGTTCGATTGGGATGACACCAGCTATTACCAAAACGGCCACTTCGGAAACAGTGCAATATGCTGAGGCTACTCGCAGTGCACTTTGTCTTTGCACCTGTGACAGCCGTTTCCGGTACATCTCTTTTGTTAGAGAATCAGCCCATACCTCTGCACCGTAGAGGAGGACAGATTGCACGGCTGACATTAAAAGCCGGCGCTTACTAGCTTTCGGACCCCCAACATTGGCCATTAGCCGACTCAAAGCTGTTACTCCCTTCGCAGCCTTGTCTGCTGTCCGCCGGATTTGCTCAAAGAAATTGAGTTTGGAATCAATCATTATCCCCAGATATTTTGCTGCTGGTTTTGTTTCCACCACCTCCCTGCCAATCCACATGGGTAAGGTGGTTTGGATCCTCTTTTTAGTCAGAATGACAATCTCCGTCTTCTCCAGGGCTAGTGCTAAACCATGCGCCGCCATCCAGTTACTTACGGTCCTCATCACCTGGTTTAATTTAAATTGGGCCTGATTAGTATCGCGGGCAGCAATGAGCGCCGCGACGTCGTCCGCATATCCAACCAAGTGTGTCTCTTCAGGCATTTCAGCTCGCAACAAGCTATCATATAGGGCGTTCCATAGGTCCGGTCCCAGTACCGATCCCTGGGCCACTCCCGCGGTGACTGTCATCTTCTTCTGTCCCTCTTCAGTGTCGTAGTGTATGGTACGGTCGCTTAGATAGTCATTTAGCACTCGTAATAAGTATCTCGGTACCTGGAACGTGTGCTCAAATGCATCAATCATATCCCTCCAGCTCGCAGAGTTAAAGGCATTCTTCACGTCTATTGTTACTAGGAGAACAATCCGCCTTGAGAAGTGATTATAATTCTCTGCCCTTCGAACTGCCTCAACAACTTCCTGAATTGCATCGATTGTAGATCGACCCACTCTAAATCCGTACTGCCTCGGCGAGAGATCACCCTTAGCCTCTATCGCAGCCTTAAGTCTTCCTCTAATAAGTCTTTCCAGGACCTTACCCGCGGTATCGAGCATGCATAACGGTCTGTAGGATGATGGTAAGCTATGGTCACCCTTACCCTTACTAATCAGCACCAAGCGCGCTCGCTTCCAGCACGAGCTAAAGACCCCCGACACCAGGCACGAGTTATACATTTTCAGCAACAAATCTGGCTCCTGCCGATAGACCATCTTCAGTACCTCCCCGGGTATCCCATCCGGCCCGGGAGCTTTCTTATCCTTCATAGCCATTACCGCCTTTTCTAATTCCTCTCCAGAGAAGAGAGGTACATCTATTGCCTCTTCATAAACAGCCCTGGGTCTCCCGGGATGGCTAGGAAAGAGGCCCTTGATGATTCTCTCCATCGTGATCGAGTCCTTTACGCCAGTTGGGTTCTGACCTCCGAGTTTCTGAGTCACTATTTTATAGCCTAGGCCCCATGGGTCTTTGTTAATATCCTCGGCTAGTTTCCTCCAGCAGGCAGCCTTACTGTGGTTTATGGCCCATCGTAAATGTTTCCTGGCACTTTTATGTTCTGCTGATATGAGGTTTACCTCAGTGCGGTCATTTGAACGTTGTGCCTTACGCCGAAGCATATGGCATTTTTTACGCAGCTCCGAGATTTCGGTTGTCCACCAGTATACGGTTGGCTTGTCGTGTTGTGGTTTTTTTCGTGGCATGGATGTTTCGCAGGCGGAAGTGATAAGGCGCATTGTAGAAGCCACAAGGTTCTCCGTTACAGTTCGTTCATCCGTATTTCCCGCCTCTGTTCTCCGCACCCCTCTCGCCAGCTCTTCTTTGAACCACCCGGTGTTCATCTTTTGGAGATTCCACCGCCCCGGTCTATCCCGCAGTGGGTTTTGTGTTTTACAGACAACCTCAAAGGTGATATATTGGTGATCACTTCCTGTGTAATCTTCCATGACTGCCCATCCTTGGACGAGTGGCACTAAGGCCTCTGATGCAAGGGTGATATCTGGGGTTGTCTCTGTATATCCTGGCCGGCGAAAAGTTGTAACGGAGCCGGTGTTTATAACCAGTGAACCTGTTCTTGAAGCCATCTCCAAAATGAGTCCTCCTCTAGCATCCGGCTGTGGCATCCCCCACTCAATAGCTCTCGCGTTAAAGTCCCCAGCTACGACGACTCGTCCCGTCACCCTGCGAATTTCGTCCTCTAAGGCATCCAGCTTTGCCTGAAATTCAGCGCTTGTCTCATTTGGAGTAAAATAACAGCTGAAGTACGTTACCTCCCTGTGCTTGACCCAAACAAACCCTCTGCCTGCTCCATAGCTTATAAGGTGCTGTGCGTCAGCCAGTACCCATATTGCAGCAGTCCCAAGAAGGTCAAAGTACTACAGTGCAGGCCCCTTACTCTGATACTGATACTGCTCGCTTAGGAGCAGCATGTCAATTTTCTTCTCGGCGACCAGCTGGTGCAAAAGCTGGTTGGCAATTTTGCTCCGATGCATGTTTCCCTAGAGGATACGCATTATAGGCGGTCTTTTGCGGCCTGCAGTGCTTCCCTGTACACCTTGCATTTACCAGAACCCGGGACATGACATAGATCTCCGTTTTTCAATCCCCTCTCCGAGCAAAGTATGCATTGGTTCGTAATGGAGCAATTTTTCGCCTTATGCCCGGCTTCCAGGCATCTGTAGCACAGCTTGCTTCTATCTGGCTCTTTACATTGTTTGGCCATATGGCCATAGCCAGAGCATCTGAAGCAGCGGATAACAACCGCCCTTCTCCTTTCTCGGCAATAAACCCAGCCAATTTTGATTTTGCCATGGCTTAGGAGCTTCAGCGCCCACTTTTCTCGCATTTCGACGACGGCCACTTTCTGATCCTTAAGCCGCCTGATGGCAAACACGACTGGACCGAGACCGGGGAAAAGAAGATTATTAATGGCAACGGCCCACTCGATCCTCCTCTACGGTGCAGAGATCTGGGCGGATGCCCTGAAGACAAAGAAGTACTGCCACGCAATGACGACGGTACAGAGACAGGGTGCGCTGAGGATCGCCTGCTCCTATCGGACTGTCTCTGCACAGGCAGTCTTGGTGGTAGCCGGCGTAATCCCCGTGGACCTCCTAGCTTTCGAACGATAGAGAATCTACGGGAAAAGCGCGGACATAAGACGGGAGGATGCGGCAGTAGCGGAGCGCAACAGGACGATACAGACTTGGCAAGACCGATGGACAGAAGAACGTACAGGCAACTGGACGAGACGACTTATAAAGGACCTGAGACCGTGGATCGGAAGGAAGTTTGGGGACGTAAACTTTTACGTTACCCAGCTCCTGACCGGACACGGCTACTTCCGAAGGTACCTTTACAACATGAACAGAGTACAGACGCCAGACTGTAAGTACTGCGGACACAAACGAGACGACGCGGAACACACATTTTTTGTGTGTGACCGCTGGACAGGACCCCGACTTGAACTCGAGACGATTGTTGGCAGCATCACCCCGGACAACATTGTCCAGGTGATGCTCCACTCAACAGAATGGTGGCAATTAGTTGCCACCTATACAGAGACGATACTGTGACGAAAAAACGTAGACGGCTGCCTCGCCTAACCGAGCAGATGGACTGACGTGACGCGACAGGTTACAGACAGCATGACGAACGGACGAACACGGACAGAACCCCCAGCCAGAAGTAATATCAAAATAGTTCCTGGTTTGGGGGAGGGAAATAAGGAGAGGGCGGTTTAGTGGGTAGGCCAACTTTGTTGGGAGTCTCACATACCCCCCCAGTTCGAAAGGCTGGGGGATATCCGTAAAAAGAATTCCGCAACTCCTTGTAGAAATAATAATAATAATAATAATAATAATAATAATAATAATAATAATAATAATAATAATAATAATAATAATAATAATAATAATAATAATAATAATAATAATAATAATAATAATAATAATAATAATAATAATAATAATAATAATAATAATAATAATAATAATAATAATAATCTCTCCCAAGTGTCCCGTGTCGGGTTGCTGGTCCCGCATCGGGCGCCTCCCCAGGTCGCGGATAGGGGGACGCCTCCCAGATATGAAAGGTACCGAGAACTCTCGGGGTGGACGAAAACCAGCACTACACACACGCACCAACGCAAACACCTACACAAACATGCCTCAGTGGTAAACCCGTGACGTGAATGATCAGGGTCCCTATAAACGGGCACCCCTGAGAAAGCGAATGGTCGGGGTCCCCTATAAACGGGGCCCACCGAAAAGCAAATGACCGGTTACGGATGAATGAACCGGTGTATCACTAGCACGGGCACTCACACTCACGCACACGACACATAGGGGCACATACAAGAAGACGGGGGGGACCTCAGGGGCCGTGCGTAGTTCCAGCACGGTTCGGGGAGTCGCGACCCCGAGGGACCTGCAGCAGAATGGAACATTTAATGAATATGCACGGTAAAAACGAAGTTTTACCCCAGGTGGTAACCCCTAATCAAGGGCAATCCACACCAGGCTCCGACCGGATGCAAGCTCCTGTGGCCTTGGGCAGCGGTACGGATTCTGGGGGCCGCACACTGTGCAAGGAGGGGTCAAGGGGGACGACGAAAGGGACGATTAAAGACACGGAAAAAAGGACTGACGAGACGCTACTAGACATGCCACGACGCAACAGGACGGACAGCTTGTCAAGTGCCGGCAGCGGCGATAGTTATATCTCCGCGGCCGACACTGACAAAGCGACGTCAGAACGAACGCACGCAAAAACACAGAAAGAATTGGACATGTTTGAGCTACTGACGCTCATACACAAAACAGCGACGAAAATGGCCGAGGCAGCGTCTATTCAGAAAAACATGAATATGACGGTTAAAAACGGAATAAAGACGATTTTGGAGGCCGCCGATGTAGCGCTGCATAAGCATGCAGAGGTGGCCCCGAAACCACAACTTACGGACACGCAAACGACAAAAACAGCAACGGACAAACAACAAACGTCACGGACGAAACGCAAGCGGGAAGCGACTGGAACTACTCCGGAGAACGCGCCAAAGAAGCCTTCGACGGCGGAACCGGTCGCTGCTTGGCAGACAGTGACAAGAAAAAAGACAGACAAGAAAGAACGCGACACAAACGACAACACGCAGGCCCAAAAGAACAGACCGGCTCCCCGGCAAAGGGGGACGGCTGTACTGGTAAGGCCTGGGACTGATAACTCGTACTCGGACATCGTACGAAAAATACGGACGACGGTCGATCCGAAGAAGAGTCACGTGCAGGTGACGACTCTGAGGAAGACGAAAAACGGCCTGTGTCTTTTAAAGATACAGGCAGACGCGAACAGACCCGACGGACGAAACGACTTCCAACGCGCTCTACAGGACGCGATTGGGGACGCGGGCAGCGTCAGGGCCATGACTTCCAAGGTCCAATTGGAGATCATGGACCTGGACTGCGTCGCGACCACGGACGACGTCAGACAGGCGCTGAGACGTGAGACAGGACGAGACGCGGACTTCGGGGTCCACATCTTTGGCCCGAATCGCGCCGAGCAGTACATGGCGGTCTGCGATGTGGAGTCGCGGGAAGCCGAGGTGCTGCTTCGGCGGGGACGGGTCGGGATAGGATGGGTGCATTGCCGCGTCCGAAAACGACTGACAGTGACGAAATGCCACAAGTGCTTTGGCTACGGACACGTCAAGGTCAACTGCACGAACACGGACCGGACAAAAAGCTGCAAGAAATGCGGCGAAACGGGACACTACGCAACGGACTGTAAAAACAAACCGGCCTGTCCTTTGTGCGCCGAGGCAAAGCACAAGAACGCGGCGCACCTCATGGGTTCCGGGAGGTGCGCGGTGTTCCGAGCTGCGCTGGAGGAGTGCAGGAAGCAGGCCGGAAGACGGACAGAATAGTTCAGGGAAACCTGAACAGGAGTAGGACAGCAGACATGCTACTACCACAGATAGCTGACGAACATGACGCCGACATTCTGATCCTGTGCGAACCGTATAGGAGAAGAACGACACAAACGTACATTATGAACGAGACAGAGACCACAGCTATCTGGGTAAGGGGCGCTGCCCAATCTCGAATAATTAACTGCGGTGTCGGGGACGATTACGTCTGGGCAAGGGTCGGCGCTGTCACTTACGTCAGCGTCTACCTGACACCCAACTGCACCGCAGCGGATTTCGAGAGGAAAGTGGCGCTCCTTGAAGACGGAATCAGAGATCTGCCTGGAGACGTTATTATCGGGGGCGACTTCAACGCGCGGGCGATTGAGTGGGGAATGACAGCAACGAACAAACGTGGACGGTTGCTGCTGGAGATGGCTGCAAGGCTGGACCTGGTAGTAACCAATACAAGAAACATACCGACGTACAGACGACCAGGGTTTGGAGACTCCATCCCTGACGTCACAATGACATCGGACGGAATATCGCCACGGATAGGGCAGTGGCGGGTGTTCGATGGCTATACGGCCAGCGACCACCAGTACATTGTCTTCGAAGTGGCAGGACAAACGGCGACGAGACGGACGAGGACCCAGCACCCCCCGCGGTGGAACCTCAACAAACTCGACGTACAAAAATTTCCGGAGGAGCTGGTGGTAGCACCAGCACCGATAACAAAAGTCCCCCCTGAGCTGACTGGCCGGCAAAGGGCGGAAAGACTGGTGGACGAGACGGCCAAACTGACGGACCGGCTGTGCAACAGCACAATGCCGAAACGACGATATCGACAGAACAGGCAGCCACATTACTGGTGGACGGACGAAATAGCCGAGCTGCGAAGGGTCTGCTTGGCAAGCCGACGACTAGTGACGAGGGCTGGGGGAAGACCCGAAAGGGAAAACCTCCAAGCCGAGTATAAGACAGCACGAAAAGCACTGACGAGCGCGATACGAGACAGCAAGACGCGTTGCTGGAAGAGGCTCTGCGAGGAGGTGGATCAGGATCCCTGGGGTACTGGTTACAAAATCGTGACTGGTAAACTAGGGGCCCGGGTACCACCAGAACTCAAAGACGCCGAATCCGCACGACGGATCGTCAACGGCTTATTTCCTACAGACCCGATACGGACGGACGTTACAGATGACACGGACACACCGGCAGCCCCCATCTTCACGGCGGAAGAGCTCGCTAGGGCATCCAACGCAATGAAGACTGGTAAAGCACCGGGACCGGACGGAGTACCGGCGGAGATTATCCGGCTGATGGTCAACCTGAGGCCGGAGATATTTCTCGACCTGTACAACACGTGCTTGACGACGGGGACGTTCTGCGGCCGGTGGAAGGCGGCGAGGCTAGTTCTTATCCCCAAAGGTAAGGGCGACCCCAATACGCCGTCAGCCTACCGGCCGTTGAGTTTACTTGACACGACGGGTAAACTCTACGAACAATTACTGAGACCAAGACTGACGGACGTGATACAGACCAGCGGAGGCTTTTCAGACCTGCAGTTCAGCTTCAGGAAGGGTCGATCGACGATTGGAGCGATCCAAAAAGTGGTCGACTCCTTCCTGGACTCAGACAGACATTGCCACGCAGCACGACCAATCGTCCTGCTGGCGACCTTGGACGTCAGGAACGCCTTCAACTCGGCTAGGTGGGTCGATATCCTGGAGGCGCTTGAAAGCAACTTCGGGGTTCCGGCTTACTTGGCTCGGGTGGTGGGGGACTACCTGAAAAACAGACAGATTACGTACGAGACAACTGAAGGACCGGTGACGAGGCAAATCACCGCCGGGGTCGCACAGGGGTCCATACTGGGACCAGATTTTTGGAACGGACTGTACGACAGCTTGCTCAGGCTGGAAATGCCGCTCGGCGTACTCCTCGTCGCTTACGCTGACGACGTGGCGGCGGTGATCACCGAGCGGTCTCCGGATCTGGCACAGCTAAAACTGAACCAGACGATGCGACGAGTGGGACGTTGGATGACGGATCACGGACTACAACTTGCGACAGAAAAGACAGAACTGACGGTCCTTAGTAGAAGACGTATACAGACGAGACTTCCCATGTGGGTCGGGACGGACGAAATCACGGCCGGGGGGGAAGTCAAGTATCTCGGGGTAACTCTAGATACAAAGATGACCTTCTGGCCTCACATACAAAAAACAGCTCAGAAACCGGCCGAGAGGATAGCATCCTTAAGCCGCCTGATGGCAAACACGACTGGACCGAGACCGGGGAAAAGACGACTTTTAATGGCGACGGCCCACTCGATCCTCCTTTACGACGCAGAGATCTGGGCAGATGCCTTGAAGACAAAGAAATACTGCCACGCGATGACGACGGTACAAAGACAGGGTGCGCTGAGGATCGCCTGCTCCTACCGAACTGTCTCTGCACAAGCAGTTTTGGTGGTGGCCGGCGTAATCCCCGTGGACCGTCTAGCTTTCGAGCGAAAAAGGATCCACGGGAAAAGCGCGGACATAAGACGGGAGGATGCGGCAATTGCGGAGCGCAACAGGACGATACAGACTTGGCAAGACCGATGGACAGAAGAACGTACAGGCAACTGGACGAGACGACTTGTAAAGGACCTGAGACCGTGGATCGGAAGGAAGTTTGGGGACGTGAACTTTTACGTTACCCAGCTCCTGACCGGACACGGCTACTTCCGAAGGTACCTTTACAACATGAACAGAGTACGGACGCCAGACTGTAAGTACTGCGGACACGAACGAGACGACGCGGAGCACACATTTTTTGTGTGTGACCGCTGGACAGGACCCCGACTGGAACTTCAGACGATTGTTGGTAGCATCACCCCGGACAACATTGTCCAGGTGATGCTCCACTCAACAGAATGGTGGCAATTAGTTGCCATCTATATAGAGACGATACTGCGACGAAAAAACTTAGACGGCTGCTTCGCCTAACAGAGCACACGGACTGACGTGACGCGACAGGTTACAGACAGAAAGACGAACGGAGGAACACGGACAGAACCCCCAGCCAGAAGTAATATAAAAATAGTTCCTGGTCTGGGGGAGGACATCAAGGAGAGGGCGGTTTAGTGGATAGAGCTACTTTTTTGGGAGTCCCACGTACTCCCCCAGTTCAAAAAGCTGGGAGATATCCGTAAAAAGGATTCCCTATTTCCTTGTAAAAAAATTAATAGAAATAATAATAATAATAATAATTTGAAAGGTGGGGGTGAAAATGCATTTACGCACATTGTGCTGGACTCCCGTTTCCGGACTAACGACTAAAAACACCTCCCCATACTCCAAAACTAGCCTAGAACCGGTGCTCACAATACTTCAAGCTAGTTTGTATATATATTTGTTCTCGTATTCCTCATTAGCATTACCGCTTATATTACTAAAGTCGACAGCTCTGTGCTGGTAACACGAGGTTAGAAGTGTGTAATGCGGTGTGTGCTCTATTGTAACGTAATTTAGCGTTAACCTTAAATTTAATTACCCTGAAGAGGTTTAGTTCGGGCTCGAGCAGGGAGAAAATTAATGTAGACTTTAATAGTAGGTAGAAGCAGGGCTTATTTCAGAAAACATCATATTAATTGTTGCGGTACATAAGAAAAAAATTAATGAAATTTAGTTGTTCTACTTCGATATTTCTTTCTGGTATTTGTGGCTACCACGCGCCATACAAATGGTTATTCCCAGGCTTTTGCAAGCTTCTATAATCGTGTACGCCGAGATGAAGAATTAAAAAATGTGTTATGATATGATTCGCTTCAGAGTGAAATTATGAGTGTTGGTCGATAATTAGTATGACCTGCCGTGTTCGCTAGATAATTTATCCGAGCACGCGTAGTGTCGGTAAGTTGCCGGTACCTGCTCGTGAAGCTCGGACTGTCATCAGATCTTTACTTAGTCGATCGATATGCGCTTCCTACGTCACGGGAACGTTGGTGGGAGTAGAGTTCCCGCCTGGGATCCCGTGGCGACCTACTCGCTTGCTCACCTGACCGCCGCTGCAGTCCGGCGTCAGCGAGATGCACCGGAGTGAGGTTGCACATATCAGCGCTCGCCTCGTAGAATTAAATATAATTTTATATTTTCCCTCAGATACCGTAACAGTCAATCCTACTCATTATTCTATATCCCTATGCTATCGTGGTATACATTATGTTAGTTATCTTCAATGCTCGATTGACTCTCTTCTCTTGGTTTCACTGGATATTATTGCGTCAAAATCGCGGCCTATTTTACCAAACCCAGGAATATAACATAGATGCTCGTTTCGGTGTATATTTTCCGTGTTCTGGTCAAGGAGAATAAATCCTCCCTTTACCACACCCAACGAGAAAATACCGAAGACGCAAGCCCGTTTTTGAGTCTAAGCTCGCGGAAAATTACTCGATAGGGCTGGAGTGCGTTTTGTTCTTTGTTGGGGACGATCACTTCACGAATAATTGGGTGAACTTGAACGACAGTTTAGTGCGGAGCAAGATTTCACTTTATTTGGTAAAAGAAAATTATACTTACGGTTCTTTGTTGCTGTGGTTATTGCTGTTGAACGTTGGTTGACGTAGACCGGTTAAGTCGGACAAAATCAAGATTGTACGTAAACGTTGGTGCGTATAAATAATTGTTTGTTGGAAAATCAGCTGGCGCACGGCGATCGATAATCGTCGTGCGCCTACCTGTTGCGCTGCTTTGCTACGCGGTGTTCGGTTGAGTCGAAGACAGCCGAAGCATGGGCTTCGCGAAGCCGAGGATGTGCCTCATTGGCACGCCGCGTCAAGCGAGAGGGTGTCTCTCTCGCTTGACTTCGGTTTCGCTCACCGGCTGTCTCGCTCAACTGACTCCAGCGCCCAACGAAACTTTCATACTCGCAGCCATCTTGAGAATTCGGCACTTTGGCGACACACATCCCTTCGGACAGCACGCGCATCTTTGAACTTCTCGGACCTTTTCACCAACCTTCTACATCGGCATCGCTCAACAACACTCACCAGGACTCATTGCTCAAGGTAAGAGTGCTCTGGCACATTTATGCGTAATTCAATACCAGTGCGGAGAAAATATGATACATCAGCACTTGGCCTCACTCTTGGCGTGCGCTGCAGCACATGCTGCACCACGTTTTGCATCAATTCTTTTGCCAGATAATTAATACAATTATGCTGGTGTTTATATTCACTGTGCTTTCCTCCCGGAAATCTGCTGGGAAAGCACAGTGACTATCCTTGCTCATTTCGTGCATCCTCATTCTATGTTGTATTGTGCTACGCAGTACTGACTGCGTAGCTGGTTTCACACACAGGCTTAGCACTCAAGCAAGGTTATTGCAAATGCTCTCATTAATTCACTGCAGCCACTTTGCAATACACTGCTGAGTGGTTGCAGTGAATTACACACAAACATCTTCGCACTCAATGGTAACAGCGTGTCGTGCTGCGTAGCTCTCGCTACGTTGCACGCACCGCTGTCTCAAGCTCAATCACACTCAGCACACAAGTAATATAATTGTGGGCTGCTCACATTCAAATTCAAAATCAATTTGTTTATTTATTATTATAATTTGTACCTTTTTTTCTAAATTGATATTTTTTACTGATTTTCTAAATTAAATTATATTGGCATTATTTTTCAAGTTTAGTGTCCACGCATTTTGTATTAAAATTGTACTTTGTCCCACGTTTTTGGAAGGTAAAATAAACCACTTCCTCACCATAACATCTATGTGTCTGATTTTATTTTTTTCTTGCTTTAAGTGAGTACTCATCCCGTTTCAATAATTTCACAGATCAGTCAAACCGGACGGATTCTCAAACATTGTTCATTGAAATAAAACTACATGAGTTCGCTAGTCGTGTGTTGCACGTTCAATATTCCTGGTTTAGCACGCGCTAATAATAATAAGAACTGTCGATCTCTGTATTCTGTACTCAATTCTGAAGCTCACCATACTACGGCTTGAACTAACTGCAGCACTGTTGCTAGCAAAATGGGTTGCATATGTCCAAGCCACACTCAAGGTCGAAATCTCATCTACTCACCTGTGGACGGACTCGTTGGTAACTCCCACCTGGATCAAAGCTCATTCAGCTCGGTGGAAAGCCTATGTCCGAAACAAAGTAGCTCAAACACAAGAACTCACACCCAATGCTCGATGGCGTCACGTGTCAGGCACAAGCAATGGTATTTCAACATCTCAATTGTCTTCTCATCAGTTGTGGTGGTCAGGTCCACCGTGGATGGTGAAACCTGTTAAATTGTGGCCGAAAGCCTCAACTGATTCTGAAGATTTGAGCACTATGGAAGCGCGACCCGAGGTAGCTCTTCTCGCTGCAACTCTGACGCCAGAGTACCATTGGGATCTCATTCATCGTCGTTCTTCACTCACAAAATTGTGTCGTCTCACCTCATTTTGTGTCAGGGTAGTGGCCAGAATGGGAAGGAGGTTAGAATCGGCAGGAACCGCTCCGCTCACAGCAAGAGAGATGGCTGCAGTAAACATTTTTGGACAAAAACAACACAAGCCGTGTTTTGTTTTAAAGCACGAGTTGCAAGTGCTGCAGTCAGCTCTTTTCTTTCATCCTCTCACCCTTCCAGTAGACTGATAGCTTTCATCGGCCAGGAAGGTGCTCTCAGAGTAGGAGGTCACCTTGGTCAGTCAGCACTCACATATGGAAAAAACATTCTGCCATCACTCGCTCGGACTTTTCACCATCTTACCGGATCTTCTCAACATATTCGTGCTCATCAGGACTCAAAACTCAGGCAAGAGTACACCGTTACAATTTATTGTAATTCAATGACGGTGAGGAGTGGAAAACTCATCGGTTCATCAACAAAAAGGTCCCACCCGTTGACGTGCCTTGCAGCGCGGGCTGCACCACGTTTTTCCCTCTACTTGTTGCTCACCCAATTAATACAATTGCGTGTGATCTTATTAATTCACTGTACTTTCGCCGAACTAAGCTTGCTGGAAAAGTACTGTGAATTTATTCCACTCATTTGTGCATCCTCAAGCTCACTTGGCCGTGCTCTGCAGTGTTGGCTGTGGCACGGTCTGTCAAGTCAAAATTCCAGCACTCAAGCAATATATTTGCAAGTGCTCTCACTCTTTCCCTGTACATTCTCTTTTGCAATTCTCCAGAGAATGTACTGGAAACGAGTGGCATCTTATAAGCTCTCACATGTCTCATCGCGTGGCATGCTCTGCAGCGCTGGCTGCAGCGCATACACTACACTCAATCAATACGGCACACAATTGATATAATTGTGTACTACTTAAGTAATAAAAGACAGCATACAATTAATATAATTGTGTGCTGGTCTCTCAACCAAATTCAATTCAACTCAATTTATTTTTATATTTATTCTTTTATCATTTACACTTTTCTAAATAAAAAATATTTTTTAATTGAAGTGCCGAAGGTAGAATAAACTACTTTCTCTACCAACATCTGTCAGTCTGGTTATTTATCATCCTGCCGTGAGTGAAAACTCATAATTTTCAATATATTACAGGGTCGTTCCAACTACACCAGGAAGGAATTCTCAAACAATTATTATTCTTATTATTTTTTTTTTCGTTAGTCTTCTTTGCTTCTTTTTTTTGTATATTTTATTTTATTTCATTTTATTTTATTTTTTTCTCATTATTCTGAGCAAAAATGCAACACTTTTTTAAGAGTGCGAAAAGACGTAAATGAAACAATTCTGTGTATTACGAATTTAAAAATATATGTAGGGGTATGGTTATATAGTTTTAGCTCAAAGTGGATTTACTTACGTCAGTATTAGTTGGGAGAAGTTTTTGTTGCTTCATTCCTCTGCTTATACATTTCTTTCATATTTACCATTTGTGCGGCGAAAGTGGTACCAGTTCCCATTATGGTGTTTTTGAATAGTCATCCGACTTGTTGATTAGAGAGTTGTTGTGCCGCGGAATATTCCACTTCGTATTTCGTATATTCGGGAATATTCCATAACAAAGAAACATTGGAATTCGTTCAAGACAGGAAACAAAGTCCAATGCCCGATCGTACGAACGACACCAAGAACGCCGACGCAGCACGAGCGACTCGCTTGGCGATCGACGACAGGCTAACGCTAAAATTGCGAATTAAGGGATTTTCATGAACACAGTTAGCAACTGCTTTACGAAAATCAGTTATAAATTAGACTCAAGACAGAACGGGTTAGTTCCTCGTCAAATACTCGAAACAACATATTATTGTACATTCTTACATTGACTTTTAAATAGACAACGGAAAGTTACCGTTGCCTATAATAAATAGTTCCTTTTATATAAATTCGCGTTTTCATCGATAACTCGAGATTCATCTCCTTATCGGTAAACGATCCCAAAAATAATAACTTTTTAATATTATACCGAATACCGAATAATCCAATTACGCGGTACCGGCATAACATTTGGTGGCAGCGGTGGGATCTGCTGAAGTTAAGAGATACGTGATATATTTGGACAAAAGTATTTTGGACAAAGTTAAGAGTGACTCTGAAGTGACGACTACGACGTGTGCAAGGACACCAGTGTAGTTCGTGAAAACCCGACTAATCTAACGCGAAGACGCGAAGTGAACGTCGGTGCGGTGTGACATCGGTCAACCGTTTAAAGTCCCGATTGACGGTGTTACGTCAAGTCGTGGAAAAACGCACAAAGTGTGCAACCGAGTACCCAAAGCGGTAACTTGCTCAGCCTCAGTCTCGGAATAAAAATGGTAAAAACGTTCGACGGCAAGGATTCGAAGGCGTTGCCGCTCTTCTTAAAGTCCTGCGAGACGATATTCCGCAGGGTAGCAGAGGAGGAGCATGACACCCTCCTGGAGTTGATAGTCATGAGTAAGTTAGAGGGTGCGGCAGCAAGGCAACTGCAGCACAGAACCATCAGCACCATGGCGCAACTCAAGAGTGAGTTGGAAGCATTGTACGAACAACGGAAGTCCCTGGCCGCGTTGCAAATGGAGTTCAGCTCCCTCCAGCAAGGACATAACGAGGACATCGCCACCTACGCGGCAAGAACGGAGAGAATTACGGTAGACATCGCCGAAATACTCTGCGAACCATTGAAAAAAGAGGATCAGAAGATCACCGTCGAGGGTGTAACCCGACGAAGCGCACAGGCCAACTTCGAAAACGGCCTGCACGGCCAGGTGCAAGTGCTGGTGCGTGCGAGAAATTACCAATCGTGCATGACTCTGTGGCAGAAGCCATAGAGATAACCAACATGGTGCAGCCAAAGGGAGGGGTAGGTGGAGCACTAAGCCACTCTAGAAGGTCCAAAGGCGCGCCATCCCGGCAGGGAGAAAATTGTTTCACCTGCGGAAAAGCTGGCCACATGGCTCGAGACTGCACCCGGGATACGGGACGAGTAAGCCTACCAGTACCTAGTGATACAAGTCAATCCACAACGTGGAAATAATCAGACAGCTTCAAACAGACAGCCAAGAAATGCAGGCCACAAAGATGCAAGAAATACTGTAACCGCGGGGCCAGATCCAACCACTGCAGGCGTGAACACGCTGGGCGCACTGAGACTGAATACGCTAACTGCCTAGCAGAGACCTGCGTGCAAGCAGAAGAAAACAACGCTGCAACTCCTACAAGTAACGCTGCCAGCGTCGAGCGCCACCACCAGCGACTTCGATATCGATGCACCGTTGGCCACGACCGGGGTACTCACCCTCAAGGTGGACACCAGAGTGCAGTGCAGCATAATTAAGGAAGGCTGTCTTAAACCAGAGACCATGGTAAACGACTGCACCGTACAGCTGCAGGGGGCGGCGGGCGAAAAATTCACCCCCCTCGGGATAGCTAAAATTGTGCTCGAGACACCGGCTTTAAATGTAGAGCATTGGTTCTACATCGTTCCGAACAATGTGCCGTTGAAGGTCAACGGACTACTAGGCATGGACTTTATCAAGCAGCATAAAGCGGATATCCTGCATGGCGAGATGCTCAAGTTGTATGGGACTGCATGCCGCTACGGGACGGCACGATGAGGATATATTCGTCACCACGCAGTAGGGCTGCCGCCACATGCAAGTACATAAGCCTGCTTACAAAGATAAATCTTCCTTCCGGAAACGGGTCTAACATGGATGCCGCGAAGGAGAATAAATTTGTCGGACTACCTATAAAGAGCGGAATCAGCCGAGGCAAAGTAGCGAGATTCCGTGCCACACCGTCAAAAACCAATAGAGTGAGTTTAAATGTTGCTAACACGACGGGGAAGTGCAACAGCCGACGGCGACACTCGAGCCGTCGGAGATAACGAAGGCCGTACGTAGCCGACAGGTCAAGACACTGTGCGAAAGCTCAGAGAGCACGGGGAAGAAGGTCAAACGCTTTGCGTAGTAACAACGGAAGCCCGACTTGGTGCCCCCCAGCAGTTAAAAGCAAGCAGCTCACGCAGGAATAATGTGCGAATACAAGCGTGTATTCCATCTACGAGGGAACGAGCGACAGCGCACGCATGAGGTGCAGCTTCGCGCACCCTTATAGTTCGAAACGAAGGACCGAGGATCGCAACCCTTGCCTGGGAAGAACGTAAAATCGGGGCATGGGTCCGGTAAATTGCATAAAGCCGGAAAAAGAAATACTGATGCGGATGCTCTGAGTCGCATATACGCGACCGCACGAGCCCAAGTGGGACAGGAAAGAAAGTCCCACAAGAAAGAGAAAGATAGCGCATTCGGGTCTACGAACAGCCGCACAAAGCGGAGAGTCGAAGATACCCAAGGCAACCACGATAACTCGTCGAAGCGAGAGGCTAACCTCGTCCACGAAAAAGAAAAGTAGAGAGGCCGACAGACAGAATGCTAGCGGAAGGCATTGTCCAACCCAGCCGGAGTCAATGGAATGCGTCGCTGCTGGTTGTAGCGAAGAAACCTGACGCAGCCGAAGTGAGGAAAATGCGCGTAGTAGTGGACTTTCGGAAGTTGAACGAAGCCACCATCGGGGACTCATACCCATTGCCCAATATCACCGAAATATTGGACCAGCTGGGACAGGCCCGATACTATACGACCTTGAATCTCGCCTCTGGATTTCATCAAATCCCGATGGCGCAGGAAGACAAAGAAAAGATCGCATTTTCCACACCACAGGGCCATTTCGAGTACAACCGCATGCCATTTGGACTCAAAAACGCTCCACCGACTATCCAGAGGTTGATTAACTCTGCGCTGGCTGGACTACAGGGAGTTAAATGCTATGTATACTTAGACGACATAGTAATTCACGGCACGACCTTCAAGGAGCACAATGACAGGCTGCGAGAGGTACTGCAGCGGCTAAGAGAAGCCAGATTAGCAGTGCAACCGAGCAAGTGCCAGTTCCTGCGCAAGGAAACGCAGTACCTCGGTCACATCATATCCGAAGAGGGTGGACGTGCTGATCCGAAGAAGCTGGAAGCGGTAAGGGAATTTCCAGTGCCGAGGAACGTAAAAGGAGTACAAGCTTTCCTCGGACTAGCTGGCTACTACCGGTAATTCATCAAAGACTTCTCGAAAACCGTGAAGCCACTCACAGAATTAACCCAGAAAAGGGTTAAATTGGAGTGGACCGCAGTAAGACATGCTGCCTTCGAAGAACTGAAGACAGCCTTTACTACAGCACTGATACTGCAATATCCAGACTTCATGAAGCCGTTTGTTGTAACGACAGATGCCTCAGACAGGGCGCTCGGCGCAATCTTATCGCAAGGCAAGATCGGGGACGATTTGCCCTTATGTTGCGCGAGCCGCACCATCTCAAAGGCCGAGCTCAATTATACAACAACGGAAAAAGAGCTACTCGCCATAGTTTGGGCTCTTGCTCAATTTCGACCATATATTTATGGTACACGTTTCACGGTAGTGACGGACCACCAACCGCTCACCTGGCTGTTCGGAGTAAAGGACCCAGGTTCGAAACTAATGCGTTGGAAAATAAAATTGGCGGAATATAAGTTTAACGTCGAATATAAGGCAGGAAAGCGTAATACGAATGCAGATGCGCTAAGCCGTATGTTCGCATCTACAAGGACCCAAGCGAGAGCTAAGAACGAAGTCCGTGAGTCGGAAGAGGACAGCACGACGAAACAACTCGGCACAACGAATGACCGCACAAAGCGGAGGGCCGAAGAAACCCCTTACAGCCGTGGTAGCTCGTCGGAGCGAGAGATCGAAATCGCCCACGAGAAAGAAAAGGACAGCATGCGCCCGGGTACGGACAGCCGCACAAAGCGGAGAGCCGAGAATACCCCGGGCCAGCCCAGCAACGAGGCAGAACGAGAGACTGCGCCTGCCAATGCTACAGACAATGATAGAGAGATCCGCAGCGTGCATGCAGATCGCTCTACTGAACCCCACAGCCCCGCCGAAAAGCCGTGCGGTCGGAGAAGGGGCAGACCACGCAAACTAGCAACGCAAGCCACTAGTAAGACTGCGAGCACCGCTGACAAGGACGGAGCGGGCCTAGCACAGCATGGCAGACCCGCGAAGCGCGGAAGGCCGCTCGAGACGGAGAGCGACCCAACGGCGGAACTACCGGTGGGCACACTGAGCGACGAAACTGCGGACAGAGCACCGCAAAGGCCCGCTGAGGAAGCGAGGCACGGCGGGGCCCGTAGCCCACGAACTTCCTGCAGCGCGGACGAAGACAGCCTTATAAAAAAGTATAGCGACTGCCGCAGTGGCGTAGCCACTCCCTCTGCCGATGACCGCCAGAAAATAATAAGAGAATGCCACGACACCCCCATAGGAGGGCATGAGGGTATACGGCGTACGTTACATCGGATTCGGACCAAGTACGACTGGCCCGGCCTGAGAAGGGATTTGGAAGATTACATATCGTCCTGTGAATCCTGCCAAAAGAACAAAATCAGGAAAAGGGAATTTGTGCCGATGGTGGTAACAGACACCCCATCAAGGTCATTTGAGAAAGTAGCAGTCGACATCGTACCAGAAAGCGCCAGAAAGCTACCAGAAAGCGCCTCGGGAAAAAAATATATACTTACCATACAGGACGCGCTCACAAAATACAGTGCAGCGATATCACTGCCGTACCAAGAGGCTTCGACAGTCGCTAGAGCCCTAGTAGAAGAATTTATCTGCCGGCACGGAACGCCGGAAATAATACTATCGGATCAGGGGACGAACTTCCTCAGGTCGACCTTCAAAGAAATGTGTCGACTGCTGCGAATCCAGAAGATACAAACGACGGCCTACCATCCGGAATCAAATGGCGCAGTAGAAAGATCGCATCGCACCCTCGCTGAGTACCTGAAAAATTTCATAGATGAGGATCAAGGAAATTGGGACGAGTGGCTGCCGTATGCAATGTTCACGTACAACACCACTCTACATACGGGGTGTGGACTGTCGCCCCACGTGTTGGTGTACGGACGCGAGGCCGAATTGCCGACCGCCGTTAAACAAGAACCACGCAGCACCTATGCCTACGATGACTACGTCCACGAGTTACGCGATTACGTGCCGTATAGACTGTAGTACGAGACAACCTGGAAGGCGCGAAAAGACAGTCGAAGACTACGTACGACCGTGGCGCACAGGAGTACCGCGTCGGCGAACGCGTACTCATCCGTGACGAGACGGTGCGAAGGGGGCGGTCAGCCAAGCTGACCCCGAAGTGGACGGGACCTCACGAAATAGTAGAGAAGAGGCCCCCCGTCAATTACGTCGTCCGAAAGGGACGAAAACCTCAGGCGGTGCATGCAAACCGCCTGAAGCTCTTTATCGAGCACTAATACTAATGTGTTCAAAAAGTAAGTTGAATTTTTAATTTAAACTTCCCGCGTTAACCGAATCGGACAAATTAATTTTTTTTCAAGTTGGTAGGACTGTTAGTGACATCTGTGACAAATTGCATATCAATATCATCATTAGTTTTTAGTTTGCGCTTGCTTTTGTGAACAAAGAAAAGTGAATTTGGCGATTTTTACGATGTCGAATTTTGTTGAGCAAAGAAGTGATATTAAATTTTGCTTGCGGAATGAAATTTCCGCCGCTGAAACGTATCGAATGTTACAAAAGGCCTTCGGTGACGAGACTATGTCACAGAAAAATGTTTACAAGCGGTACAAAGACTTCAAAGAAGGCAGAGAACGTGTTGATGATTTGGAACGCTCTGGATGACCATCGACGTCAATTGATGAGCAACACATCAAGAAAATCAAGGAATTGGTGCTCGAAAATCGTCGATTAACAATTCGAGACCTTGCCGACATGCTTGCAATATCAATTGGATCAGTGCAAGCAATTTTAAAGGATCATTTGTGCCTCAGAAGAGTCAAATCGCGTTTGGTGCTAAAATTCGCGTTTGGTTCTTCGTGAGTTTTTCGCCAAAAACTCCACTCATATCGCTCCACAACCACCGTATTCGCCTGATTTAGCACCGTGTGACTTCTGGCTGTTTCCAAAGCTCAAGAGACCACTCCGGGCAAATCGTTTTGAGTCGATTGAAGAGATCAAACGTGAATCGCTACGCGCATTGAAGGCTATACCTGAGGACGACTTTTTAGCATGCTTCAAAGATTGGAAAAAACGTTGGCATAAGTGTATTGTAGCTAGGGGGGATTATTTTGAAGGGGACGAAATCGATTTGGAAGAATAAATAAAAAAATTTCATTTTAAAACAAAATTCACTTTACTTTTTGAACACAGTAGTAGATCAGGTATATATATGAAATTATAAAAATTACCTGTAGCTAATTAACAGATAAATTAAAGCTAAGATTGAAGAACCTCTCAGGGCGCAAGGTAGAAACTTTAATAAACCAAGCAGAGTAGGTAATAACGCTATATAATTGAGACAAACAAAAAACATTTTTCGATTAAGCATATAATGGTCGACGGCCTTGGAAGCATCAAGGCCATCATAGGAAATATGGACGCTGCCGATGCCCAAAAGCTCTACGAAGAGATAGCCAGAATAAAGGCTTCACAGCAGACTCTGCAGGAAGGGTCGAAAAACTGGAAATAAGTGGTAAGGACCACCTTCAGCCTATATAATGAAAGCGTGCATCCTATAAAGGCCATGGAACGGGCCCTGCTGGCCCAGATACAGCGTATCAATCACACACTCAACGACAACCTGTACTATGTAACGAGGCGTCAACACTTGAAAGAGACGCTCAACGCGATAAGTATTGCAGTCGAGGCATTACTCATCGACGTACAGGAGTTAGTGTGGCTGGTAAATGACAGGCCAGAGCAACGTGCCTGCGCCAAGAACGCTTACAAGACACCTCGTCGATGCACTACCACACCTATCGCGACGAAGGCAACGGGGTAGTGCTCGTGCGAGAGATACCACTGATCGAGCAGCAATAGTACTGTATACAAAAGTACCGTATACAAAAATACTTTAAAAATTGCAAGGCACTGAACAAATCTTACATTTGCCCGTCGACACACCCTACAATTTCGGTTACAAACAACGCACCCTGCGAAGTCCTAAAATACGCGAAAATGGACACAAATAACTGGAATACTGGCTTTAATAGGCGTATGTATTGTAACCGCCCCAGATTCCAGCGTGAAAACAACGAGGCGAACATCTTAAATCATACGTGAAGATTACCTTCCCCGGTACGCCCTAAAATTGAGGGAAATAGAGGGTGAGGCACCTCCGACACGCACCGAGGAGGAAGTTTCACTATCAAGCGTGCTGCGAGATCCAGAGGGCCTACAAAAGCTCGGAGATTCGAGCAGAAGCCTTGGTCGGCTTCCTTCTGTTTAAATGTTACAGGTACAAGCGGGAGCGGACACCGACGAGGACAACCGAGGCAACGACCCCGGCAGCAGCCGAGGTAAACATCAACCTCGAGCCGCTCGGACGACAACAGCCAGAGGAGCAACTGCGATCCGAGCTGGCCTGAGTATGCACCCGTCCCCCCAACCGAGAACGACTCGCTCGGCACGAAAGACGATAAGAAGCAAAAGAAAAAACTTCATCGTTAACAAATTAAAAAATTTTAAATTGTATTGTATCGTTATATAACATCAAACTGTAAAATTGTTACAAATTGTAAGAGGTAATACGAGAAACCAATCGAAGAAAAAATTTTTTAGAGAAAAAATTTTTCCTCTCAAGGGGGGAGAGATGTTGTGCCGCGGAATATTCCACTTCGTATTTCGTATATTCGGGAATATTCCATAGCAAAGAAATATTGAAATTCGTTCAAGACAGGAAACGAAGTCCAATGCCCGATCGTACGAACGACACCAAGAACGCCGACGCAGCATGAGCGACTCGCTTGGCGATCGACGACAGGCTAACGCTAAAATTGAGAATTAAGGGATTTTCATGAACACAGTTAGCAACTGCTTTACGAAAATCAGTTATAAATTAGACTCAAGGCAGAACGGGTTGGTTCCTCGTCAAATACTCCAAACAACATAATATTGTACATTCTTACGTTGACTTTTAAAGAGACAACGGAAAGTTACCATTGCCTATAATAAATACTTCCTTTTATATAAATTCGCGTTTTCATCGATAACTCGAGATTCATCTCCTCATCGGCAAACGATTCCAAAAATAATAACTTTTTAATATTATACCGAATACCGAATAATCCAATTACGCGGTACCGGCATAACAGAGTGAATATCGTCGGTGTGGGTTTGCGGTAGGTGGCGTGATGTAGAGTCGCTTTCCAACAAGTAGTCTACCAAATTTTGGATAGTAATTACTTCGGTGCTACGTGGGGTTACAGCAATAGGAAGTGAGGGTATTGGAGACGCAGTGGTAAAGCTAGTGACTGGCCTTCCTAAATTCATAAATGTGGGTAACTCGGTCCTGCTCCTAGTGACAGGGCCGGGAATCATACTTTCGATCTGGATGCTGTGGGATCGATAGATTAACTGAACATTGAACAATTTATTTATGAATTCAGAGGTTGTTGTATATTTGTATATTAGTATTCCTGCAATAATTACATTTGATTAATTTATACGGCGTTGAAAGTATTGGTATTGTTTTAGGATGTTGTCAATGGTAGGATATCTGGAATATATATACGATAACAAATCAATCGCCAAGTGATCGTGTAGTAATCATTGCTATTCTAAAGGGAAAAAAATGCATTACCTTCTATTCTTAATCTCTCGATAATCAGAGATTTCCTACTATTCTATTGTAGGTGTATTGAGATTCTTGAGGTCCATCAACAGTTCATTCGAGACTGTACTTCGAGATGTGGTAATTTATGATTGCGAGAAGGAAAATTAATTAAACAATCATTAGTTGATTTTAACCAACATATACAAGGATGGTTCTAACTATTATATACTTATTTTGTTATCGATTTACGAGGGTCAATCAATAAATAGTCGGCCTTGCGCCATCTGTTGGTCGAGGAAAGAAATCAATAGCGACGTTTAGTAGTGCCATCCTTCACATGACTGTTGTCAAAGTTTCAGCTCGCTGCGATGTTTAGTTTACGTTTGACAGCCATCAAAAGACAAATAAATTTTGTGTTTTTACCAAAATGGAAAAAATTGAGTATCGTACAATGATTCGATTTTTGTTTTTGAAAAAGAAAACGAACAATGAAATCAAAGCGAAGCTAGACGAAGTTTATATGGACCTTGCACCTTCGTTATCAATCATTAAATATTGGACAGCTGAATTTAAATGCGGTCGTACGAGCATTGTTGACGATGAACGTCCAGGTCGTCCAAATGAGGTCGTCATACCAGAAACAATTGAAAAAGTCCACGATATGGTGTTAAATGATCGGAGACTAAAAGTGCGTGAGATTGGTGAGGCCACAGGCATATCATATAGCTCAGTGATTTCAATCCTAAGTGATCAGTTGGGTATGAAAAAGTTATCCGCAAGATGGGTGCCGCGTTTGCTCACTGTCGACCATAAAAGAGAACGTGTAGCT
Source organism: Cylloceria caligata (assembly GCA_963942595.1). Lineage (NCBI taxonomy): Eukaryota > Metazoa > Arthropoda > Insecta > Hymenoptera > Ichneumonidae > Cylloceria > Cylloceria caligata. The sequence continues at coordinate 11,100,225 of OZ012709.1, forward strand.
GATTCAAAGGCATGTTCGGCGATCTATAAGCGTGATCCTGTTGAGTTTTTGCGTCGTTACGTAACCGTGGACGAAACATGGATCCATCACTATACACTAGAGACAAAGGAACAATCGAAACAATGGACTTTACCGACCGAACGTGCTCCGAAGAAGGCGAAGACGGCGCCATCGGCCGGTAAGGTCATGGCCACAGTTTTTTGGGATGCACGCGGCATAATCTACATCGATTACCTTCTGCCGAAAAAAGCGTTTAATGGCGAATACTATGCAGTCGTACTGACCCGATTCAACGACGAATTGAAGAAAAAACGTCCACATTTGGCGAGGAAAAAAGTGCTCTTCTTCAAAATTCATGAATTTAAATACGAATTGCTTTCGCATCCACCGTATTCTCCAGATTCGGCCCCGTCCGACTACTTTCTGTTTCCAAACCTGAAAAAATGGTTTCGCGGAAAGAGATTTGGTTCTAGAGATGACCTCATCGCCGAAACAGAGACCTATTTTGAGGACCTTCCGAAATCGTATTATTCGGAGGGCAACAAAAAATTGGAAAATCGTTGGAATAAGTGTATCGAGCTAAAAGGAGATTATGTTGAGAAATAAAAAGATTTTTGTTCAAAAAAACGCGATTTTTTTTACCAAACCGACTATTGCGACGATGTGAAGTAATTATTTTTTCATCGGACTCGTCTTCGTTCGTTGCGTTGAGATATTGGAGCGGAAGACTATCTTGGTTAACGGGCGATGGAGGGGGAGCGGGAGGTCAGTGAAATAATGCTGAGACTGAATCGGTAAGACTGTTGGAGAGAGGGGAACGTGGAAACGTATTCGTGGTCATGGTCAGGAATCGACAGACTTGATTTAGCAAGACGTGTAGGTGTAAGGGGTTGTGACCCGTTCTCCAACGTTTTACTTTAATTCCGCAGTAAAAACAAGTAACTCTATCCTTTTTTTACAGAATAATAGAATCCAGCGTTGACTAATGTTATTGGTTTTGTCGGTAGCATCTCAGGCCAAGAAATAAAGCATTCCATGTGGTCTACTATATATAGTTTTCGTAGGTGGGGTACGAGGCGTGCAGGCCGTCGTCCTTGGAACAAGCGCATTCTAGACAGTCGATGGTGGCTCGGAGCCTTTTCAATAGTCTGGCGATAAATATCTGGTCGCAGGTAGGGCTTTCGTACAGTTCTGTCTGAGAGGCGGGAGTTAGCGAGGAAAAAGGATGGTGACGAGGTGGTTGACCGAGTGGTTGGCTCATTATTAAGTAACGACAATTGAGGCCCCATATAGCATGCTTTTCCCAAGAGTCTTGATGAATTTCGCAATTGCCTAATGATACTCCACAATGAAAATAGCTGATTTTAGTCTAACTGCCCGTGAAAAAGAATCCGGCTGCTGCTAATACTGCAATATTGATTTCACCATTTCCAGGCCAGTAAGTGAAGCTGTCTACTCGTTTAGTATAATTTCCGAATACGGGATACATGGGAGTCAAATCGCTCTTCATTGGAGGCATATCCTCATGACAGTCAGGGGTCGCGTTTACTCTTACTTCTAACCTTCAATCATGACGTTCTTTTTTACAAGAAAGGGGTACATCTCGTTGATCTGCCCCGATGGGCACGTTCCCACAGGATATGCCACGGACAAAACGGCATTGCCCTTGCCACCTACGGTGATCATACATCGGTATATCACCGACTTCCCATTCTTTAATTATAACTCTGCAATCAAAACAACTGACCATCTTACCCGGTCTAATAAAATCCTGCAGCGGCAGGTTGCAGCGGGTCTATAAAATGTACTGGCCAGCTACGGCAACTGTCAAGACGTACTTGTTCGAATGAGTACATGTTGTTACGTCAAACCCGCGCGGTGTTTTTACAACACCGACAAATTTTAGACGTGTGAGGCGTTTCGGCACGAATTTTCCGTACTCTGGTCAAGGAGAATGAATTCTCCCTTTACTACACCTGACAAGAAACACCAAAGACGCAAGCCCCCTTTTGAGTCTAACCTTTCGGAAAATAACTCGGGACAGGGCTTAGAACGCTCGTTGATTGTTCGCGTTAACCGTCACTCGACTCGATAAACTAAATCCATAAATTAACCCGCGGAGGAAGGGGCTTTAGGGGGAAGGAAAATGGCAGGTTACTTTCACTTGGGGAAGAATTTACGGAAATATCAGATAAAATAAATTAGAAAAAATTGCATTGGTACTTACGTTTGATTTTCTAGTGAAGTTGTTTCACCGGTAACCGATGTGTTGAAGGGAAAAATAATGGCAACCGTTTGTTAAAATAGAAATCGTTAAACTCGATGATTTATGAAGCTGTTAAAATTTATTTAAATAGCTGAATAAGCGATACACGTACGTTCACTATTACAGTGCGCGAGCGATCGTTATTTTTCGACCCAATACACTTAGCGCGATACTTATGATTCGATAAAACATTAAAACGAAATAAACAGTGTGGACTTGTTTTCTGCCGTACAAAAACGGCAGAAATGGTCGACGAACGCGGCACCCATCTTGCGGATAACTTTTTCATACCCAACTCATCACTCAGGATTGAAATCACTGAGCCATATGATATGCCTGTGGCCTCAGCAATCTCACGCACTTTTAGTCTCCGATCATTTAACACCATATTGTGGACTTTTTCAATTGTTTCTGGTATGACGACTTCATTTGGACGACCTGGACGTTCATCGTCAACAATGCTCGTACGACCGCGTTTAAATTCAGCTGTCCAATATTTAATGATTGATAACGAAGGTGCAAGGTCCATATAAACTTCGTCTAGCTTCGCTTTGATTTCATTGTTCGTTTTCTTTTTCAAAAACAAAAATCGAATCACTGTACGATACTCAATTTTTTCCATTTTGGTAAAAACACAAAATTTATTTGTCTTTTGATGGCTGTCAAACGTAAACTAAACATTGCAGCGAGCTGAAACTTTGACAACAGTCATGTGAAGGATGGCACTACTAAACGTCGCTATTGATTTCTTTCCTCGACCAACAGATGGCGCAAGGCCGACTATTTATTGATCGACCCTCGTACGTTGGCTCTCGTTGTTGAGCCGATAAACTCCCTATTCCTAAATCGTAGCTACCGATAAAATTTAAAGTATTGTAACGGTACTTACGACTGGGGTTAATGTCCGAGCTAGCAACGGCTCTAGAGAGAGCTTCGATGCCCCGTACGAAGCAACAGTCAGAAGCGATAATAGAAAAACAGAGACGTCGCAGCGCACCGAGAATTCAAAAGCCACTCGAGATCGTTGCATTTTCCGGTCCCCATGAGATGCTGCGAGGATGGACTCTGCGTAGTTCTCTCGACGAGAGCGCTGACGTCATAGACGGGGCTACCGCTGGTTTGCATGACGACGACGGAGACTCGAGATCGCTCTTCTCGCTGTTATCGTGGCGTCCTTCAGGCTCCCGCAGCTGGCCTTCCTGTCGATGCTGATAATTTCGTGCTCGGGCCATCGCCCGCTCGGGAGAATTATATAAAAAAGAAAAGAAAACAAAAGAAACACGAAATGAATATTGGTCGTTGCGCACGCTATATTTTTGCCCTGTTGGATCGCCTCGGGGAGACTCTCGGCCGAACGAGCAGGTGTCGTGGTCAGCCCTGCTCTGTCCGACTTTGTCACAGATGGCTCAAATACCCCGTCATAACTCCTCCTCCCCTAGACTCAGGACGACCTCGTCTGATATAGGCCCTTATTCCTCTGGGCGGGACATTTATCTCCCGAGGTGTTCTTGTGACGCTCGCTCCCGTGCGAGGAGATCCAACAGGTGCCAGTTAGCAAAAAAAACATGTTCACTAGGACGAGTGCAATAAGATTTCTCATGCGACCTACACCACACACATAACCTACCAAAAATACGGAACAACTTAAAAAATTACCCACAACAAAAACGGACTCACACGTTCCGGATCTCCAAGCCTTCCTTTTCCGGTGTCGATCCTTGAGGGGCTTAGGGAAAGGACAGCTTAGCGGGGAACCACAGCACAACAAAAAAAAAAAAAAAACAACAAGAGAACACGTTTTTACGTTTCTCGGTAGCCATCTTATTTTCCTTTATTATTTCTGCCCTAGCTACACGATAGCTTTAGTTTTTGGGCGGTTTCTCTAGCTGGGCTTTCCGATCCTGGGTCCTACGGCTGCCCAGACTGCGCCAGTAGGGCCCGCAGCCTGGGCAGGTTTTTACGGTCACCCCCTTGTTACCGCACAGGTAGCAGAGGACTCCTCTCTGCTTGGACGGGCACAGGCCGCGATCGTGTCCGTATCCTCCACAATTCCAACAGAGGAACCCTCTGCTACCTGGCTGGGGTCTCGGTAGCGGTGTGGGGGATGAAGCCTGTGTGGAAGGTGGAGATGGAGTCGTGTCCGGCTCGTCCGCCCATCACCCCACGAATGCGCCCAGCAAGAGCTCTAACTCGTCCTCATTGTCGTCCACCCGGGTGAGGATCGGTGCCTCCTCTAGCTTGCCGTCCATTCAGAGCCTCCATTTCTTTAGGAAGTCCTCCTGGTGGTGTATCTGTGCCTCCGACGGCTCCACTATAAACTCAATCCGGTAAGGGAACGAGGTAGGGTTTTAGATCCGCTATCATCACTTTCCTTCCCCGATTCCCCTCGGGATCCGCAATATTATAGACCCTGGGTTAGAGTACCCGTCTCACACGAAAGAGCCCATCAAATTTCATGGCCAGCTTTGCGGCCACATTCTACGCGGCGTTTGATAAAACCCGCTGCCTCGCTAGCACGAGGTCTCCCACCTCGAACGTTCTCTCCCGACGATGCTTATTGTATGGTGCCGCCTGACGCTAATGCGCTTCCTCGAGGTCGTGGGTGACTCGCTCGCGCATGGTTTCCAAGTTTCGCATTTGTTCCGACCACCGTTCCCGCAGCAACGGTAATATCTTTTCGAGCTCTTATGTGTCCATAAAGTTCGTGACATTCTAGAATCATTTTTTGAACCAGACAATTCGGAAGCACGACTTTCCATATCCGAGTTTTCGTATGTTTCTAGAGGATCCCTTCACGTAATCGGAATTTCCTTTTTTCCCCGGTGTCGTCTTTTTTTTCTAGAAATTCCATAATTTCACCTAGATCCTTCTGGTTCCTCTGATGTTCTACGATCTTCTTAATTCCTTTTATTAGGTCCTTCAAGGCTCTACCTGCTAGTGTTGCTGCTATCACCACTAATCCTTTTGTTATGCTTTAGTTTCCTTCTATTCGGCTCAGAGCATCAGCGACAGTATTTTTCTTTCCTTCGAGGTGTTCTATATTCAGATTGTAATCCTGAATTTATAAAACCCACCGCATTGATCTCTCTACCGTAAATCGACATGCTTTGAGAAATATTAATGCCTTGTGGTCTGTTTTTATTTGTATCTCAGCACCGCGGAGATAGGTCCTAAATTTTTCTAAGACTCATACTATCATTTATAACTTTTTCTCGGTTGTCATGTAGCCGTGTTCTGCCCTTTTTAGAGTTCGGCTTGCGAATGATATTACTTCGCTTTCCCCTTGCTCATTCTTCTGTGATAAGATAGCTCCGAGCGCGTACCCACGTGCATCAGTTGTTAGTATGTATAGTTTTTTTATGTCAGGGTAACGAAGGATTACAGCTTCGCAGAATAAATCCATAACTCGGTGAAAGGCTTTTTGTTGTGTCGTTTCCCATTTCCACCTCACCCCTTTCCTCAGCAATTCCAGAAGTGGAGCCGACTCATGTGCATGGCGATTAGTGAAATTTCGTGTAGAAAGTTACCAAACCTAGAAATCCCCTTAACTGTTTCAGGTCCTTTGGTGCCGGATAATCCTTGATAACCCTTATTTTCTCACGATCAGGTTTGTCTTTCTGTCGTAAGAATATGACCCAGAAATGACACTTCTTTTTCGGAAAAAATGCGACTTTTTAGACTTAAAATCATCCCGTGCTCCTTAAAACGTTGAAAGAGAATCCCGAGATGTGTGAGATGCTCCTCATAATTTCTAGATAATACTAGCAAATCGTCAACAAAATTTATGACGAAGTCCAACTCTTCTAATGCTACGTCAAGTGCTCTAATAAACTCGCCATGCTCGGTTTTAGTCCGAATGGCGTGACGGTAAACTCGTAGCATTTTCCATTGTGTTGGAATTCCGTGTATATTCTGGAATCTGGATATAACGGAATTTGGCAGAAATTACTTTTGAGGTCCAAAGTTAAAATCACAAATTTTCCTCCACACCTCTGTAAGATTTCGGCGATTGGAGGTGCGTTATTGTAGTCGTTTACCAGGTCATTATTTAATTCCCGGGCATCCAAACACAGTCGAAACTGTCGTCATCTTTCGTTACCGGCATCGACGGGTGAATGTAGGTACTTTTGAATTTTTGTATCACCCCGTAGTCGAGCATCCTTCCGATTTCTTGTTGTACTAGATCTCGTTGTGCCAATGCCACTGGATATGAACGGTGGAAATCATGTTTCGGATTCTTCAGTGTCAAACGGTGTACGTATTTAGACATCCTGCCAGACCTTTTGTCGAACGCTCCTTGATACTCTTCGACAATGGCGTTAAAGTGATTTTTCACTCTAGCACCAAGCTCGTGACATTCCTCCATTTTCTCTTCGAATTTCCTCTCTGATAACTGGAATTCGGGAGATGTTCGAGGCACTTCCTCTTGTATGGTACAATCCTCAACACTCTCTTCTCATAGTTCCGACTTCGGATCCACCAACTGCCATAACCCATCTATTAGTTTGGTTACTACCCTGTTCTGGAACGCGATACATATGCTGCGAGCGTTGACGGAAATTTGTAGGTTCATCATTCCGCCGATGCCGATGAGAATGGGCCGTAGCAATTTCGGAAAAACTAATAGCTGGATCCCCCTTCAGATCCATACGTATCTGCATCGACCATAATTAGTCTTTTCACCCTTTCTGCTTCTCCTTCAAATGCTCCTACAACTTTTGTTGAAGATACTGATAGTGTGGGGCATTTCTCAAATTTCTCCTGGTACTGGTAGAAAAATTCTTCTGGAATGCTGCTCACTTCACTACCACTATCGATCAGGCTCTTCACAGACAGCTCCTCGATCTCTACAGGAATTTCAGGACACCGGGGATGTACATCGTCGTACCATTTTTCCTCTCTTCTCGGTTCCTTTAATAATAATTCATGTGTATTTTCGGTAACTGTGAAAACCGGGTACTTCCTCGCGTTTCGGTAATTACCGCTCCTTTATTTCGCCTCTTTCTTGGACGTCTCTTGCCAATCATCAGCGTCACTCGGGGTAGCGATCTCCTGTTCCCGCCCTGATTATTTTGGCACCCCGATATCCTTTGGAATTACTTGACTGGTGGATGGCTCTCTTGCGTTTTTCCCTTTGTTTGTCTTTGATTTTTCTTCTTCCTTTACATTCCATATTATTCTCCGTTCTTTCCTCTTCTTATTCCTCCTTTCGACTGTCCCTCCTTGAACTTCCTCCTTTTGTATCTGTCTCTTTTTTTTTCCGTTGCGCCTCGTCTTTCCACCTCTTTCCTCTTGATGTTTTCTACGGGCGCAACGTCTATGCATTTCTCGGATTGGTGGTCTGGGAGACGGTCTGTTGCGCTCGTACCGCCGGCGTAATCGTGCTTTCGATAAATGGTCCATTTATCCAGCGGGATAACCCTGTATCACATTAGTCTGCCTCGGTGGCTCTTGCTCCTTCCTTGGTGATAGAGGAGGCGCCTGTGGCCACGCCGTCGGTTTCGAACCTTCTGTTCCTCGTGGTGTAGATAGAGGTGTCGGGTATTGCCGATGTGGTTCCGGCGGTGCCAGTTGCCATGCCGTTGGTTCTCCTCTCTCATTATACAGGGTGGCCGATTTATCTGAAGACATTGAAATATTTCAAAAACTACGCATCGGATCAAAAAAAGTTCTCAATAAAATTTGTTCGCCTGGAAGGGGGTCATCCAATGATACTAAAGTCGACCCCTCACCCCTACCCCCTGGGGTGGGGGTAGGGGCAACTTTGAAATCGTAAATGGGAACCCCTATTTTTTATTGCAGATTCAGATTCCCCATAAAAAATAAGTAACTTTTACCTGAAACATTTTTTTTCGATTCATGATAGATGGCGTTGTAATCGCAAGGGACCTGATTTTTGTGAATATCTCGAGAAATTACACATCGGATCGAAAAAAGAAAAAACACATGTTTAATTTTTCAAAAAACTATTCAGCGATACGAAACGCGATCCAACCTCCCCCCATCCCTACCCCCTGGGGTGGGGGTGGGGGCAACTTTTAAATCGTAAATAGGAACCCCTATTTTTTATTGCAGATCCTGATTCCCCATAAAAAAATGAGTAACTTTTATTTGAAACATTTTTTTTTGATTCGTGATAGATGGCGCTGTAATTGCAAGGGACATGATTTTTGCGAATATCTCGAGAAATTACACATCGGATCGAAAAAAGAAAAAAACATGTTTAATTTTTCAAAAAGCTATTCAGCGATACGAAACTTGATCCACCCTCCCCCCATCCCTACCCCCTGGGGTGGGGGTGAGAATTTCTCGAGATATTCGCAAAAATCAGGTTTCTTGCGATTACAGCGCCATCTATCACGAATCGAAAAAAAATGTTTCAAATAAAAGTTACTTTTTTTTATGGGGAATCCGAATCTGTAATAAAAAATAGGGGTTCCTATTTACGATTTAAAAGTTGCCCCCACCCCCACCCTAGGGGGTAGGGATGGGAGGAGGTTGGATCACGTTTCGTATCGCTGAATAGTTTTTTGAAAAATTAAACATGTGTTTTTTCTTTTTTCGATCCGATGTGTAATTTCTTGAGATATTCACAAAAATCAGGTCCCTTGCGATTACAACGCCATCTATCATGAATCGAAAAAAAATGTTTCAGGTAAAAGTTACTTATTTGTATGGGGAATCTGAATCTGCAATAAAAAATAGGGGTTCCCATTTACGATTTCAAAATTGCCCCCACCCCAGGGGGTAGGGGTGAGGGGTCGACTTTAGTATCATTGGATGACCCCCTTCCAGGCGAACAAATTTTATTGAGAACTTTTTTTGATCCGATGCGTAGTTTTCGAAATATTTCAATGTCTTCAGATAAATCGGCCACCCTGTATAGGTGAGCCTGTCAATGTGGCCGGTTGTCCGGGATTCGTGGTGGTTGCCACTCGTTCCTTGGTGGTCCCTGCCAACCCTGGTCCCTTGGTTTCCCGCGCCCTTGGAACTCACGCCTCTGACTTCTTCTTTTGCTATTCAGAGGTCCTGCCATGTTGATGCTTACTAACAATTCATAAAACCCGGGCACATTCATGATTTGGCGGACCCTTATAGCACATCTTACTTCCTCATCGAAGTGTCATGCGAGGCGACGAATAATGGCCTCATCGGACATCTTTTCCTTTAGATCTCGAGCATTGCCAAATATCAGGGTAGCATATTCGGCCATTGTACGATTCTGTCCTTCGGTATCGTACGTTCCTACCTCAAAGTTGCTTCGAACCTGTCCTACATTTCTCGTATCCAGTATCTCGCCGGAAATGCCTCAGAAAATTCAACAAAACTGTAGATGGCACTTTCCACGAGGTACCACCAGTTTTTGGCTAGACCTTCTAATGCGACCTTGATAACGAAGCGCACGCCTGATCCCTCAGTCCCTGCTGTCTCGCATTATTCCAGCAGTTCTTTCAGGAATTTCATGGAACGCTGTTTCCCATCCACTGCATATCTCGGAGGCCTCTGCAAAACCGCCTGGAAATGAATGAGGTTCCCTGCCTGGAACATTGAAAATCCACAGGCCGAATTATCCATGCCCGTGAAGACACGGTGTTCCAGTGCCTATATCCTAGTTGCATGCTTCTCTGCAACAGTTTGGTTATTCTTTATCCGCTCCATGGCCTCTTTCATTTCCTTCTCCAGTCTTGCTCGGATCATCTGTTCGTTGACGATAATATCCCGCTAATAGTTATTGGCAACCTCCTGCTCCTGAACAATTTCTCGACGGACTGTCTCGATTTTAGTATCAGTTCGTTCGTTTACCTCGAGCATGCTGCTTTTGACGTGTTTTCGCATATTATCCTGGAGTGATATTGTCCTCGAGGTACAGAAATAGTTATTCTGTTTCAATTCATTCGGAATATCCTCGAAAGTAGTATGTGTACACCTTTGCTCCATCCCACTCCTATCCCCCCCCCCTCCTTCCCCCACCACGCGGCTACCCCGACCGCCCCGCTGTTCCACCGCCGCGCTACCGATTCTGCTTAACCAGTGTCGGTAACGTGGAGATAGTAAAGTGAGGTAGAGTGGGTACTCTGGTGAACAAGGAAGAGTAGAGATAAGAGCAGGATGGAGCAAAGGTGTACATACTTCGAAAAATGAATTAAATTATGTACTCACCATCACAACTGTTGTCGGCATCTACTATCTTCACGCACCGATTTTATACTCCTGTCTCTCGAATTTACTCTCTCTCTCTCTCTCTCTCTCTCTCTCTCTCTCACCGTGTCTTTCATTTCTTGCTACGTCCTCGTCAAAGCTCTCGTTCACGGCATCGATATCGTAGCCGATATCTATCTCATCACCGAGGGCCTCTATAATACCCGCTACCACATCCGCGCGTTCCCCGTTCGTTAATCGAATCCGCGGAGCGTTATCGCCGGCAAGAGGCCGCATCATGACAGCAATCAAGGCATCGCTACCAAACGCTTCTTCGATGAGATGCTCAATACCTACAACATCCACGCGTTCGAGCCCGTATATTGAACACTCCATGAAAAGAGCCGGCATCATACTTGCTAGAAACTCCGGATAAAATAGGTGAGACCAGTCGATGTAAATGGTCTCACCGAAATTGACTAACAGCACCTCGCAATACCCATCAAAGTTCGGGTAAACCACTTCGCCACGGACAACTCTATTGAAACGAGGCACAATTCAGGACATTCCGATACAGAGTTCGCCAAGTCCAACAGGTTTTCCTCGACGCTCCACTAAAGACACGGTACGTAGGAGCTCTTCCAGCAAGTCGTACGCATCGCACATTTCTTGTGTACGCAGGAAAACGCTCATCATACTCTCGACTAAAATTACTCGGCAGCAAAACACGTCGCTTAAAATCTTTTTGCCGTATCGCGTGTACTGTAACGTGGCAGAATATTAGGGCTATGACCGCGTCGCGTATCATTCAGATTAAGTGACGTTTATTTGTTTTATTTCTTCATTTATTTATTTATTTTTATTTATTTTCTTGGACTTTGCATTATCATTTCGGAGAGCTCGCGTAGTGCGTGATCGGCCGTCGTCCCGTATTTTGTACGTAGATACGAGGGATTTGACCGGTCCGAGGCGTATCTCACGTTGTCAAATCGTCCGTTATGCTGTATTATAATTTATTCGACGAGCGTTGAATATCGGCCCGTTGTCGGTGGATTGTTTATTTATCGTTATTATTTTATTGCTTTCTTTAGTTGTTAATACCATTTCATATTGTTTTATTATTTTCTTAATAATTGATGGTCGAACAGAGATTCGTTATTTTATCCTACGATATCCGAGAATGAGACAAGCGAACGATTAGAAGCCTCGCGTACATGACCTTCCGGCGTCCCGTGGTCGTCGAGTTGTTTTGTGTGTGTATGATTGACCCGGCACAGGCCGTATCGCAAGCTAAATTTGCGTGGATAATTATTATTCGACTCTGTTTGACGTTATGTTGTTTGTTCTCATTGTTCGTTGGAGTTCCGTTTAAACGAGTTAATTCTAACTGTCGGGGGTCGATTTAGATTTAAGTTGCGCATGGGAGTGTGAGTGAAGGAGTGAGTGCCGGGATAATATATATACTGCCGAAATAATTAAGTTTATGAATTGTTAAAAGACCAAGAGTTAGTTTACGGGATACTTTCTTTTACATTCTTTTCTGGTTATTGTAATAGTTTAACAAATCGATAATCATTTTAATTAAATAAACGATCTGCCCGAGTGGCATTTGTAAATCCCGTATAGGAAGTGTTGTCGGTTTTATTTATTGGTTTTGTTTATTATTATTTATCTGTTTTATTTCTTGACTTTATTTATTTGTTATAGATTTTATTCGATTGATCTTATTTGTTTGTTTTGTTCCGTTTTATTTTATTGATTTTATTTTTATTGACGAATTTTATTGATTAATTTGATTTATGGATTTTATGGACTAACGACCACCTTGACAGTCCGAACTGGCTACAGCTGTAGCCAGCCCAGGCTGAGTCTAGTCGAACATCTCGTTATTTTTCCTTCCGGCGCGTAAGCGCCTGGCGCCCATCTCAAAAGAATAAATAAAAGGAAGGAAAAATATTATAGCTCGGACCAGCTATAAGTAAATGCTCGAGATGCTGCTAGAGAGTATCACGGGAATAAAGATAACAACCTCCTATGAATCATAACTAGGTATCCAGCACTTTGAATGCAACGAAAGCGGTTTTCGAGCATGTATAGCCGTGCGCTGTGCTCCTCGTCAAACGCTTGCTCTGCAGTGAAAGACATAGAATATGATCCCTCATAGAGAGAGAGAGAGAGAGAGAGAGAGAGAGTTCTATTATAATACTATAATTATTACGCTATAAAAATAAGAGACACAATAGGATCAGATGTTTTTTAAAAATTAATAAATATTTTATGGAAAGCACTTTACACATTTACCGTCGGATGCAACAGCCCTGCAAACACGGTAATCCGCGCTCAGAAATTCCTCCACCGTTAATTTTATTTTTATCGCTATAAGGAATTAATTTGTATTATCACTCGTAATATTGCTTATAAATTATTGTTCGCTGTGAGTGTTGTCATCACAGTGTACTTCTGAAAAAAGAATGAAAAGTATTTAATTGAACGCACTCGTCAATAAAAACAACTTGTACAGAATGATTGATACCGTCTTACCTGATATGCATCGTCTCATTATACAAAGTTAGCAGTGTTGATGATCTGCTACCACCGACGTTAACTGCGGATGAGGATGGCGGGTGACACTTTTCTTCTCCGAAGCTAGATATATCTATACAGTGTATGTATCCTCCTCTCGCTCTCCATAACACGAAAACCGAACCATCGGTGTCAGTTTTTATGCAGGGGCTGCTCGCTCTGCAAGACATTATTTTTTATAATTAAAAATAAATATTACTTGCTTTTAAATCACGATTTTTAAATTATTTTATATTTTTTACTTACCAAGCTCTGCTGCTTCGCTGATAATCGACATCGGTAGGTATTCCATGATCTGCTGCGTTAATGAAACAAAGACGAGAGCTCCGTCTTCTGTGTCTTTATTAAAAATAGCTACACATACGGAGAATTATTGCGTTCGCAACGCAACACCCGATGCATGATCAGCGATATGACCACGATACAGCACAATTATTTCGGATAATATAATTTTCATAAACTCCGTATCCTCCAGCGCTTCTTCAAAGAATTCCTTGGAACCGATGATCTCATACGCTGCTGCACGAGGCATTCCACTGACAACTACAGGGTGCGCCATCTCAATCTGGTCGATGGAAGTATTGAATAACTCTGACAGATTTTAACCGACCAGCGTCGTACAACACGTTTCGTATAGGTTATTTCAGTACAATTTCAACCATGTATCGCTATACGCCGAAAGAACGCTTGGCTTACACTAATAACGTTAGTCGAATCAAGGAAGCTGAGCCGGATTTTTCGGAGCGAATTCTGATTGACCGAAGAACAAAACTGTCGCATGTGGGGCACCGATAATCCTCATATTATTCACGAAACTCCATTGCACGATGAGAAAGTGACAGTTTGGGCCGGTGTTTGCTCAAAAACCACCATTGGACCATTTTTCTTCAGAGCTGGTGAAACTGTCAATGGGGATCGATATCGGTGGATGTTGGCACACTTTGTTTTACAAATGCGCGAAAAAGGTCTTAAGGAATTTTGGTTCCAACAAGATGGTGCGACATGTCACACTGCGCGCTCAACAATGGACTATTTGCGTCGGAAGTTCCCAGGACGTGTGATATCAAAGAAAGGTGATATTGACTGGCCACCAAGATCGCCGGATTTGACTGCACCGGACTTCTTCTTGTGGGGATTTTTGAACAGTAAAGTCTATGCCAACAAGCCGAAGACCATAGAGGAGCTAAAAAACAACATTCGAGCCGAAATCGCAGCGATATCGCCCGAGACGCTGGCAAATACAATGGAAAATGCCGAAAAAAGAGCTCATTTTTGTCTCAGTAATAAAGGCGGACATTTGATCGATGTCGTTTTTGGAAACTAATCAAAATAAATTGTAATGAATCAAATTTAATAAAAAAATACGACTTTGTGAAATCTGTTGAAAATTCTCTAAGTTATTCAATACTTCCATCGACCAGATTGAGATGGCGCACCCTGTATTTTTTCACGGGCATATGATACCACCTCGTTCATACACCGCCGAATCGTTTCACTTTTGCTCTATAGAGCCTGCATATGAATATCAATTCTTCGACTTATTTCCACGAGCATATCAAATGTCGGCCGCTGCAGAACAATGTTTGGACAGTATTTTCGGAAGCGTTTCCGTTTTGATTCTCCAGATTCCTCTTGATTCTCGTATCCCTCATTAGCACCACCGCTTATTTTATCAAATAAGACAGCTCTGTGCTGGTAACACGAGGTTAAAAGTGTGTAATGCGCTGTGTGCTCAATGCGGGTATTACACATTTTTTCGGCGTCAGCGTCATGAGCTTCGAAATATCGTTTTACGCTAGAAAAACCACTTTAAACACTCGCCCCTCGACCGCACTGAGTGTAATTCCGGTAAAAGTATTCGACAATATTTTCATCACTGGTGTAAGACACGTGGAGTTCAACTTGAGCCCAGCGACGATTATTTTACCAAATAATTTATTTCAACCGTACATAACGGGGTTCGCTATATATATCGATATCGTGTGAGACGTAGCACCATTATTTGCCATTTTTATTGCTTTCTTGTAGACTGTAACTTTTCGAATGAATCGTCGTTGGTGTCCATACTCCGTTTTATACAGATTACCCGCACCATTTAATTACATCGCTTTTGGTACTGCAAATCATACGACTGAAAATCACTCATCAAAATCCTTTGATATTTGTCGCATTCTCCTTAGCAGCCTAGTAACAGCAGCAATAAATATATCCCAAAGCTCTTGCATACTCTCGCACACGTATGTGCATACGCACACCTTCACATGCAGAAAAGATGTATCATAAAAACTAATTAATATTCGTCGACGAAATTTGATGATTTACCTCATGGCCGAGTGTCTTGAAATTAGATGAAAACAATATGATATTCGTCAGCGAAACTCGATAACTTAGTACATCACCATCGCTAAATATTTCCCTAGGTCCTGCTTTTGTAAAGTGATCGCGTGCGGCCATCTTCTTGGTTAGTTGTATTCAATACATCGCTGCAGTATATTGTGACGTAATCACATATCCTTAAGGATAGAAAAAATAAAACAAAAATTAACACAAATAAAATCATTTATTTCCTAAGGATAAAGAAAATACAAGAAGTAAGAATAAGAGATGATAAATTCGCGGTAAATTCCAGAAAGAGACACAGCGAAACAGGCTAGATCCTGAATGTTCCCTCACTGCCGAAAAACAGCGGGTCAGCGACCGGCTGGCCTCGCTCGAGCGGTGAGGGGAACGGCAGGGCACGGTGGCGGGGCAACTGAAACACACAAAATTACATAAGATATTAGAATAAGAAGAGTTAAAATAGGAGAGTGGGAAAGAAGGGCAGAAGATATATAAAGGAGCTGCAAACAGAGAGGAGGCTCTTATTCGTTTCAACTGTCGACAAAGTCAGAACTCGCTCGTGTGCAACTGTAAAAGTTTTTGGTAAATCCAAGTATTTCATATTGAATCCAAGGATTTCAATAAAAAAAAAGGCGTAAGTTAGCCTATTAAACTTGGTAGAACATTGACAAATAAAAGTAGAGTGCAAGTTAGTGGAGGAATCAATAAAAAAACATTTATTAACGGACAGCATCGGACTGTGTCAAAATAAGAAAATATTCTAAAAAAACAAACTGGGAATTGAATGTTGGAAAAATTAAACTCTATGAGTAGAAGGTAGTAAGTGTGCTAGGAAAAATATTATAAGGAAGATTAAGTAGAATAATTAAAAATAAGTAGGAATAGTCTGTAAGGAGAATTTTGAGCGTAGCGCATCGACAAATGTGACAAAAACTTGTTAGTGACACCAAGAAGTTGAAGGATTAAGCAGAGTGGAAGAAATAGTCGTACAACATAGAGAAAGAAGGTAGAATAATAAATAATATTTAAGGATATTAGGAAAACACAGGCATGGTACAATAGACTTAAAAGATGTAATAAGTCTACGCAACGAGTAGGGATAGATTTATGGAGTAGAATTATAAATTAAGAGTAGGAAAATTAATTAATAAGTGGAATTAGGAGGTAAATATCTAACCAGACTTAAAAAAAGTTAATTGAGAATTTTAGGATAATTAGAAAAATAATTAGGAAAGAAACAATTTTATTAGCCTTGTCAAGCGCGTCGGATGAGGACAGCATCACTCAACAAGACATAAAGAATAAGAAAGGGACCAAATAAAAGACCGACTCACCAAGGTAGACGAATAACTGGAACGTGCGGGTCCAACACCAAAGATTGCTGGAGAAATCCGTAAAATAAATGATAAATCATTAGAATCACTGGAAAAGAGTGATACTGTAACTGTCATCCTTGAACACATAAGGACATCACTCACGAACTAAGAGCATTATTACGACGAAAAGACACACTGGAGATTCACGAAAACGGCACAAACACGACAAACAAAGAGCCCGAACGCGAAACAACTCGAAAATCAAACTATTTCGATTAATTAGGAAATAACACGGACACGAACACAGACCCGGCGTGTCTACCAGCTAACCGACGCGCCAGCAACAGCAAATCAAGCCCAGCAGACCGCGCATCAGCAGCCAGGCGAGCAAAAGATCAAGACGGCCGAGCTCGATTCTGCCTAGTTGAGACATCCACCGCTGAGCGCAGAAGTCAAAATCCGATATCATCACGGATAAAGAAGAGTGCGGAACCTTTAGAGCGATTATACGTCGCAAATAAATTGTACGGCTAACGGCGCCAAAAAGCCGAACACCGCAGAATTCTCTATTAATTATTGAATAAATCCTACGTATACCTCCTATAGAAGTCTATAATTAATTAACTTAATGTTCGAGCCCGGATTCTTTCCCTCAGAAGACTAAAATTTAATGTTAACGTGAAAATTACCATTACAATATGCAGAGAGAGAAAGAGAGAAAGAGCGTGTTAAAGGAATATATATATAAAAGTGAGCCGCTTTGAAAATTCTCTAGTTAATTGTCTGATTTACTGTGGTTACTACTACTACTACTACTACTCTAACAGCACAATCACAGTGTGAGTGTCATCAGCGCGATTTAGTTGACGCGCATAATACTGGATTGTTTGATAATCAAATAATTATTGATTCGTAATATACAGCGTTAATTACTTTTATTTTATTTTCTTTATTTCATAAGATTTTTATATAGTTCGACGGTGTTACGTCCCCGTAACTCCACCACACTGCGCCTAGCATCCGACTACCCTTCGGGCACCAGAGCACACCCTGAGTGGTGGCCCTGGCGCTAGAGCTAACGGAAGGCAGATGACATGGACCTTGAACGTATAGAGATAAGAGCTATTCTCCCCAACTATCTGGAAATTTAGGAAAGGGAAGACGGTAAGTTCAAGCCAATGAGATGCCAAAGAACTTGCCCTCTCCAACCCCTAATTTTAGACAAGGATAGCATAAACACTAGTATAAAGAGAGCGAAATTGTGCTCTAAAAATCAGTTCTTGTAAAATATTCAACGACACCGGAACAAGCTAAATACTTGTACAGCTCTCCGCCATTTTTCGAATCTCTAGTAAAGAGTAAGTTTAAATTCAGTCTTCGAAATTATCTAGAGTTGCGCGGACCGCCGCGAACTCTAACCACCTTCTCTCCCTTTCACTATAGTGTCGCGCGGACCACCACGGACTCTAACTTCCATCTCTCCAATAGAATTGCGCGGACCACCGCGAATTCTAAATTCTTCCTTTACCATAGTGTTGCGCGGACCACCGCGAACGCTATTTTTCCTTCCTTACGATAGTGTTGCGCGGACCACCGCGAACGCTATTTTTCCTCCCTTACGATAGTGTTGCGCGGACCACCGTGAACTCTATTTCCTCTCAATTTAACCAGGGAATTGCGCGGACCACCGCAAATTCCTATCCTTCCCCAAAATAAGGGTGTTGCGCGGACCACCGCGAACACCTTTTTTCCTTTCACTCGAACTCCCGGTTGTCAAACAGGAACTCACCATTTACATTTTCTTTATCATTCTCAAACCCCTTCGTAAATTCAAATCTTTAACGATCAAATCACCGAGCCCGTATCCCAGACTAATTAGCCGTAGCTAAGGTCTAAAACAGGGCAATTTCTCATGTTACTTGGACGTAACAACGGTATGAAGACGAAGAAATGGGATCCGATACCTATGATTCCGATGAGGAGGGTAGAACCGATTCAGATGATCATATCAGGGACAACGATGATGACAGCTCCGCAGGGAATCGTTGGGTAAAGCTTACCCAACCATTCTGCGGTTATAAGCCAATAAACGGTCTTTTCATGGCCGGCCCCGCGAGAGAACCAGATGGATCCGTCGCGCGACAATACAGTTCAAACGATGATATCAATACCAATACAGACAACGAGGAAGAAGAAAAAGAAGAAGAAGAGGAGGAGGAGCAGGACGAGGACGATGACGATGAGGAGGAGGAGGAGGAGGAGGAGGACCCCGTAGATTCAGGTAAGGCGTTTAATAATACAATTACGCTGACAAAAATAAAAAAATTGCGGGGATAATAATAGTAAAATGAAAAAACAGGGTACGAGTGGAACCCAAACGTTTTTCGCTTTGCACGATTCACTGTGCCGAGACCGCCGACAATCGAGTTGGTTTACGAAATGCGTCGGCGGTTCTCGGGTGCAGTTGACGGATTCGAGGACTAGAAGCAAATATAAGTTTGTAATTTTTACGTTACACGAATTATATACATAGTATATAGCTAGCTACAAACAAAATATTTAATGAAATGAAATAAAAATTCTATTAAATGATTTAATTATGCTTGCAGATAGACAGACTGGCGATGGAAGGACTGCTGCACGGGGAGGTGATATTTTGCCTCCTGGTGAACGTTTTGGTATCGACAATAAGCAGAGACGGTATCGATCATCTGACATGGTTCGAGGGCGGTGTACGAGATGTTCTCACACATCTTACAGAATCGTGCGAAGGATATGATTATGTGGGTATGACTCTGAGCGTACCGTCTTTCGCGCAAGGACCTGTATGGTTATCATTTCGACCAGCTCGTGACATTGTTTCTGAAGATATATGGCGACTAATTAACAGTGTAGCTCAGAGCGCGCGCGAATTTCAAATGGACGCTGGTACATGTAGAATGACGACATGTATAGTACAAGGCGTCGAAGGCACCCGTGTGTGCAACAGGCTTACACACGAGTCTATAGCAAAAAAGTCAATTTTGTCAGATGATGGTGTCAAATTCGGAACGGGCTTCGAGGTGCGCAATATACAGCAGCGATAGAGTTCGCGCGTAATGCAAAGGGTAACGACACCGTCTAGAGGGTGTGGTGCGCGTGAAATTCAGCTCTTTCAGGAGTACTTGGTTCACAAGGGTATAGCGATTGTTGTTTATGAATTTCTCACCTTCGAAAAACGCGTTCCGGCTCTGTACGATGGGCGAAAATCCGTACTCTCTGCAATAGGTAAAATTAATCATACACTCTTTATTCTCTATTACGAGCGTTCTCATCACTACCAGCCAATATTAAATCTCGCTGGTGCGCTAGGTAGTCGGGGGTTATGCGCACAATGTAATTCCAAGTATATTCGAGTACTCGAGCATCGGCGTAACAATCAATGTGCTCGATGTAAATCCACTTATTGCAACGGCAATAGAGACTCTCACCCTGAGTATTGCACAGACTGTAATCGTTCATTCTTTGGTGATTCTTTGCCTCGCTCATCACAAGGGTGAGGGCTCCGCCGGTATTACGTCTCGTAAATATAGATGGTACAGCGTCTCTAAAGCATTGAAAATCTGTAGAAGCTGCTCGCGTATGATTAAAACCACAGATAAAAATATGCATGTATGTGGTATATCGTTTTGTATTACATGCAAGCAAACCCGACCGACTACGCATGCGTGTTTTATAGCACCTCTTGAGAAACCAGAGGTGCAAAAGGAGAAGAAAAAAGACAAGCCTTCCACGAGATTTTTATTTTATGATTTTGAGACGCAGCAACACAAACAATTGCACGATCATAAATTGATACGAATTCACGAGCCGAATTTATGTGTTACACAATGCGTATGTATGACATATGTATATATATATATATATATATGTCTGGATATCACAGATATAGAGACCGATTGTGCTGACTGTGGTAAACGTGAATTCGTGTTTATCGATGATCCTGTTGGGGAGCTCGTGAAATTGGCATTATCGCAAAAATTTAAAAAGACCATCTGTATTGCTCATAATGCGAGAGATTTTGACGCGCAATTTATTCTACGGTATTTAATCGAAGTGCAAAAAACACAGTTGCCCTCTCTGATTATGAATGGTAGGAAGATTGTCTCGATGAAAATTGGCGATGTCGTTTTTCTCGATATTCTAAACTATTTACCCACGGCTCTTAGCGCTTTACCTAAGGCCTTTGGTTTCGCTGATGAGGTGGCAAAAGGTACATTTCCCCATTTATTCAACACACCAGAATATCAGAATTACTCAGGTCCTCTGCCGGCTATGCATTTTTACTTACCCGTTACCATGTTCTCAGCGGATCGCGAGCGATTTTTAAAACGGTATGAGGAAGAATCGAGTCACGTCGATTATAAATTTGATTTTGCGATGCAATTTGTGCAATAATGTCGTACAGATGTTACGGTTTTGAGACGAGCGTGTTTAGCTTTTCGAAAGTTACTTATACGTTGCGGGAGCGTGTGCCCCTTTACAGAGACATGCACGATAGCATCAGTTTGTATGAGAGTATTTCGCAAGAATTTTCTACAGAAAGATCGCATTGCTGTGTTACCACCTGGGGGGTATCGTTGGGGCGATAAGCACGCAAGGCCGTCGTATGGCTGGTATGGCTCGAGCGTGAGCGCAACTGCGTTATCGCTCATGCTGGATGCACGAGAGACTATCGCCCTCCGACCGGCCTACCAGCTGTCAACGGATACTGCGCGGATGCGGGGTCCATCACGTTCTTCAATCTTACGGTTGCTTTTGACATGGTTGTCCGCGATGTTATCGCGTGAATAGAGATGTTCGAACTAAATTCGGCGATACAATGGATGAGCGATACGAGCGTACCGTTCTTATTTCCGGACGAATCAGTTCGAATGGGTACACTCTAACCGAAATATAGGAATGCGATTTTGACAGATTACTCGAGAATAACGAGGAAATGTCGTTATACGTAAAAAATCACGCCATGGTCAAACAGGCGCCTCTCGAACCACGCGATGCATTGTTTGGCGGTCGAACGGAAAATTTTGTAAGCTTGTACGACGTCGCGAATGGGGAGCAGATACGCTATGGGGATGTGTGCTCGCTCTATCCATGAGTGTGTAAGAATGGAAAATATCCCGTTGGACATCCGAAATTGTACGTAGGTGACGAGTGTCGAGAACTCGTAGGACTTGAAAACGATCTAAGTGTCGTCGAGGGTCTCGTGAAGTGTACCGTGGTAGCACCGCGCGATTTGTATATCCCCATACTGTCTGTTCGCATGCATGGGAAACTACTGTTCCCCCTGTGTAGAACGTGCTGTACAGATATGGACACATTCGCGGGCTGTACACACGATGACACGACTGAGCGAGCGTATGACGGCACATGGGTCGTGGACGAACTGAGAAAAGCTGTGTCGCACGGATATAAGGTGACGCGTATCTATGAAATTTTGCAATACATTGTTACGCAGTATGACTCGACAACGCGACTAGGCGGTCATTTTGCCGAGTGCATCGATACATTCCTAAAAATAAAACACGAGGGGAGTGGATTGCCAACAGAATGTAAGCATGATGAGGAAGCAATAGCGCGTTTTATAGAGTTGTACATGAGTCTGAGGGTGTATATCTCGAGCGAAGTGCTTTGCAGTCAAATCCGGGTTTACGTTCG
Source organism: Cylloceria caligata (assembly GCA_963942595.1). Lineage (NCBI taxonomy): Eukaryota > Metazoa > Arthropoda > Insecta > Hymenoptera > Ichneumonidae > Cylloceria > Cylloceria caligata. The sequence goes on from OZ012709.1 coordinate 11,122,566, forward strand.
CTTGCGAAATTGGCTTTTAATTCATTCTGGGGAAAGTTTGGTCAACGTGAGAATCTCAGGAAAACCGTTATCGTTTTCATACGCGCGGAACTAATGAATTTACTAACGAGTCCGGAGATTGAGGTGACGGGAATGCTACCGGTTAATCACAAGATCATGTATGTAAACTATGTGAGCAAACGCAATGCTATTCAACCATCCCAGACATCAAATGTCGTGATTGCAGCATACACGACGGCACAGGCAGGCCTAAAACTATACAGTTATTTTGAGGGGCTCGGGCGACGAATATTGTACTACGATACGGACTCCTGTATTTACGTGAGGCGCCCCGATGGTAACGAGTATGAGCCACCAATCGGTCAATTTCTAGAAGATCTCACGGATGAATTAAGTGAATGCGGGCCTGACAGTTATATAACTTCGTTCGTTTCGGGAGGACCAAACTTTTACGCATACCTTGTTCGTAAACCCGACGGTACGATTATTGAAAAATGTAAAGTAAAGGGTATCACGCTAAACTTTGCGAATAACCGTCACGTAAATTATAACGCATTACGATCTTTCGTGACAGGAGCAAGGAGCGTACCTATTATTTAAAAATTCGACGCTATTCGATGCACGGAATTTCATCATGTAGTAACGCGTAAAGAAACGAAATCATGCGAACCTGTTAACATGAAGCGAAAGCGGCGTGGGCTGTACTCTACTGTACCGTATGGCTATTGTGAAATACGCTAATTACTAGAACGCAAAAAAGTATATAGTTTTACTGTTGAATTCTCAATATTTAAAAATAATCTTTTTGTCTGATTTTATGTATCATCATATTTACTGTGTACATTGCATTGAAAAAAAAATTCATTTATTATGTATAAAGCCATTGTCTGCTCGTTCTTTTTGTGCTGCTATTCGTAGCAGTAGCTGCTACCTCTCTATCGTTCCCTTTTGTTCTGACTTTCTCATCGTTGATTCCTTTTGTCCTGTCTTTCTTATCGAGTGTTTCCTTTTGTTCTGAGTTTCTCGTGCTACCTCTGTCGACATATTATTGTTGTTTAGAATTTGATGATTCGTAAAATTTGCACATAGAGATGTATGCATAGTGAAATAAAAATATTGCTTTATTTGTGAGAAATATAGAAACTATCGTTATTTAATTTACATACGGTGTAAACATCAGTTTATACTGCGGGCCCGCGCCTCATCAGCTAGTACAGGCGCGGCGCGCCTTATCGCCTCGTCAAGGCCGCGAAAATAGCTGATACCGCGGGGTCGCCGCCGCCGCCGCAGCCGTCGCGGTATAAGCTTATTCAAGAGTCAGCTGATTGATTTTGATAGACACTTATCGATATGGATACACGTTGGAAACATCCATGGACAGCCGTGATGAGCGGTCCTACGGGTTGTGGTAAAACATTGTTTGCCAAAAAATTCTTTAAATACATGCGCGAAACGACAGATGTCCCGTTCGAGCGTATACTTTTTTATTACTCAGAGTGGCAATCCGGTTATTCAGTGTACGGTGATAAAATCGAGATTCGCGAGGGTTTACCGCAAGGAGCAGACTACTCGAATGATAGAAGACCTAAACTTGTGGTCATTGACGATCTAATGCACGAGGCATCCAACAATACTGTGGTCGATCTTTTCACCAAGGGCCATCATAAAAATCTTAGTGTCATTTTCATCACGCAAAATCTCTTCCATCAGGGTCACGGGCAGCGCGATATCTCCTTACACGCTAATTATATGGTTGTCTGCAAAAATCCGCGAGATCGCGAGCGAATTCAGTATCTAGCCCGTCAGGTATGTCCCGAGAATCCGCGATTTTTGCAGGAGGTACAGTAGCGGACAAAAGTTTAAGACGATGAATTACAATTTGGTTCATAGATCTGTCATACAAGTACTAACGTTTCTTTCGGCTTGTTGTTTTTTTACAATACATGTGTACGTTTGACCTTCATAATGCAGAAGTCTCGGTCGTCAAATGTAAACAATATAGATTATACAATTTTTTTTATCTTCCAACCATCTGTAAACAGCGGACATTAGTTTAAGACGATCTGTCGAACAAGATACCCGTAGTCGATCCACGCAATAATTTGATATATTAATACTGTAAATAGTTTGTGGTGTATCATCCAGTGTCTTAAGTTTAATTACGTACGAAAAGAGTATGGGTAAAGCCCGTAATTTGTCATCAACTGAACGAAAACTAATCGTGTCTCTACGGAAGCAAAATGAGACATTTTCTTCAATTGCAACTCAAATGAATCGATCAGAAACTTCTTGTAAGCAAGCGTGGTACAAGTTTGTGAAGACTGGGGACTATTTTGATTGACCGAAAAACGGTAGACCGCGGAAAACCACGCCAACGCTGGATCGTCGGATTCATCGATTAAGCGAGAGAGATCGTTTTCGTTCAGCAGTCGATATCAGAGCTGAAATATCCAGTAATAATAATGCACAAATTAGTGTAAGAACTGTCCGAAGACGATTAGATGAATTCAATTTGAAAGCACGAAAGCCACGGAAGAAGCCGATGCTCAGTAAAAAGAATAAAAAATTACGACTGCAATTTGCTAAGGCTTATCGGCATTGGACAAGTGAGGATTGACAAAATGTGCTATTTTCGGACGAATCCAAATTCAACCGAATTTGTTCTGACGGGATACTGTATGTAAGACGTCGAATTGGCGAAGATTTAAATCCTCGATGTGTTTTACCGACAGTTAAGCATGGAGGTGGAAACGTAATGGTGTGGGCATGTTTTTCTCGCAATGGTCCTGGACCAATACGCCGAATTAATGGAATCATGGACCGTTTTCAATACTTGGATATATTGAAAAATACTATGTTACCGTATGCCTACGAAAATATGGGTGATAATTTCATTTATCAACAAGTTAATGACCCAAAGCATACGGCTCGGGTAGTGAAAAGTTTTTTTCAAGATGAAAAAATCACTTTATTATCGTAGCCGTCGCAGTCGCCGGATTTAAATCCAATAAAAAACTTATGGTATACCATAAAAAGAAGGGTTCAAAGAAATAAACCAAAAAATTTTGACGATTTGTACTCTTTGGTTGAAAAAACGTGGAATGAAACAACTGTGGACGACTGCAAAAAATTAATTGATTCAATGCCTCATAGAAGTGCTGATGTGATAAAAAATAATGGACTGTGGACAAAGTATTGAAGGGAGGAAAATATCTGTATATTTTCTACCAAAAAATATTTTTTTACGTATAGTCTTAAACTTTTGTCCCCGAAGATATCAAACAAATGTATGTTTTCTTTGTTTATTGTATCTAATGTTGTTACGCGCAAAATTGAATTTATGTAATAAATATATGAATTAATGATGATTCTTTTCATAAAAAAATCAACGATTACTTTTTTTTTCCTCTCCGTCTTAAACTTTTGTCCGCTACTGCATAAGTATTTCGATGCAACAGCTGCACCGCACGGCTATCTATTATTCGACTTGAAACAATCGACGCCAGATAATTGTCGACTTTGAGCTTGTATATTTCCCGATGACCAATACCATTACGTTTACGTGCCTCAAAAAGTAATAAAGGTTCGCGATGCGACGCGCGATGTACCAGTAATGCGCTTGTAATGGCGTTGCGCAGATCTCTCGATAAAAAGAAAATAATTATATTGCAAGCGCTGTGTTATCTGAAGCAAGAGCAACGACGTGCAATTTTGCGCACAGCAGATGTAGCACTCGTACGGTGTATATTCGAGTGTGCTCTAAACGTTTTATAGGGAAACGTGACTCTGAACAACGTGCAAAAGAATCATCTTCGGAGGCACGCGACAATTCTTCGACGACTAGCCGCTAAAAGGGGAAATTGGAGCGGTAAGAGGAAGATCATCGTCGAGCACTGTGTCGGATTCCTCAAGTGGCTTCTTGTGCCTGTCTTGTTCTACATGAGCCATGGAATATGCCAGAAAGATGATACTTATTCCTCATGATAACATACATCGTCTCGCTGGACTCGCCACTACTGCTGCTACTACTACTACTACTACTACTACTGCAGACCCGTTGCCCTCCGTACAGACTACCGGTACGCCATTATCGCGCCTCGACTCTGAGCTGAGTGAAATTCTGAACTCTCACTCGTATAAGGAGGAGAGAGAGAAATGGATAGCGTACCAGCCGGTTTTACAGCGTTATGTTCACATGGTCGAGTACGATAATGCAGTACCGAATATTTCATCAAAACGAAAAATAGCAATCCTCGATAGTCCCGAGAATAAAATCGACGACGTTTTAATGAACAAAGTTAAATCCCGCCTCAATGACACACTTATTATCGATAGCGTACCAAAAAAATTTTAATCTAAAGTAATATCGTTGCTTCGCAATTTGCATCGCAGCGCCGTTGGTAAAAAAATGACATGCGATTGTAACGGAGTTGTTTGCATAGACCGCAGAAGGATTTTAAATTCCAATATCGTTGATCTTGTTAACGTTGCTATGCGAGCTAGAAAACGCGAGAAAGCCATCGGACGATCTCATTTTGCCAAACTCCTGCGAGCGATACACATGCCACGCGAATTTATCGGTAATCCCGAGTTACTACACGAGCCTACACCTACATCATCCTCGACACCGCAGCGGCGTCTCATTTTACTACGCGATAGCGATAGTAGCAGCAGCAACAGCAGCAACAGTAGCAACAACAACAACAACAACAACGAGGCCAAGCCTGCACACTCAAACAGAGATTTTATGCTCACAGCGGAAAACGATATCATCGAGGGGCAGGAGGTGGATGAAGAAGAGGACGAACAATTGCAAAACATCGCACAAGCAGAATATCGACCCCCCACACAGTTAGAAAAGAAAAAGAAAAAGAATCTATTTAACTGGTCATCGTAAAATTATGGAAATTCTTTAAAAAGTCTGTTATGACACCGCTCATCCTGCCTCCTATTCTCGAGCAAAAAATTTGGCCCAGGTGGATCGAAGAGTAGCGCGAAAAAATGTTTTACCATGGCTCGAGACACAGGATTTATATAACATGCATCGTCTCGTGCGACGACGATTTCCCCGTCGTACGTAGAACGTGAGTAATATAAACGATGTATGGGAGGCTGATTTAGCTGATCTTCGCTCGATAGCCGCGTACAACGATGGATACGCATATCTGCTTGTTGTTATCGACGTGTTGACCAAATACGCGTGGGTCGAGGCTTTGCGTGACTAAACGAGCGCAAACGTGGCCCGCGGTTTCACACGCATACTCGCACGCAGTAACAATCGTCGCCCGCAGCAATTGCAGACTGATCGAGGCAAAGAATTTATCGGCACTCCGTTTCAGCAAATTCTCGAGAAAAAGAATATCGATTTTCGCGCCGCTCGTAACCTTGATATAAAAGCCTCGATTACCGAACGCTTTAATCGCACAATAAAAGAGCGAATGTGGCATTACTTTACATACACGCGAAATAAGCGTTACATCGATGTTTTACAAAATTTTTTATATGCTTATAATCACACTAGACACAGCGGAACGCGTAATCCTCCGAGCGAGGTAACCCTCGAAAATGCCTCTATAGCCCGAGAAAAATTATCACGGCGTTACGAGCGTAACGCGAGAAAAATGAAAAAGCCTAAATACAGCGTCGGTGACTTGGTACGTATCAGTACAGCTAAAGCAGCATTCGTGAAAGGATATAAGCGTGGTTGGAGCAACGAATTATTCAAGATTCAACGAATATCAGTGAATCGAGAACCATGCGTGTATATTTTACACGATCTAAATGATGAGACTATCGACGGTATTTTCTACGAGGCAGAATTATCACGAGTACGTGTGCCTCCGTCATCTCAGAAGATGAAAGAGAAAAAGAGGAAGAACGCTCGAAATCAGCGTCCCTGATAAATATGAGCTCCAAGGATAGCTCTATCTTTGTCGTACTACCGAGCAACAGTAGTATGCAGTATTTTCCGAATAATACGACGACGAAATTTATTACAAAACTACCGCATCCGATACGCTTGCACGGAGAATGGTCTGTTTCTCTTGTGGAAATTGCTTATCCGATGACTCTTCTACATGTTCCGACTGCAGGAAATCTCGTAACTTTCGAGGATGGTGATTATGATTTATCGGGTTTAAATCTTTTAACACGGAGACGCGCTATTAGAGACCAAGTTCCACGTGGTGTATATCGCTCTATAGACGCTCTTTTGGAGAATATGAATAAGTTACCTCACGTGGCCGCTAATTTGCGCTTTCAATCGCTTCCGAGCGGGCAGGTCGAAGTGGCGCGCGTATGCGACGATCTACGATACCACGACTTTCGCGTATCGCCCGCTATCGCAAGGCTTCTAGGATTCTCGAGAGGCCTCTAGGTCTGTCATGATAAAGCCGCATTGCGAATACACAGGGTCGAGGCCTGTATCTCTCACCGGTGCTATACCGGGCAGCATGTTTTTTTTGTGTTTGTAGGTATAATGATCTTTATTATATAGCACGAATATAAGGCGAGTTGTCACAGAGTGCATACATTAATGAATCCTCTACAAAGGGCGTATCATAACTGACTCTACCGCTCGCCAGCTAACCTGGCCGCGCCGACAGCGCCATTCCCTCTCCCTAGTGTAAGAGTACGTGTTGGTCATATAGATCATATTCTACAGTTTTTATACCCAGATATCTGCGAGAGCTATATTACACGCGATGTACAAATACCCCTTTCACGAGTTGCTCCGATTGATACTGATAACTGTCAGTATCGTTCGATAAAAATTAGATCGTTTTCAACGCCACGATATATACCTCTCTTGCGCAATAATTTACACACTATCGAGATCGATATAAGAGACGAATTTGGGGATTCTATACCATTCGAGCAGGGAACGTTGACTGTGACACTACATTTCAAAAGGTCCCACGATTGGTTATACCACTATGGATGATATTGACCGTGTGCAGCACGGATGTGTTCGTCGCGGGTACGGTGGTATTAGCCATGTTTATATCGGAACATCTAATCAACGAGGACACGGTATCGGCAGCTTTCTCGGGGGCCTGTTTCGTCGAGTGTTACCACTTTTGAAGAAGGGCGCTAAAGCAGTTGGAAAAGAGGCATTGTGGGCTGGTGTAAACGTAGCTGGTGATATCCGCGATAGAAATATAACCGTGAAAGATGCTATTCGCAAGGAAGCGCGAGCATCAGGCAGTAATCTCAAACGCAAAGCCTCTGAAAAAATTGACACTCTCATGCGGGGGCTTGGTTATAAAAAGCGCAAAATTTCGCGAACTCCTCATTCATCGAACGAACGTAAACCACGACGTATCTCCCGTAAGAATAGAAGTGTTATAAAGAGAAAAGTAATAAAGAAGAAGAACAATAATAAGAATAATAAGAAGAAGTCTCGTCAACGAACGGTTGCAGATATTTTTGGATAGCTGAAACAAGATCGCTTTTCTACGTGTGCACTCGTGCGAGTGTCTTAAATCGGAACTTGAATTATTTTCACTCCCACCGATGCAAACTACTATCGAAGGCTCCAAATGGGTGTATTATAAGCCAATTTCTTCACTAACAGATGATTCACCGATTGAATTTGTTATTCCTGGACAGGGTGATGAGTATATCGATCTCGCGCATACTATACTTAATCTGAGAGTGAAAATAACATCTCCTACTACGGAAATTGCCGCGAGTACAGCGTCGAAAGTGAGTACAGGCCCTGTAAACAATCTCTTGCATTCTATGTTTAATCAGGTGGATGTATACCTGAATCAAAAATTAGTTTCACCTCCAAATAACGCCTACCCTTACCGAGCGTACATAGAAACACTTTTGAATTACGGTCCAGCAGCCAAACATTCGCATCTCACGAGCGTTCTCTGGCACGATGATACCCCTGGAAAAATGGATGATATAACATCGGGAAATACGGGTCTTGTGAAGAGAAAACAATTCTTAAATGTCGGAAAAACTGTAGACTTGCTCGATCATCTGCATTGCGATATATTCAATCAGGAGCGGTTCCTATCAAACGGTGTCGAGATGCGACTACGGCTGGTGCGACCCAGAGATTCATTTTGTCTTGTGGGCGATACGAAGAATGGTCAATGCGGCTTAAAGATTCTCGAGGCATCGCTTCTCGTTCGTAGAACAAAAATAGCTCCTGGTGTGCTGCTCTCGCATGCTAGAACTCTGGCAAAATCTACGGCTAAATATCCTCTTACGAGAGTCGAGGTAAAAGCCATTTCAATACACTCTGGTGTTCATGGAGAGACTATCGATAATATCGTGCTAGGTCAATTGCCGAAGCGTATAATTATCGGTTTTGTCGATAACGAAGCGTTTAACGGCGAGTATGAATCCATTCAATTTCCAAAATTACAAGATAAATTATCTCTCGTTGTATATAGATGGTGCTCAAATACCTTCGAAACCGTAAAAATTTGATTTCACGAAAAATCATCTATATGTGGATGTTTTTCAAACGTTGTTTTCGGGCACTGGAATACATTTCTTGAACTACGGTAATTCGATCGATCGCGATAATTATCGCGATGGATACTGTCTGTTTGCTTTTGATTTGACACCCGATCTTTCGACGAACAAAGCACGGTAGTGTGAGAATAGAGGTACGATTTGCAGATGCGCTTGCTTCAACGATAAATTATGTAGTCTACGCGGAATATGATAATGTCCTTGAAATCGATGCCTCTCGGCAAGTAATGGTGGATTTTACCGGATAAGCGAAAAATGTGCTGATGTCGGCATAATTTTATTTCGTGTAAAGAGACGTAGAAGCGTCTCTGTGAGTAACTAATCAGTCGAACTCGAGCATCTGTACGGATTAGACGTGAAAATGGATATCGTCGTGGATATACAGGGAATGCGTGGTAAAGACTCGGAATTTATTCCGAAAGAAATTGCCGTGGTAGCAATGGATAGACCGTACTCTGCTCATTGGATCGTCGCACCGCCATGTCACTTTGCCGAATTACCACAGCATTCGAGAAGCCGGAAGTAGTATGTGTACACCTTTGCTCCATCACACTCCTATCCCCACTCCTTCCCCCACCACGCGGCTACCCCCACCACCCCACTTTTCCACCGCCGCGGTACCCACTCTGCTTGACCAGTATCGGTAACGTGGAGATGGTAAAGTGAGGTGGTGTGGGTACCTTGGTGAACATGGAAGAGTAGAGATAAGGGTAGGATGGAGCATAGGTGTACACATACCAACAAAATAAATTCATGCACTCACCATCTCTGCTGTTGTTGACCGCTCTTGTTGTACCGTCTTCCTTCTAGGGCAATTTTAACTCCTGTCTCTCTCTCTCACTTTTACACGCACACGCATACGCGAACACACATACACACACACGCGCGCGCGCGCGCGTGCACACACTCTTTCACTCCCAAGCACCATCCATCTCAGGAGACTCGGGGTCCTCGAAGCCTTCGTCCACCTCGCCGCCATCGTAGCATTGCTATTTCCTCACCGAGGACCCCGAATACATACTCCACTATGTCCACATTATCCACCGTCGTTAGCCGAACGCTAGGCGAACGGCTCTCGCTTCTCACCACAACACCGTGCAATGATGCGGCGGAACCACTCATCGACTCCAGGAGTGGTATCAAGCCAGAGTCGTCAACCCGATCCAACCCATGCAGACAGCACCCCATGCATAATGCAGGTATCATACCGGTGAGGGTATCAGGATAATACAAATGATCCCAATTGACGAATATTGGATACCCCTTATCGATTAGGAGTAACTCCGAATATCCGTCACTGTCTGCATAGATCAACTCACCGCGATCCGCACGACCAATATGCACGACCACGCACCTCATCCCCGCGTAAAGATTCTCCATGGCGATACTAAAAAACTCGCGATTCCACTCGTAAAAAGTACGATGGAGAATTTTTACCATCTCCTCGTACGCGTCCCACATTTCATCCGTTCGTAGGTGAACCACCATGTCCAAGTCTATATGTAATACACTGCACCAAAACGCAACACCCAGAACACTTGCATCGTAACGAGGATCCATTGCGAAAAATACGTTTTTGACTGCGCGATCACGAAGTTGAAGACAGACTGGATGCTCCGGATGAGGCTGGCGGTGATCACAGCGTTTAAAGATAACAAACGCCCCTCTGAATCATAACTAGCTGTGCAGCGCTTTGAATGCAATGTCAGCGGTTTTGCACGTGCGTACCGCTTTGCGCTGTGCTTCTCGTGAAGCGAATGCTCTGCAGTAAAAGACGCAGAATATGATACCGTGCCGCGAGAGACCTCGATTATAATTTATATATAATTATAAAATGAGAGACACAGTAAACCGATGTATTTGTTTTTAATTAATCAATATTTTATTTAAATCACTTTACAGATATTTACCGTCGTATGCAACATCCCTGCAAACACGGTAATCTTCGCTCGGATACTCCTCCGCCGTTAAATTTATTTCTATCACTGCCTGATCGTCGAGAGACAAAAGCATTGTAATATTCACGCACCAATCTGTCGTTTTTCATTACATTATCGCGAAAGAGATTATTGAATCGCGACATGGTGAAGCCGCACGACATAAGATGCAGGAATACAATACAAAATTGTCCACACACATCCGACGTATTACTCTGTAGCTGCTTGAGGCCGTAACGATAGAACTTGCAGTTTCTTCGTAGTCGTGCGAGATGTTGCGGTATAACCGGTGGTAGCCCGTAGCTATCAAAGTACATTCCTTTTCCATGATCGTTAACGTACATGGCGATGCAATGCTCTCCAGGTCCGTCGTGGTTATCCGTGTTAACTACGAGTCCAGCCGGTAACGACCATACACGAGGAATTCTGTCAGCCGGGTATACGCCAACGGTTGAAAGTGGTAGATACTGCAGACTCGTAGATTTGTCTAGTATTCATGCTGAACACATAGTCAATGATTAAATGATGACCGATACGCTTTGAAAGACGTATATATATATGCAAAATTCATTTCACAGCATCGTCGATCGTGTCACGACTACATGATGAAGATTTCTCCTCTTTCTTACTCTCTTCCTCTTCGTCTGCTGACCAAACATCCATGTATGATTCTCCTTTAAATGGGTGCTCGCGAAGCCAATTTTTCATTTGGTAAGCCTGGCGCATTCCACAATGCGAAGACGCTGTATCGTTAATCATAGCGTGTCTGAAGCATTTTCGCAAAGGTTTCGGCATAAATGTGTACGATGGGGCGCCTTCCTCATCCTCCTGGTTGGAAATTTCACGACTCGTGATATCGCAAAGAAGTATAGCCTTCTCGTGACCGCGTGTATAGATGCGTCTTGATTTTCGCGAAATTTCACGCAAGTTAGCGTATGCTTGTTTACAGCTCACATCGCCCTCGTACCATTCCAGACCGTGAAAATATTTCGAGAGAAAATTATTCTGGCTTCTCGAATGCTGTGGTAATTCGGCAAAGTGACACGGCGGTGCGACGATCCAATGAGCAGAGTACGGTCTATCCACTGCTACCACGGCAATTTCTTTCAGAATAAATTCCGAGTCTTTATCACGCATTCCCTGTATATCCACGATGATATCCATTTTCACGTCTAATCCGTACAGATGCTCGAGTTCGACTGATTAGTTACTCGCGGACACGATTCTACGTCTCTTAACACAAAATAATTTTATGCCGACATCAGCACATTTTTCGCTTATCCGGTAAAATCCACCATTACTCGCCGAGAGGCATCAATTTCGAGGACATTATCATATTCCGCGTAGACTACACAATTTATCGTTGGAGCAAGCGCATCCTCAAATCGTACCTCTATTCTCACACTACCGTGCTTTATTAAATTCCAATGTGTATTGCTGTTCGCCGAAAGATCGGGTGTCAAATCAAAAGCAAACAGACAGTATCCATCGCGATAATTATCGCGATCGATCGAATTACCGTCGTTCAAGAAATGTATTCCAGTTCCCGAAAATAACGTTTAAAAAGCATCCACATATAGATGATTTTTCGTGAAATCAGGTTGTAACGGTTTTGAAGGTATTTGAGCACCATCTACATACAACGAAAGATAATTTATCTTGTAATTTTGGAAATTTAATGGATTCATACTGAAGTCGCCGTTAAACGCCTTGTTATCGACAAAACCGATAATTATACGCTTCGGCAATGGACCTAACACGATATTATCGATAGTCTCCTCATGAACACTAGAGTGTATTAAAACGGCTTTTACCTCGACTCTCGTAAGAGGATATTTAGCCGTAGATTTTGCCAGAGTTCTAGCATGCGAGAGCAGCACGCCAGGAGCTATTTTTGTTCTACGACCGAGAAGCGATGCCTCGAGAATCTTTAAGCCGCATTGAATATTCTTTATATCCCCCACAAGACAAAATGAATCTCTAGATCGCACCAACCGTAGTCGCATCTCGACGCCATTTAATAGGAACGGCTCCTGATTGAATATATCGCAATGCAGATGACCGAGCAAGTCTACAGTTTATTCGACATTTAAAAATTGTTTTCTCTTCACAAGACCCGTATTTTCCGATGTTATATCATCCATTTTTCCAGGTGTATCGTCGTACCAGAGAACGCTCGTGTGATGCGAATTTTTTGCTGCTGGACCGTAATTCAAAAGTGTTTCTATGTACGCTTGATAAGCGTAGGCATTGTTTGGAGGTGAAACTAATTTTTGATTCAGGTATATATCCACCTGATTAAACATAGAATGCAAGAGATTGTTTACAGGGCCGGCACTTACTTTCGACGATGTGCCCGCGGCAATTTCCGTACTGGTAGGAGGTGTTATTTTCACTTTCAGACTAAACATAGTATGGGCGAGATCGATATATTCATCACCCTGTCCAGGAATAACAAATTCAATCGGTGAATCATCTGTTAGTGAAGAAATTGGCTTATAATACACCCAAGTGGAGCCTTCGATAGTTTGCGTCGGTGGGAGTGAAAATATTTCAAGTTCCGATTTAAGACACTCGCACGAGTGTGCATGCAGAAAAGCCATCTTGTTTCAGCTATCCAAAAATATCTGCAACTGTTCGTTGACGAGTCTTCTTCTTCTTATTGTTCTTATTATTCTTCTTCTTCTTTATTAGTTTTCTCTTTATTACACTTTTATTTTTACGGGAGATACGTCGTGGTTTACGTTCGTTCGATGAATGAGGAGTTCGTGAAATTTTGCGCTTTTTATAACCAGAATCCCGCATGAGAGTGTCAATTTTTTCAGAGGCTTTGCGTTTGAAATTACTGCCTGATTCTCGCGCTCCCTCGCGAATAGCATCTTTCACAGCTATATTTCTATCGAGGATATCACCGGCTACGTTTACACCAGCGCGCAACGCTGCTTTTCCAACTGCTTTAGCGCCCTTCTTTAAAAGTGGTAACACTCGACGAAACAGGCCCCCGAGAAAGCTGCCGATACCGTGTCCTCGTTGGTTAGGTGTTCCGCTATAAACATAGCTAATGCCACCATACCCGCGACGACCCCATGCGTGCTGCACACGGTCAATATCATCCATAGTGGTGTAATCAATCGTGGGACCTTTTGAAATGTAGTGTCACAGTCAACGTTCCCTTCTCGAATGGTATAGGATCCCCAAATTCGTCTCTTATATCGATCTCGATAGTGTGTAAATTATTGCGCAAGAGAGGTATATATCGTGGCGTTGAAAACGATTTAATTTTTATCGAACCATACGGACAGTCATCAGTATCAATGGGAACAACTCGTAAGAGGGGTGTTTGTACATCGCCTGTAATATAGCTCACGCAGATAGCTGTGTATAAACACATGCCACCCGGAATAGCACCGGTGAGAGATGCAGGCCTCGACCCTGTGTATTCGCAATGCGGTTCTATCATTACTGACCTACAGGCCTCTTCCGAGAATCCTAGTAGCCTTGCGATAGCGGACGATACGCGAAAGTCGTAGTAGCGTAGATCGTCGCATATGCGTGCCACTTCGACCTGCCCGCTCAGAAGCGATTTAAAGCGAAAATTATCGGCCACGTGAGGTAACTGATTTATACTCTCCAAAAGAGCGTCTATAGAGCGATATACACCAGGTGCTACTTGGTCTCTATCAGCGCGTCTCCGTGTTAAAAATTTAAACCCAATAAATCATAATCACCATCCTCAAAAGTTACGAGATTTCCTACAGTAGGAACATGTAAAAGAGTCATCGGATAAGCAATTTCCACAAGAGAAACAGACCATTCTCCGTGCAAGCGTATCTGACGCGGTAGTTTTGTAATAAATTTCGTCGTCGTATTATCCGGAAAATACTGCATACTACTGTTGCTCGGTAGTACGACAAAGAAAGAGCTATCCTTGGAGCTTATATTTATCACGGACGATGATCCCGAGCATTCTTCTTCTTCTTTGTCCTCTTCTTCTCTTTCATCTTCTCAGATGACGGAGACACTCGTACTCGTGATAATTCTGCCTCGTAGAAAATACCGTCGATAGTCTCGTTATTCAGATCGTGTAAAATATACACGAATGGTTCTCGATTCGCCGATATTCGTTGAATCTTGAATAATTCTTTACTCCAACCACGCTCATATCCTTTCATGAAAGCTGCTTCAGCTGTACTGATACGTACCAAGTCACCGACGCTGTATTTAGGCTTTTTAATTTTTTTCGCGTTACGCTCGTAACGCCGTGCTAAATTGTCTCGGGCTGTAGAAGCATTTTCGAAATGCAAATTGCGAAACAACGATATTGCTTTCGATTAAAATTTTTTTGGTACGCTATCGATAATAAGTGTGTCGTTGAGTCGAGATTGAACTTTGTTCATTAAAACGTCGTCGGATTTATTCTCGTGGCTATCGAGTATTGCTACTTTTCGTTTTGATGAAATATTCGGTACTGCATTATCGTACTCGACCATGTGAAGATAACGCTGTAAAACCTGTTGGTGCGCTATCCATTTCTCTCTCTCGCTCTTGTACGAGTAAGCGTTTAGAATTTCATATAGCGTCGAATTTAAAAACAATAGGTACGCTCCTTGCTCCTGTCACGAAAGATCGTAATGCGTTATAATTTACGTGTCGGCTATTCGCAAAGTTTAGCGTGATACCCTTTACTTTACATTTTTTAATAATCGTACCGTCGGATTTACGAACAAGTTATGCGTAAAATTTTGGTCCACCCAAAACGAACGAAGTTATATAACTATCAGGCCCATATTCGCTTAATTCATCCCTAAGATCTCGTAGAAATTGACCGATTGGCGGCTCATACTCGTTACCACCGGGGCGGCTCACGTAAATAGAGGAGTCCGTATCGCAGTACAATATTCGTCGCCCGAGCCCCTCAAGATAACTGTATAATTTTAGGCGTGCCTGTGCCGTCGTGTATGCTGCAATCACGGCATTTGATGTCGGGGATGGTTGGATAGCATCGCGGTTGCTCACATAGTTTACATACATAATCTTGTGATTAACCGGTAGCATCCCCGTCACCTCAATCTCCGGACTCGTTAGTAAATTCATTAGCTCCGCGCGCGTGAAAACGATAACGGTTTTCGAAAGATTCTCTCGTTGACCAAACTTTCCCCAGAGTAAATTAAGAACCAATTTCGCTAGTGAACGTAAACCCGGATTTGGCTGCAAAGCACTTCGCTCGAGATATACACCCTCAGACTCCTTGTACAATGCTATAAAACGCTCTATTGCTTCCTCGTCATCGTTACACTCTGTTGGCGGTCCACTCGCCTCCTGTTTTAGTTTTAGGAATGTATCGATGTACTCGGCAAAATGACCGCCTCGTCGCGTTGTCGAGTCATACTGCGTAATGACGTATTGCCAAATTTCATAGATACACGTCACTTTATATCCGAGCAACACAGCTTTTCTCAGTTCGTCCACGACCCATGTGCCGTCAAACGCTCGCTCAGTCGTGTCATCGTGTGTACAAACCTCGGATGTGTCCATATCTGTACAGCACGTTCTACACAGGGGGAACAGTAGTTTCCCATGCATGCGAACAGGCAGTACGGGTATATACAAATCGCGCGGTGCCACCACGGTACACTTCACGAGACCCTCAACGACACTTAGATCATTTTCAAGTCCTACGAGTTCTCAACACTCGTCACCTACGTACAATTTCGGGTGTCCAACGGGATATTTTCCATTCTTACACACCCATGGATACAGCGAGCAAACATCCACATAGCGTATCTGCTCCCCATTCGCGACGTCGTACAAGCTTACAAAATTTTCCGTTCGACCGCCAAAGGATGCATCGCGTGGTTCGAGAGGCGCCTGCTTGACCATGGCGTGATTTTTCACGTATATCGATATTTCCTCGTTATTCTCGAGTAATCTGTCAAAATCGCATTCCAATATTTCGGTTAGAGTGTACCCTTTCGATCTAATTCGCCCGGAAATAAGAACGGTACGCTCGTATCGCTCATCCATTGTATCGCCGAATTAAGTTCGAGCATCTCTATTCACGCGACAACATCGCGGACAACCATGCCAAAAGCAGCCGTGAAATTGAAGAACGTGTTACGTCCTGACGTAACGTCGCATTTATCTTTTTCATTTCGATTACGTTAAAGTTCTCTGTTTTAGTTTCGCTACAGTAAAAGTAACCTCTCACATTTTTCTTCTATTCTCGAACTTCTTAAGAGGAGAGGAGAGCGATTTTAGCGACAGAGATCGGAACAGGGTGAAGATGCAAATTGAAGAACGTGTTACATCCTGACGTAACGTCGCATTTATCTTTTTCATTTCGATTACGTTAAAGTTCTCTGTTTTAGTTTCGCTACAGTAAAAGTAACCTCTCACATTTTTCTTCTATTCTCGAACTTCTTAAGAGGAGAGGAGAGCGATTTTAGCGACAGAGATCGGAACAGGGTGAAGATGCGGCCCTACCGACCGTCTCCCGGGAAGAATTAATCTTGTAAAGATGGAATTTTTCGGCGCTCCCGGTCAAAAGGCAAACTTTCAAACCATGGGATCTACTGCGTAGACCCGGTTATCGACTGCTATTTATGGATCTATGATTCAGCGCGGCCTTACCCTCAATCCTAGACCAGGGGTTCGGCTAGTCGCCATCGGGGCGTTGTTGGTCATAAGGGAGCGGTTGGAGGGAACGCTATCACGTGACGAAGCGACCGCACCCTTTCTTCTCGCTTTTGCCTGAAATCTTCTCTCTCTCTCTCTCTCTCTTTACAAAGATGATGAAATCACGAACAATTATTAACTAAGCGAAACAATTAACAAAAGCAGAGGAACTGTTGATTTAAACGAAAGAGTTATGACTATTAAAATGTTCACACGAATACTGTAGATAAAATATCAGCAGCAAAAAGAACAATTATGTTTCCATATGGAAACTACCCATGGTTGTCACTCGAAAACGAGTACAACCCACATAGAATTAATGAGCCTACCAAGTACAGTCGGGTAATAGAAGAAAGATCAGTATATCAGGACTAATTCCCTTTTTGTCTTGGGATTATATTAATATGTCCCTCGTAAAATATGGGAATTTATAGTAAAAATACCATCATAAATATATAAAACATGTTATGCCTATATATTAACATGTCTCTCGTAAAATATCGGAATTTATAGTAAAAATACCATCATAAATATATAAAACATGTTATGCCTATATATTAACATGTCTCTCGTAAAATATTGGAATTTATAGTAAAAATACCATCATAAATATATAGAACATGTTATGCCTATATAGAAAGGATAAAGGAAATATTAGGATTAATTTATGGTAAAATAGCGAAAAATAGACAGAAAAACGAGAAAGAGATGAGACTAAAATTGAGTTGCAACGAAGCTTCTGCTGCAGGAAAGCGAGGCTGGCCGACTCTCCGCGCAACGATAACGCCTTGCGCGAGGTCTGAACAGCGATCTAGCAGACTTGCGTACGAACGAAATGTACGAGGAACCGAGCTAGGCGAGTCGTTCTCAAGAGAAGAACTCTCTCGCTCTCTCTCTCGTTTCCATGTATAAAAATACTTGTTTTACCAGCAAATTATATATATGGAATATGTTACACATATATATATATAGGATAAAATGAAATATTAAGATTATTTTACAGCTGAATACCCATAAGTAAGACTAAACGAGAAAGAGGGAAAACTATAACATGTTTCAATGAAGCTTCCTCTGCAGGAAAGCGAGGCTAGGCGACTCTCTGTGCCACTACGAACGCCTTATCGCTAGGGCTGAACGGCGATCTAGCCGACTTGGGTACGAACGAAATGTACGAGTAACCAAGTTAGGCGAGTCGTTCTCAAGAGAAGAACTCTCTCGCTCTCTCTCGTTTCCATGCATAGAAATACTTGTTTTACCATCAAGTTATTTCTATGGAATACATTACACATATATAGATAGGATAAAATGAAATGTTAAGATTGTTTTACAGCTAAATACTGAAAGTAAAACGAATCGAGAAAGAGAGAAAACGGTCACGCGTTTCAATAGAGCTTCCTCTGCAGGAAAGCGAGGCTGGGCGACTCTCTGCGCCACGACGAACGCCTTATCGCTAGGGCTGAACGGCGATCTAGCCGACTTGCGTACGAACGAAATGTACGAGTAACCAAGTTAAACGAGTCGTTCTCAAGTAAAATCTCTATCTCTCTCTCTCTCGCTCTCGTTCCTATAGTACGAGAATAATCGTCTAACTAGCAAATTATTTAAGAAAACTTATTAACTATAAGAAATCTAACGTCTAACTAACAAATTATTTAAGAAAACTCATTAGGTATAACTAGAGTAATCACTAATTTAACGAATAACCAATGATGTTTGGAATAAGCCATAACTCAACGAAACCATTTATATTAGTAAGAGATTAACGCAGAAATCAGGTTGCATACGTCGAAGTTAACTACAGAATCTGTAATAAAACTATTATTAGTGGTTTCATGTGAAGGATTTATTTAAGTTCCGTAAAAACGCTAAAAAACTAAGCCATAGACACATCTACAGAGAAGCGAGCATAAGGATATTACCTAAACTAGGAAATTCTATTGAAAGTAGGCCAAGAAGCGGGGTGGTAAAAGTCGCCTCATTTTCAGGGGAAAAACGCTTCGAACGCGTTCCCTCACCTAATCGCGTGGTCCTCTGTGTAGCACATCGCGCGGACAAATCAGAGCGCGCCATACCGATGCACTTGCATAGATCTATGGCTCTGCATGTCGAGACGCTACTCTGCGGAGTAAGGGGAATGAATACGTGTATGGTCGAGATAGACCACGGGGAAATTCTTATAATCAGGATAGGGTTTTATCCCTTCTCTTCTTTTACGCGCTTGACGACAAGAATTTTCGACGCTCAGGAGCCCTATAAAAGGCCGCGAAAATCGGCCGGCGACACTTTTTTACGGGGAGTCAAGTAACACACAGTTTCACGGGGGTCAACTAGAGGACTAATCACTAGCCTGGCAGTCAATAAGTCGCCGGCAGTGAATTAGAATTTTTCCAAGGCAACAAGTAGTACTGTTTGCCGGGAAATAAAGTAGTACAGAACGATAATTTTTCACCACGACTTAATTTTCACAAAGTATAGTTTCAAGTAGTACAGAGTAAGAGTACAGTACTTATAATTATTAACGCTTGTAAAATCGGAAATATTGAACGTGCAACATTCAACTACTCATGTAGTTTATTTCAATAAATAATTATTAATACGCACCAACGCCTACGTTCGATTTTTAGTCTGTCTGACTACACTAATCTACGCCCAACCAACGTTCAACAGTAAGAACCACAGCAACGAACAACCGTAAGTAAAATTTTCAATTACCAATTAAAGTGAAATCTTGCTCCGCGTGAAATTGTCATTCAAGTCCCTCCCCATTATTCGTGAAGTGATTATCCCCAACCAAGAACAAAACGCACTCCAGCCCTATCCCCAGTAATTTTCCGCGAGGTTAGACTCAAAAACGGGCTTGCGTCTTCGGTATTTTCTCGTCGGGTGTGGTAAAGGGAGAATTTATTCTCCTTGACCAGAGCACGGAAAAGATACACCGAAACGTGAAATCTATGTTAAATTCGTGGGTTCGTAAGATAGGCCGCGATTTTGACGTAACAATATTATAATTATAAATATATTATACAACACAAAAATTATTAAAAACTCAAGCCTAATAACTATTAACAACAAATATTTAAAATAAAAGGAAAATATAAAACAAGAAATAATAAATATGTAAAATGAAAAATAATAATCAAAATTATTCATAAGCTAATAAATAACTTCAAAAAAATAATAAACCTATAATTTAAATCTCCAAAATTAATGTTTTTCTTAAACTATTCCTTGAATAATAAATAGCTCTATAGTTTAAGAAAAACATTAATTTTGTAAATTAAAATTAAATAAATTTTTTATCTAAAATATTATCATAAATAAAATGAAATTACTAAATTACTAATAATTTTTTTTAATTATGTGCCTATTTTACTAAATATAATAATTATTATAATTCTATCAATTCCATCAAAAAATAATAAATTTCACCCAATTACTTTAATTTTATTATTTATAATTTTTCTAACTCTTTCAATTTCTTTAAAATTAAACTTATCTTCAAATACATGAGGACCTTTCCTACTATTTTTAATTATAATTGGAGGATTATTAATTATTTTCTTATATATTACCAGGCTCTCAAATAATAAATTATTTTCATTAAATTAAAAAATTTTAATTATAAGTATAATTAAAATAATTTCTATTATCATTATTATAATAATTATAACAAATGTAATATTTTATAACTCTTACTTATGAGAAAATAATTTTAATATAAATTATTCATTAGACTTTTCCAAATTATATTTTAATTATTATTCAATAAATTCCTTATTTATTATAAATTACTTATTTTATTCTATAACTTGTATCATAAATATTTGTTTTAAACTAAAATCCCCCATTCGTCAACTTTTTTATAAATGTTTAAATCACTAATAAAAATGAATGAAATATTAAAAATTATAAATAACTCTTTAATTACATTACCAACCCCTATTAATATCTCAATTTGATGAAACTTTGGGTCTTTACTTGGACTATGCTTAATATTACAAATTCTATCTGGAATTATAATTTCTATACATTATTGTGCTAATTCCTCTATAGCTTTCAATAGATTAATCCATATTATTCAAAATGTAAACCTAGGGTGATTTATACGCTTAATCCACATGAATGGGGCCTCTTTTTTTTATTTGTTTATTTATTCATATCGGACGAGGAATTTATTACAATTCATATAACCTTATTAAACCATGAACAATTGTGTTTAGTAATCGACTAAAGATGTTGAGCGTCCGTCCTGTGATGACTTGACCGATCTGTGAATATATTGAGAAAATATGAAGACTCACTCGAGACAAGAGGAAAATGAAACCAGACACCGAGATGTTATATTGAGGAAGCGGTTCGCTACCTTCCTCTTTTATTTACAAAAATACAACTTTAACAACAGCACCCGTCGAGTAACATATAAAAAAATACAGACCAAAAGACTTTAATTTAAACAATTATTCAAATATAAATTTTGCAAAACAACTCCAAATCAATAAAGGATCAACAAGTTGAGCATGAAATAACCGACTATTAGCAGCACACAATTATATTAATTGTGCGCTGAGTTACTACATGAGCAAGCGGTGCATGCAACGTAGTGAGAGCTACGCCGCACGACACGCTCAGACTGATGAGTGCAAAACATAAATGATTTTGATTATGGAATTTAGAATTATAATGTGAGTGCTGGATATGAATTCGAGACAGCGGTGCGTGCAGCGCAGCAACAGCTACGCAGCACGACCCGCCAATGCTTTGAGTGCGAACCGTTGTGCGTAATTCACTGCAATCACTCAACACTGTATTGCAAAGTGATTGCAGCGAATTAATGAGGGTTAACAGCAGCCCACATCTGAGTGCAGTGACTTTGTGTGCTACCTGCCAAGCAATCAGTACTGCTTCGCACACCGCAAACAGATATTGAGGCTATCTGGTTGAGCAAATGTACATTCACTGTACACTCCCAGCGGATGTACTGAGGAAAATACAGCGAATGCGCGGCACATGCTTAATTATATTAATTAAGCCGGCAAAAAGACATGAGGAGAACGTGGTACAGCATGTGCTGCAACGCACGCCACGAGTGAGGCCAAGTGTTGATGTACCATTTTCTCCTCTCCGACAGTGAATTAATGACGTAATTATGTCAGAGCACTCTTACCTTGAGCAATGAGTCCTAATGGGCGTGAAGTTGAGCGATTCCGATGTATGATTGTCCGAGAAAAATGCGTGGAAGTCCGATGGATGCGCGTGCTGTCCAGAGGATGTGTGTCGCAAAAGTGCCGAATTATCAAGATGGCTGCGAGTACGAAAGGTTCGTTGGGCGCTGGAGTCAATTGAGCGAGACAGCCGGTGAGCGAAACCGAAGTCAAGCGAGAGAGACACCCTCTCGCTTGACGCGGCGTGCCAGTGAGGCACATCCTCGGCTTCGCGAAGCCCTTGCTTCGGCTGTCTTCGCCTCAACCGAACACCGTGTAGCAAGGCAGCGCAACAGGTAGGCGCACGGCGATTATCGATCGCCGTGCGCCAGCTGATTTTCCAACAAATTGGAACAATAATTTTTATTATAAGTATAGCTGCAGCATTTATAGGTTACGTATTACCTTGAGGTCAAATATCATTTTGAGGAGCTACAGTAATTACAAACTTAATTTCTACTATCCCCTATATTGGCCCCTAAATAACTGAATGAATTTGAGGAGGATTTTCAGTTAATAACCCAACTTTAAATCGATTTTTTACTCTACATTTTATTTTACGATTTTTAATTATTGCCTTAGTAATAGTTCATTTACTATTTATTCATAAAACAGGTTCAAATAACCCTTGAGGGACTAATAGAAATATATATATAATTATATTTCATTCTTATTTTTCACTAAAAGATATTTTAGGATTTCTATTAATAATATTTATATTATTAATAATAATATTCCTAACCCCTTTCTTATTAAGAGACCCAGAAAATTTTATTTTAGCGTCTCCAATAAATACTCCTATTCATATTCAACCAGAATGATATTTTTTATTTGCTTATACCATTCTCCGATCAATTCCCAATAAATTAGGGGGAGTTTTAGCTTTATTAATATCAATTTTTATTTTAATAATTATACCAATTATTTCTTTCAATGAAACTCAAGATTTAAAATTTTATCCAATTAATCAAATTCTATTTTGAAGATTTTTAAATATTTTAATCATTTTAACATGATTAGGCAGATGCCCTGAAGAATTTCCTTTTATTGAAACTAGTCAAATCATATCTATTAATTATTTTATATATTATTTCATAAATCCTCTTTTCATAAAAATATGAGATATAATTAATTTTTAGATAATGAACTTGAATAAGTATATGTCTTGAAAACATAAAATAGAAATAAATATTCTATTAACTTTACTGTTGGAGCGCGAACGAATGCACGACGAACGTAACGCACGCTGTCGCCACCGATGCTGATCGACATCTCGGTTCACGTCGCAACGCCGACGTGGCGTCCCTTTGTCTTGTATTGTACCTGCACGTCTTTCGTGAGCTCGCACGATCTCCGCCGCGCTCTCGAGCACATTCACACACATTTTTACGCATTGTTCTTATCTAATAAATATATTCATAAATTGACTAGGTTCATTTTGTCGTTCGTCATCCACATCCAGGCATACCCGTCAATAGATTATGGGCCCAGGCACACGGAAATACCAGTGAAATAAGAAAAAAAAACGTGTGTGACGAGTGAACGTTTGACACTGTCGCGTCGAAATTTCCATCGAGTCTCGTAAAAGCAAAAATCATGGCGTCATCGAACGTTGTTCGGATCGAGCTTTTAAGCAAAGAAAATTTTGATATATGGAAAATCCAAATGGAGGCAGTCCTTGTAAAAAACGACGCATGGGGATACGTGAGCGGTGAAAAGACAAAGCCCACGATCGTGGCAGGAGACGCGGCGTCCGCGGAAGCAACGCGAAGGTGGGACATCGAGGATCGAAAAGCAAAATCGGACATCGTGCTCTCCATTAAACCGTCTGAGCTGAAATAAATAAAAGGATGCAATACGTCGAGGGCAGTGTGGGTCAAGCTGAAATCGATCTATCAATCGAGCGGGCCGGCACGAAAGGCGACATTGTTAAAACAGCTCACGCTACATAAAATGGCGAACAGCGACGACGTGTGCGAGCATCTTCGAAAGTTTTTCGATACGGTGGACAGACTAAGTGAAATGGAAATAGAAATAAATCGTGATTTATTGACTGTCATGTTACTTTATAGTCTCCCATCGACCTTCGAAAATTTTCGGTGTGCCATTGAGTCTTGCGACGAGTTACCTGACCTCGAAGCCTTGCGCGTAAAAATTATCGAAGAATATGACGCGAGAAAAAACGAAACGCGCGACGGTACGGCTAACAAAATGTTCGTGAAAAGACAATGGGTCAAACCCCAGAGCGCGACACAAAAGAGTGTTAACGAGTCGAAAGGGGGGGGGGGTACAAAAACGAGAATAAACCGAAACGCGAGCAGTTCAAGTACAAGTGCCACCGTTGTCGACAAATCAGTCATAAGGCGGCCGATTGCACTGCACTGAGGAAGGATGTAGACAGCGCAAACACGGCAGGCGAAGCAGTCCTGTACGCAGGAATGGAATACGCGCTTGCTATCGAGTCCGTCGAAGCGAAAGACGCACGAAGTGACGAAAAATGGTGCTTAGACAGTGGGTGCACGAGCCATATGGGCAACGACGACGCAAGATTCGTAAGTGCTCTCAAGCGCTGTGTCGGAAATGTGAAACTCGTAAGCGAAGCGGCATCGTCGCCGATCCAAGGAAAAGGGTCAATATCTATAAGAGCGGATATCGACAGTCGAACGAGAAATGTTAACGTTAGCGACGTACTGCGGGTCCCCGATCTGCGCACAAATTTACTGTCGGTCGGTAAAGTCACGGATCGAGACAACATAGTGATTTTCTCCAAGAAAACGGCGGAGGTCGTCGATAAAGAAGGAAATACCGTATTGATTGCCGATCGAAATAAAGGATTGTATTATATACGCGAATCGAACGACGAATGCAGCGCAGAGGCCGACATCGCCGACGAAGCAGACGAGGGAAGCATGGCGTACGAGTGGCATCGAAGGATGGGCCATCTTAACATTCGCGACCTCATCAAATGTAATCGGGAGGGCGCTGTGCGAGGCATGAAATTCGAAAGGTCACCGCAAGAATTCAACTGCGAAGTATGCCTCGGCGGAAAGATGACAAGGACACCGTTTCCGAAGAATTCTGTAAGAGATTCGAAGCTGCTGGAAATAATACACAGCGACGTAATGGGTCCGATGCGTATCGAGTCTAATGGGAAGGCGAGGTATGTCGCAACCTTTTTCGACGACCACTCGAGATGGGGTGAAATACGCTTGCTCAAGCGGAAGGATGAAGTCTTCGACGCTTTCAAAGGGTACAAGTCTCTACTTGAAAATCGACACGGATGTAAGATACAGTCCCTCCAGTCGGATAACGGAAGGGAGTATTTAAACGAAGCATTCGATACGTTTCTTAAGTCAAACGGTATTCGTCGACGTCTGGCGGTCACCCGCACACCTGAGCAAAATGGCGTCGCGGAAAGACGAAACAGGACGCTGATGGACATGACGAGGTGTCTCCTGATTCAATCGCGCCTCCCTCCGTCTTTCTGGGGCGAGGTGATAAACACCGCGAACTATACACGGAATCGATGTCCGTCAAGGAGCCTCGAAGGAAAGACCGCTTACGAAAAATGGATGGGAGAAGTTCCGGACGTCAGCCATTTTCGTGAATTCGGTTCTCAGGTGTTCATCGTTGATTGTACACCGTCGATAGGAAAATTAGAACCTCGTTTAAAGAGAGGTACGTTCGTTGGGTACTCAGAGGAATCCAAGGCATACCGCATTTGGCTACCAGACGAAAGACACATAAATATCGCTCGAGACGTGAAATTCATCGGAATACCGGAAGTCGCAGCGAGAAACGGAAGTCCCATCGACAACTATGACCGTAGCGACGAGAACTCTACGGAGATTGAGATAATGTTCCCTCCGGTGAACGATCGAGCCGACGAAGATGTCCAAAACCGTGCGGAGGACGAATACGATCAACAAGATGTACACGAAGCCGAGAATGCTCCTCCCCTACGACGAGGCCCGGGAAGACCCAGAATCCAGAGGACGGGTCTCAGGGGGAGACCCAAAAAGATCTATCAAACGGCAAATTGCACCGAGGAAACTGCATGTCTAGCCGAAATTCCGCTGGAGCAAGCAGTACACGGGCCACACGCAGACGAGTGGCGTCAAGCCATAGCTTCGGAGATAAGGTCCAGCATCAGGAACGACACGTGGATCATCACCGAGAGGCCGAAGAATCATAAAGTAATCGCCAGTCGTATCGTACTGCGGAACAAGTACGGGCACGATGGGGGGTTGATTCGCAGGAAAGCCAGACTCGTTGCGAGGGGATTCGCGCAGCGACCCGGCATATACTTTTATGAGACGTTTGCGCCTGTAGCGCGTCTCGGGTCAGTCAGGACGATGATGGCACTCGCGGCGGAAAACGGGATGATGGTAAAACAATTCGACATCACCACCGCATATCTCTACGGAATACTCGAGGAAAAGATATTCATAGAAGTGCCGAAATACACATCAGAAGCACTAGAAACGATCGCTCGAACCGAACCCAAAGGCAGCGACGTTGGACTAAAAGCCGCGAATATGCTTAAGGAACTCAAAGGGGGCGACAAGATTTGTCACCTAAAGAAAGCTCTGTATGGTCTGCGCCAGGCCGGACGTTGTTGGTACGGGAGAATCGACAAGGAATTGGCAAATTACGGAGCGAAGAAGTCTTCTGCGGACACCTGCATCTACTTCAAATGAGAAGGAGAGAGTCTACTCCTGATTTGCGTCTACGTTGACGACATCCTCGTCGCGTTGCGAAACAACAAAGAGATCGACGACTTCGGACGACGTATCTCGAACACGTTTGAAGTTACGAATCTCGGCACGGCGAAGTATTGTCTCGGAATGAAGTTTTCTCAACATGGAAACGAGATTACGATGTGTCAGGCTACATAAGTTAAAGAAGTTCTTGAACGCTTCGGCATGGAGGACTCGAAATCAGCATCGACTCCATTGGATCCCGGAACAAAGCTTGGAATGAGCGTGGAGGGACCCAGCTTGGAGGAGGAGAAGCTTCCGTATCGTGAACTGGTTGGAGCGCTCATGTATCTTGCTGTATGCACTCGTCCAGACATCGCTTATGCGGTAAGCTATCTCAGCCAGTTCAACAGCTGTTTTAGGACTGAACATCGGGTGGCCACGAAGCGCGTCTTGAGGTATTTACGCGGCTCTCAGAGCGTTGGACTACGATTTCGCCGCACCGGAAGACCGCTCGAGGGTTTCGTCGACGCGGATTGGGCAAATTGCCCGAACGATAGAAGGTTCATATACTGGCTTTGCCTTCGTTCTCGCTGGATGTCCGATTTCTTGGGAGGCCAGGAAACAGAGGACCGTGGCGCTGTCATCCACGGAAGCCGAGTACATGGCTTTATCAGAGGCTGCGAAGGAGGCAACTTATTTGAGGCGTCTCCTCGTTGAGCTCGGATTTGCGAACGTAGCAGAGGTCAGAATTTTCTGCGATAACAACGGTGCTCGGAAGCTTGCCGAAAACCCTGTCTTTCATAATAGGAGCAAACACATTGACGTACGCCATCGTTTCGTACGAGAGGGCCTCGAGAACGGCGAGATTGAGATCGTGTACGTGCCTACTGCCGATATGGCAGCAGACGTATTGACCAAAGGAGTACCGAAGCAGAAGCACGATAAATGTTTAGATCCCCTAGGTATCATGGAGATCAGGGTTCCAATTCCGTTACGCCCTGAACCGAGGGGGAGTGTTGAAGCGCGAACGAATGCACGACGAACGTAACGCACGGTGTCGCCACCGATGCTGATCGACATCTCGGTTCACGTCGCAACGCCGACGTGGCGTCCCTTTGTCTTGTATTGTACTTCCACGTCTTTCGTGAGTTCGCACAATCTCCGCCGCGCTCCCGAGCACATTCACACACATTTTTACGCATTGTTCTTATCTAATAAATATATTCATAAATTGACTAGATTTGTTCTGTCCTTCGTCATCCACATCCACGCATACCCGTTAAAATTTACTTATTAAACTAATCATTTAAATATTATTATATGAAATAAATAATTTAAAGAAAATGGTAAAATTATCAATCAACATAAAAATATTAATAAATCATACCGAAAACGAGGTAAAGACCCCTGTTCAGTTTTCACGCTTACCAGACACACTCAACTCATGCATACGCTACAGTCACAATCATCTGACGCCTCGCGTCATATGGTATAGCTCGCAGGTATGCTATATCGATTTATCGACCGCGCACTCATGCATATTGTCCATCTGCTCACATCCTCGATCGAAGCTCACTCAAGCGGCCAACGCTGTTAGCGTGGCCCCATCGGCAAGACCACTCATAAGTCTCGCCTTCCATCGCTGACAGCAAATCACAAGCAAGCCGTGACGCACGTCCGTCTTCTTGATACTCTGCCGCGTGGTCGACGGATGTGGCCATTGTTCTCACTCGAGTCGCTCGCTGTACACGTTCCCGCGTAAAGCTCACGGAGATATTCTCTTGTTCTAATCACTCTAGTGCGGATTCATTTCTGTAGTGTAATACATTCTTGGTCAAATCACCCGTGTTTAAACTCAGTGTTAGTGAAACTCACAGCAGATCATCAGAACCACAGAACCAATCACATAAACGTCAACGGCGTGGTTCGCGCGTTGGCTGCACAGACGCCATTCTGCTCAGCACCGATCATCGGCGTCCGGACTCTCATAGACTGCCGTGTGGCACTATTCGAGCTCTACAATCAGACCTTATCACCAGGATCAACCACACGGAATCACCAAGGCAACTCACAGGCCTGAGACCCAATCACCAACAGTACATCAACACGCAGGCCAGACCAATCACAGTAATATATTAAACACAATCAACAGGTATTTTTTCATGCAGCCAATGTTACATACTTTCAATAAACGTTGAATTTATTATTGTTCATTACCGAGTGCTTTTAATTATTTATACTTGTCACCAGGATCCTTAATCTTACTATTCGCATCTGTCACTTGACATGCTACGTGTGAATGTATCGACTTGCTACCTGTCGACAGATTAAAAAATAATTTCAAATTAAAACTCAGTCTCACACTCATTATCATAACATTTTTTGGTCCTTCGAGCCGGATATAATGTACTCATACTCATTAACATACAACCCCCGTACTCAAATAATTAAAAATACTAACCCTAAAATTTGAATATTAAATAAAACTTTTACCATATAATCACCCCCTATTATATAATAAAGAAAATATAAATCTTATAAATACAATACTTGCATACTCAGATAAAAAAATTAAGACAAATCCTCCCCCCCCCCCTATATTCCACATTAAATCCCGAAACTAATTCTGATTTTCCTTCAGGAAAATCGAAAGGAGTACGATTAAGTTCAGCTATTATTCTAAATAAAAATATTAATTTAATAGGCCATATATAAATTAATATTCACCTATTAAATTGAAAATTAATTAATTTATTAATACTAAATCTATCAATTAATAGAATTGACCTAATTAAAATAATAACTAACCTTACTTTATAAGAAATAGATTGAGCTAAAGATCGCATTGACCCCAATATAGAATGAATTGAATTAGAAGATCACCCGGAAATTAATATTATGTATCTATTTATTCCTAAACAACATATTAAATAAATTATATCAGGAGTACAAATTGAAAATGCGGGTTTGATAACAGATGGCGTTACTAACGCTATACGCATCAGGCAGTACTGTGACTATGTTCATGTCAAAGCTACGTCTTATAGCTTTAATTTTCAGTATGTGTCAATTTGTCGCAGTGTCAAATTCATAGTTTTTTTGAGCTCTCAATATGTCGAGTTTCGTGCCAACAAAACAGCATTTGCGGGAAGTTTTAATTTACTTCTTTAATTTGAAGAAAAGTGCTGCTGAAGCACATCGATTGGTCTCCGAGGCTTATCCGAGTCATGTTCCATCGGTTTCAACGTGCGAGAGATGGTTTGTGCGGTTTAGAAGTGGTGATTTTGACGTTGAGGACAAAGAGCGGCCGGGCCAAGTGAAAAAGTTTGAGAATGCTGAATTGGAGGCAATACTCAATGAAGACTCGTGTCAAACTCAACAAGAGCTCGCAGATTCATTGGGAGTGACACAACAAGCCATTTCCCATCGTATAAAAGCCCTCGGAATGATCCAAAAGCAAGGACATTGGGTGCCGTATGAGCTGAAGCCGAGAGACGTCGAGCGCCGTTTTTTTGCATGCGAACTGCTGCTCGAACGGCAAAAACGGAAGGGTTTTTTGCATCGCATTGTCACTGGTGATGAAAAGTGGATCCATTACGATAACCCGAAGCGCAAAAAATCATATGGTTACCCCGGCCATGCATCATCATCGACGGCCAAACCAAATATTCACGGCGCCAAGCTCATGCTCTGTATTTGGTGGGACCAGCTGGGTGTGGTGTATTATGAGCTATTGAAATCGAACGAAACCATCACAGGAGCACTATACCGAACTCAATTGATGCGTTTGAGCCGCGCACTCAAAGAAAAACGGCCACAATACGAGCAAAGACACGACAAAGTAATTTTGCAACATGACAACGCTCGGCCACATGTTGCAGCGCCGGTCAAAACATACCTACAAACGCTGAAATGGGAAGTCTTACCCCACCCGCCGTATAGCCCAGATATTGCTCCTTCCGATTACCACCTTTTCCGATCGATGACACATGGCCTAGCTGACCAGCGCTTCCATTCTTACGAAGAAGCCCAAAAATGGGTCGATGACTGGATAGCAGCCAAGCCGGCCGAATTTTTTCGCGACGGTATCCGTAAATTGCCAGAAAGATGGGAAAAAGTTGTGGCTAGCGATGGACAATACTTTGAATAATTCATTTGTTACCATTTTTTCAGAATAAACGTTCAAAAATAGAAAAAAATCCCGCATTTTCAATTTGTACTCCTGATACCTAAATTTATTATTAATATATTTGTAAAATACGGACAAATTATTCATATTATTAAAATTAATATTAACCTAAATACAGGAGTTATATAACAATATAAATAATTTAATTTTAATATAATATAATCTTCCTTAGATAATAATTTTTTGCATGTCTAAAAGGCTGTAAAATTCCAATTACACCCAATGTGTTAGGACCTTTACGAATTTGAATAAACCCTAATACTTTACGTTCTATTAATGTTAAAAAAGCCACATATAACAGTAAAATAACTCTTACTAAAATTATTATTATTAATAACAATAAACAGCAAAAAACTATTTGTTTAATAATTATCTATAATATAATATATTACATATATAAATTCTAAATTTATCGCACTAATCTGCCAAGATAATTAAATTTAAATTATTCTAATAAATAAATTATTTATAATTATTGGTCCTTTCGTACAAAATAATTAACTTATTTTGAAGATAGAAACCAACCTGGCTCACGCCGGTCTAAGCTCAAATCATGTAAGATTTTAATGGTCGAACAGACCAAAAATTTTAAACTTCTCCATTAAAATTTTATCTTAATTCAACATCGAGGTCGCAATCATTACTATAAATCTGATCTTCCCAATAATATTACGCTGTTATCCCTAAGGTATTTTATTCTTATAATCTAAAATTCAACATCAAATAATCAAAAATTAATGTCCAAATTAAATTAAAGTTAAATTAATTTAAAAATCTCCCCAATTAAATTAATATTTTCTTATAATTAAAATAAATTATTAAATAAAATTTTATTAATTAAAATCTATGGGGTCTTCTCGTCTTTTGAATTCATATTAATTTTTTAATTAATAAAAAAAATTTTATTAATAAATTTGAGACAGTTAAAATTTCATTAAATCATTCATTCTAGCTTTTAATTAAAAAACTACTTATTATGCTACCCTTGTACAGTCAATATACTGCGGCTATTAAATTAAATAATCATTGAGCAGACTAGACTTAAAATTATAATCTTAAAGCCATGTTTTTAATAAAGAGGTGAATTTTTAGTATCGTTACCTTAAATAAAACCAAATGCTGATTTTCAAATAGAATTTGTATTTATTGAACGTTTAAACAGTATCATTGAAATATAGTTTACCAAAGTCAATCCTTCAACACCTGTGTATAGCTATACCTACTACGAAGAATAACTTTGCTTATTTAAAAATAAAAATTAAACGTCAAAATTCAATAATACTCTTAGAAAATTCAAATGTCCGTAACTGCTTAAGGACTCAACTTGAAGAGCTGAAAATAGTTGCGTTGACATAGAAATCAGGAGACCTTTCCAAAATGTCCAAGATCACCTTCCTAGCACACTCCGTCTACGAGGAGTTTAAGGGACGGAAATCCACACTTTAAGAATTATAGTATAGATTTAGATGAAAATTGCTTAATTCCTTTAATTTAATTTATTATAATTTTATATTAAAATTATAATTATAATATACTAATTTAATCATTATTTTTATTTTTTTTTACATTAAAAAACCTAATTTAATAAAAAAATTTATTAAATATTTAATTTTAAACAAAAATAATAAATTATCACATTTTTACTAATAAAAAAAAATGTCATATATATATTTTTTAATATAAAATTATAGTTAATCCCTAAATTTTTTTATAATTATAAAAATCTACATTAAAAACTTATATAAATTGTTTACCCTGATACAAAGGTATAAAAAATTAATTTTTATTTTAACTAAATAAATTCTAAATTAATTTTAATTTCAATTACTTTACTTAAAATATATTTGTTTTTCTTTATCATACTGAAATTATTATTAATTAATCTTAAAATTTTTTTTCTTACTAGCAATTAATTACTTTTTTTTTAACATACAATAATATGAATATATGTATATATATATATATATAATTATATTATTTATATTAAATTTATAAAATTATAACTTATTAATGTAAATAATATATTTTTTTTAAACTAAAATTTATAATATCTAAAAACAACTTCCAATACCTTTACTTTGTTACGATTTGTCTCATTTTATATGAAAATGACGGGCAATATGTACATATTCTAAACCTTTAATCAATCTAATTAATCAATTAAATTTACATTTAAATCTTATTAGTGTTGTGCCGCGGAATATTCCACTCCGTATTTAGTATATTCGGGAATATTCCATAGCAAAGTAACATTGGAATTCATTCAAGACAGGAAACGAAGTCCAATGCCCGATCGTATGAACGACCCCAAGAACGCTGACGCAGCATGAGCGACTCGCTTGGCGTTCGGGCGAAAGGCTAACGCTAAAATTGCGAATTAAGGGATTTTCGTGAAGACAGTTAGCAACTGCTTTACGAAAAGACAGTATTAAATTAGATTGAAAAGAGAACGGTTGGTTCCTCGTTTAATACTCGAAACAACGCATTATTGTACTTCTTACTTTGATATATAAATAGGCAACGGAAAGTTACCGTTGCTTATAATAAATACTTCCTTTTATATAAATTCGCGTTTCCATCTTTTACTGGAGATCCATCTCCTTATCGGCAAACGATCCCAAAAAATAATAACTTTTAATATTATACCGACTACCGAATAATCCAATTACTCGGTACCGGCATAACATTTGGTGGCAGCGGTGGGATCTGCCGAAGTTAAGTGATTCGTGATTTATTAGGACAAAAGTGTTTTGGACAAAGTTGAGAATACTCTGAAGTGACGACTACGACGCGTGCAAGGACACCAGTGTAGTTCGTGAAAACCCGACTAATCTAACGCGAAGACGCAAAGTGAACGTCGGTGCGGGGTGACGTATCGGTCAACCGTTTAAAGTCCCGATTGACGGTGTCACGTCAAGTCGCGGAAAACCGCACAAAGTGTGCAGCCGAGTACGCAAGGCAGCTGCTCGAGAAGAAGCCGTCGCGCAACCATTGGCGACGCACCAAGGACGAACCCAGGAACCAACGGAGATACGGGTCAACGGTACCAGGGAGGACAACTGGACCAACCTTCGAGGAAAGCTAAGAGACAACGGGTCTACAGCACCGAAGGAACAGCACCCGAGGACATCGCAATGGAAAGGACCGCCTTCCAGATCATCATACTGTAAGTGGCGGTTACGTTATTAGTACATATTGCCGATAAAAATCAAAGCCAGTCAGGGGAAAATATATTTTGAAATTTTGAAAAAACAAAATTAATAATTTTGCCGAAGCCAGTGTAGAATAGATATTTGGGAATATTCTAAAGTAGAGTTAGCCGAGAAATTTGCAAGCATGTCAGATCCTAGAGGAGCCCGACCAAGAAATAGGGGCAATTCGCTAGAGACGACGTTGCCCGGCGAAGAGGTAGACCCTACAGCCGGTTTAGCTGCGGCAGTAGGAGACATAGTTTACGAAGCGCGCAGGGCGCTATTCGAGCTGTCGCCGTCGGGGCGAATCCCTTCGTCCAGACAAGGGGCCCTGGCGGACAGACTGACGGCCCAGTTTGGCGTAAACCCACGTAGGGGTGCGTCATTCGGGGATCATGACAGCAACGTTAGCGACGACTTGCTTAATATGGCCACTGGCGAGCAAACGCCTGAACGCATCACCGAGGACATGGTCGAGCGAGAAATAGAAAACATGCGAACCATAGATCGTGTGGGTTTTTCAGCAGCTACCGGTACGACAGCCCGGTCGGTACCAGCGAGAGTACGCGATCGGTTGGAAGCGGTCGACCGAAGCCAACGCGAACTTGAAAGAGCGCGACGCCAGTGCGAGAGGCTGCAGCGTGAGCACGATAGAGGCCAACGCGAACTCGATCGCGAACTCAGGGAGGCCGAAACACCGTCGGCGAGACGGAACTTGGCGGACACGCTCAACGAGATAGGTGCGGACGAGTACGAACTCATCCGGTCCCTACGAGAGCAAAACGCCGAACTATCGCGGAGGCTGGGAAATACGGTTCCTCGTTTAATACTCGAAACAACGCATTATTGTACTTCTTACTTTGATATATAAATAGGCAACGGAAAGTTACCGTTGCTTATAATAAATACTTTCTTTTATATAAATTCGCGTTTCCATCTTTTACTGGAGATCCATCTCCTTATCGGCAAACGATCCCAAAAAATAATAACTTTTAATATTATACCGACTACCGAATAATCCAATTACTCGGTACCGGCATAACATTAGTAAAAAATATTAATTATTAATTTAATTAATTAATTAAATTATTATAATTTATTTTATTTTAAATAAAGCTACATTTTGACCTGAAATATTTATATATATATATAATATATTTTAAAAAATAATTTAAAAAAATTTTTTTACGGAAATATATAAACTTAAAATTTAAATTTATTTTATGGTGGATTATCAATTAAAAATAAATTCTTCTAAATAGATTAAAATACTGCAAAATTCTTTAAGTCTAGTGAATAAACAATTAATACCTAAATAAGTTAAATAAATTTATATAATAATAATAGGGTATCTAATCCTAGTTTATTAAAAATCTTCTTAATTTTATATTCAAAAATTATTAATCATCTAAATTTAACTTATACAAATATATATATATATATATATAAATATTATATATATTATATATTATATATATTATATATGTATATATATATATATCAGGGGTACAAATTGAAAATGCGGGTTTGATAACAGATGGCGTTACTAACGCTATACGCATCAGGCAGTACTGTGACTATGTTCATGTCAAAGCTACGTCTTATAGCTTTAATTTTCAGTATGTGTCAATTTGTCGCAGTGTCAAATTCATAGTTTTTTTGAGCTCTCAATATGTCGAGTTTCGTGCCAACAAAACAGCATTTGCGGGAAGTTTTAATTTACTTCTTTAATTTGAAGAAAAGTGCTGCTGAAGCACATCGATTGGTCTCCGAGGCTTATCCGAGTCATGTTCCATCGGTTTCAACGTGCGAGAGATGGTTTGTGCGGTTTAGAAGTGGTGATTTTGACGTTGAGGACAAAGAGCGGCCGGGCCAAGTGAAAAAGTTTGAGAATGCTGAATTGGAGGCAATACTCAATGAAGACTCGTGTCAAACTCAACAAGAGCTCGCAGATTCATTGGGAGTGACACAACAAGCCATTTCCCATCGTATAAAAGCCCTCGGAATGATCCAAAAGCAAGGACATTGGGTGCCGTATGAGCTGAAGCCGAGAGACGTCGAGCGCCGTTTTTTTGCATGCGAACTGCTGCTCGAACGGCAAAAACGGAAGGGTTTTTTGCATCGCATTGTCACTGGTGATGAAAAGTGGATCCATTACGATAACCCGAAGCGCAAAAAATCATATGGTTACCCCGGCCATGCATCATCATCGACGGCCAAACCAAATATTCACGGCGCCAAGCTCATGCTCTGTATTTGGTGGGACCAGCTGGGTGTGGTGTATTATGAGCTATTGAAATCGAACGAAACCATCACAGGAGCACTATACCGAACTCAATTGATGCGTTTGAGCCGCGCACTCAAAGAAAAACGGCCACAATACGAGCAAAGACACGACAAAGTAATTTTGCAACATGACAACGCTCGGCCACATGTTGCAGCGCCGGTCAAAACATACCTACAAACGCTGAAATGGGAAGTCTTACCCCACCCGCCGTATAGCCCAGATATTGCTCCTTCCGATTACCACCTTTTCCGATCGATGACACATGGCCTAGCTGACCAGCGCTTCCATTCTTACGAAGAAGCCCAAAAATGGGTCGATGACTGGATAGCAGCCAAGCCGGCCGAATTTTTTCGCGACGGTATCCGTAAATTGCCAGAAAGATGGGAAAAAGTTGTGGCTAGCGATGGACAATACTTTGAATAATTCATTTGTTACCATTTTTTCAGAATAAACGTTCAAAAATAGAAAAAAATCCCGCATTTTCAATTTGTACTCCTGATATATAAAATTTAAAATCAATTTTTAAACTTAAATTAATTTTTTTTTTAATTTTAATATATATATATATTATATATTATATATTATATATATTATATATATATATGATTATTTATTTACACATTTATTAATTAATCAAATTTAATTTAATTTACCCATTAAAATCATTTAACATAGTCATATTTAATAAAATTTTATTAATTAGTGATTTATATTTTAATAAATTTCTATTTTGAAAAACATACAAATTTATTAATTAATCAAATAAATTTTAATTTACCCATTAAAATCTTTTAACATAGTCATATTTAATAAAATTTAATTACTTAGTGATCTATATTTTAATAAATTTATATTTTTAAAAACATACAAATTTATTAATTAATCAGATTAATTTTAATTTCCCCATTAAAATCATTTAACATAGTCATATTTAACAAAATTTAATTAATTAGTGATTTATATTTGAATAAATTTATATTTTTTAAAACATACAAATTTATTAATTAATCAAATTAATTTCAATTTACCCATTAAAATCATTTAACATAGTCATATTTAATAAAATTTAATTAATTAGTGATTTATATTTTAATAAATTTATATTTTTTAAAACATACAAATTTATTAATTAATCAAATTAATTTCAATTTACCCATTAAAATCATTTAACCCTTTGCACTCCAGCCTAGTAGGGCATAGAGGCTTTAATGTCGCAAATACGGCGACAACGGAGTGCAAAGGGTTAACATAGTCATATTTAATAAAATCTAATTAATTAGTGATCTCAATTTTAATAAATTTATATTTTTAAAAACATACAAATTTATTAATTAATCAAATTAATTTTAATTTACCCATTAAAATCATTTAACATAGTCATATTTAATAAAATTTAATTAATTAGTAATTTATATTTTGATACATTTATATTTTCAGAAACATACAAAATTATTAATTTATCAAATTAATTTTAATGAGTAAATTAATGATGATCAATACCGCCCGGTGGTTGACGAAAATATAAAACCGTCTCACGTCCCTGTATCCTAAAACATACAAAATATCGCCTCTTCACATTGTGAATACCGAAGCGTTTATCAGAAGGCATAATATCACCTTTCTGTATCGTGGTCTTTCCGCCGCCTGTCTGCCCATCTGCTAGCAAGATGTGAAAAAATGGCTCGATGAATGGTTCGCAGCAAAAGGGGAAGACTTTTACTGGCGTGGTATTCACAAATTGCCCGAAGGATGGGAAAAATGTATAACAAGCGATGGAGCATACTTTGAATAAAGCAAGTAGCATGTGCACACCTTTGCTCCATCCCACTTCTAACCCCATCACGCGGCTACCCCCACCACGCGGCTACTCCCACCACCCGACTGTTCCACCGCCGCGCTACCCACTCTGCTTAACCAGTGTCGGTAACGTAGAGATGGTAAAGAGCAGGATGGAACAAAGGTGTACACATACTTAAAAAAAGGAATATAATCAGGTACTCACCTCTGCTGTTGTTTACGTCCACCTTCCTTTGACGGCGATTTTAAACCCCTATCTCTCACTATCTCAGTCACACAAACACACACGCACACACACGCGCGCGCTTTCACAACTGAGCATCGTCCGATTCAGGAAGCTCGGGGTCCTCGAAGCCCTCGTTGATTAGGCATTCCGATAGAAACGTGGCTAATACCACCGTACCCGCGACGGCCCTATCCGTGCTGCACACTATCAATATCATCCATTGCGGCGTAATCAAACGTGGGGCCTTTCGAAATGTAGTGTCACAGTCAACGTTCCCTGTTCGAATGGTATAGGATTTCCAAACTCGTCTCCTATATCGATCACGATAGTGTGTAAGCTGTTGCGCAAGAGAGGTATATATCGTGGCGCCGAAAACAATTCAATTTTCATCGAATCATACTGACAGTCGTCAGCATCAACGGGAACAACTCGTGAGAGGGGTGTTTGTACATCGCCTGTAATATACAGGGTGGGCCATCTTTTATGTCTGTATGTAAACATTGAATAACTTGAAAAAAAACAACCGATTTCCATATATGACGTATTTTTATTTAATTTGGTCCTTTACAATTTATTTGGATTAGTTTTTGAATACAACATCAATCAAGTGGCCGCCTTTATTGGCCAAAGCAAAATGTGCCCTTTTTGCTCCGTTTTCCATCACTTTTTCGAGCATCTCGGACCGTATAGCGATGATTTCGGCACAAATGTTTGCCTTGAGCTCGTCAATGGCCTGAGGCTTGTTGGCGTACACTTTGCTTTTCAAATAACCTCACAAAAAGAAGTTCGGAGCGGTCAAATCTGGAGATCAGGGTGGCCAGTCGATGTCTCCATTTTTTGACATTACACGTCCAGGGAATTTTCGTTGCAGAAACTGCATTGTTTGATTTGCAGTGTAGTATGACGTCTTGTTGAAACCAGTAACCGTCCAGACCTTTTTCACACATTTGTGGGTAGACATAATGAGCCAACATCCACCGATATCAATTCCCATCGACTGTTTCGCCTTCTCTGAAGAAAAATGGCCCAATGATGGTTTTGGCGCAAACGCCGGCCCAAACAGTCACTTTTTGGTCATGCAATGGTGTTTCATGGATCTTGTGTGGATTCTCCGTTCCCCAAATGCGGCAATTTTGCTTGTTAACGGCGCCAGAATGTGTGAAATGGGCCTCGTCGTTCATCAAAATTTGCTTCCAAAAATCAGGTTTAGTGTCAACAATTCGAGCGACTGTTTGGCCGTATTCCAAGCGACGTGGACGGTCTGTCGACAATATTCTTTGAGTCAATTGCACTTTATACGGAAACAAATGCAAATCATCCTTCAAAATGCGTCGCAAAGTAGTTCCTCTCACGCCAACATGGTAAGCGCGGTGACGATACGACACATGTGGGTTCTCGGCAACATTCTCTCTTACCGCTTCAACCAGTTCATTGGAACGTCTTGGGCGTTGATGAATGGCACATGGACGATCTCCCATTATCCCGTGCTCAACATAATTCGACACCAAACGACGAATAGTGTTGGCAGATGGTGATTGTTGGCCACGATATTTTCGACTATATGTACGTTGAGTTGACACAACTCAACGATTATTTTCAATGTGAAGCGTCACAATTTCGGCGCGTTGTTTTGGTGTGAAGCGATACATGGTTAAAATTGTACTGAATTGATGTATCAAGAACATGTCTACTCAAGTCAATCGGTTGATAAATGTCAAAGTTATTCAATGTTTATATACCGACATAAAAGATGGCGCACCCTGTAGCTCTCGCAGATATCGGTGTATAGAAACATGCTGCGTGGTATAGCACCGGTGAGAGATGCAGCCCTCGACCCTGTGTATTCGCAATGCGGTTCTATCATTACAGGCCTCTTCCGCAAATCCTAGTAGATTTGCGATAGCGGGCGATACGCGAAAGTCGTGGTATCGTACGTGGATATTTCGCGTGTATGTAGAGTAACGCCACATTTGCTCTTTTATTGTGCGATTAAAGCGTTCGGCAATCGAGGCTTTTATATCGCGGTTACGAGCAGCGCGAAAATCGATATTCTTTTTCTGGAGAATTTTCTCTAATCGAGTGTCGATAAATTCTTTGCCTCGATCAGTTTGCAATTGCTGCGGGCGACGATTGTTACTGCGTGCGAGTATGCATATGAGACTACGGGCCACGTTTGCGCTCGTTTTGTCACGCAAAGCCTCGACCGACGCGTATTTTGCTCAACACGTCGATAACAACAAACAGATATGCGTACCCATCGTTATACGTAGCTATCGAGCGAAGATCAGCTAAATCAGCCTCCCATACATCGTCTATATTACTCACGTTTTATGTACGACGGGGAAATCGTCGTCGCACGAGACGATGCATGTTATATGAATCCTGTGTCTCGAGCCATGTTAAAACATTTTTTCGCGCTACTCTCCGATCCTCCTGGGCCAAATTTTTTGCTAGAGAATAGGATGCAGAATGAGCGGATCATAATAGATTTTTTGAAGAATTTTCATAATATTAACGATAACTAGTTAAATGGATTCTTTTTCTTTTTTTTTTTCTAGCTGTTTGGGGGATCAATATTCCCTGGGGTGTCGTTGGCTCTCTACTTGTGCGATCATTTGCAATTGTTCGTCTTCTTCTTCCTCCTCCTCCTCCTCCCCCTCGATGATGTCGTTATCTGCCGTGAGCATTAAATCTCTGTTTGAGTGTGCGGACTCGGCCTCGTTGTTACTACTGTTGCTGCTGCTGCTACTATCACTATCGCGTGGTAAAATGAGACTGCGGTGTCGAGGATGAGGTAGGTGTAGCCTCGTGTAGTAACTAGGGATTGCCAATAAATTCGCGCGGCATCTGCATCGTTCGCAGGAGTTTGGCAAAGTGAGATCGACCGATAGGTTTCTCGCGATTAAGACACATGCGAGTGTCTTAAATCGAAACTTGAATTATTGTCACTCCCACCGACGCAAACTACTATCGATGGCTCCAATTGTGTGTTTTATAAGCCTATTTCTTCGCTAACAGATGATTCACCTATTGAATTTGTTATTCCTGGACAGGGTGATGAGTATGCCGATCTCACGCATTCTATGCTTAGTCGGAGAGCGAAAATAACATCTCCTTCTACGGAAATTGCCGCGGGCGCAGCGCCGAAAGTAAGTATCAGCCCTATAAACAATCTCTTGCAATCTACGTTTAATCAGGTAGATGTATACCTGAATCAAAAACTGGTTTCACCTCCAAATAATGCCTACGCTTATCGAGCGTACATAGAAACACATTTGAATTACGGTCCGCTGCCAAAAATTCGCATCTCATGAGCGTTCTCTGGTACGATGATACCCCTGAAAAAATGGATGATATTACATCGGGAATTGCGGGTCTTGTGAAGAGAAAACACTTTTTAAATATCGGAAAATCTGTAGACTTGCTCGGCCATCTGCATTGCGATATATTCAATCAGGAGCGGTTCCTATTAAATGGTGTCGAGATGCGACTACGGCTGGTGCGGTCTAGAGATTCTTTTTGTCTCGTGGGCAATACAAAGAATGGTCAATGCGGCTCAAAGATTCTCGAGGCATCGCTTCTCGTTCGTAGAACAAAAATAGCTCCTCGCGTGCTGCTCTCGCATGCTAGACCCCTGGCAAAATTTACGGCTTAATATCCTCTTACGAGAGTCGAGGTAAAGACCGTTTCAATACACTCCGGTGTGCATGGACAGACTATCGATAATATCGTGCTAGGTCAATTGTCGTAGCGTACAATTAACGGTTTTGTTGATAACAAAGCGTTTAACGGTGACTTCTGTATGAATCCATTAAATTTCCAAAATTACAAAATAAATTATCTCTCCTTGTATGTAGATGGTGCTCAAATACCTTCGAAAACGGTACAACCTGATTTCACGAAAAATTATCTGTATGTGGATGCTCTTCAAACGTTGTTTAGGAGAACTGGAATACATTTCTTGAACGATGGTAATTCGATCGATCGCGACAATCATCCCGATGGGTACCGTCTGTTTGCATTTTATTTGACATCCGATCCTTCGGCGAACAGCAATTCACATTGGACATTAATAAAGCACGATAGTGTGAGAATAGAGGTATGATTTGAGGATACGCTTGCTTCAACGGTAAATTGTGTAGTCTACGCGGAATATGATAATGTCCTTGAAATCGATGCCTCTCTGCAGGTAATGGTGGATTTTGCCGGATAGACGAAAAATGTGCTGATGTCGGAATAAAGTTGTTTTATGATAAAAGACGTAGAAGCGTCTG
The DNA here is from genome assembly GCA_963942595.1 of Cylloceria caligata. NCBI lineage: Eukaryota > Metazoa > Arthropoda > Insecta > Hymenoptera > Ichneumonidae > Cylloceria > Cylloceria caligata. Next base: position 11,165,542 of record OZ012709.1, read on the forward strand.
TGTGAGTAACTAATCCGTCGAACTTGAGCATCTGTACAAATTAGACGTAAAAATGGATATCTTTGTGGATATACAGGGAATGCGTGGTAAAGACTCGGAATTATCTCCGAAAGAAATTGCCGCGGTAGCAGTGGATAGACCGTACTCAGCTCATTGGATCATTGCACCGCCGTGTCACTTTGCCGAATTACCGCAGCATTCGAGAAGCCAGAATAATTTTCTCTCGAAATATTTTCATAGACTTGAATGGTACGAGGGCGATGTGAGCTGTAAACAAGCATATACTAACGTGCGTTCAATTTCACGAAAATCAAGACGTATCTGTACACGCGGTCACAAGAAAGCTATACTTCTTTGTGATATCACGAGTCGTGAAATTTTCAACCTGGAGGATGAGGAGGGCGCTCCATCGTACACATTTATGCCGAAATCTTTGCGAAAATGCTTCAGATACGCAATGATAAGTGATACAGCGTCTTTGCATCGTGCAATGCGCCAGGCTTTCCAAATAAAAAATTGGCTTCGCGAGCACCCGTTTAAAGGAGAACCGTACATAGATGTTTCGTCGGCGGACGAAGAGGAAAAGAATAAGAAAGAGGAGAAATCTTCAACATGCAGACGTGGAACGATCGACGATGCTGTAAAATAAATTCCGCCAAAGCGTATTTGTCATCATTTAATCATTGACTATGTGTTCAGCATGAACACTAGACAAATCTACGAGAGTCTGCAGTATCTACCACTTTCAACCGTTGGAGTATACCCAGCTGACGGAATTCCTCGTGTATGTTCGTTACCGGCCGGACTCGTAGTTAACACGGATAACCACGATGGACCTGGAGAGCATTGGATCGCCATGTACGTTAACCATCATGGAAAAGGAATGTACTTTGATAGCCACATGTGTGTGGACAATTTTGTATCGTATTCCTGCAATTTATGACGTGCGGATTCACCATGTTGCGATTTAATAATCTCTTTAGCGATAATGTAATGAAAAACGATAGAAATGAAAACAAATATTTTATCTTATTTTATAATTATATATAAATTATAATCGAGTTCTCTCGTGTCACGGTATCATATTCTGCGCCTTTTACTGCAGAGCAAGCGCTTTGCGAGGAGCCTAGCGCAAAGCGGTACGCACGTGCAAAACCGCTGTCGCTGCATTCAGAACGCTGGTTACCTAGTTATGATTCAGAGGGGGGTTTGTTATCTGAAAACCCAGTGATATTAACCAGCAGCATCCTGAGCTTTCAGCCTGTCTTCAACTTCGTGATCGCGCATATAAAAACGTATTTTTCACAATGTATCCTCGTTACGACGCTAGCGGGTGTTCGGAGTGCTCGGCGCCGAAATAGACATTGGGTACGATGGCGGCGACGTGGACGAGGGCTTCGAGGACCCCGAGCTTCCTGAAGCGAACGATGCTCCGTTGTAAAAGTAGCCACGCGCGTGCGCGCGCGTGTGTGTGTGTGTTTGTGTGAGTGAGATAGTGAGAGATAGGAGTTTCAAATCGCCGTCGATGGAAGGTGGACATCAACAACAGCAGAGATGAGTACCTAATTTTATTCCTTTTTTCAAGTATGTGTACACCTTTGCTCTATCCTGCCCTTATCTCTACTCTTCCTTTTATACTTGTACACCTGTATATCCGCAGAATGGCTGGGTCAAATTTATCCAACCACTCCCTGCAGCGCGGTCATCATCGTTATCCCTGCGATGATCATCTGAGTCGGTTCTACCATCCTTATTGAAATTATTGGTGTCGGAACCCATTTCTCCATCTTCATATCGTCGAGCTATACAAAAATCATGTGAAATAAGAGAAATTAAATAATATTAAATAACGCAGTTTATTAGTTATGTCTTTCACTGAGTATTGGCTGCATACCAAGTTCATTCAGCCACCCACGTCTACGAATAACCCCCACCACCGAATCAATAATTATTTGATTATTAAACAATCCAATATTATATGCGTCCACCAAATCGATTGATGACACTCGCATAGCATACCGCGAATCTTACGAACAATCGCTTGGATCGGAAATTCCCATAGTGTGATCTGTAAATTTTTCTACCCCATCGCGAACTTAACGACGGCCTACTCTTCAATATAAGTTCTATCAATCTTCTTATGAATGAGCGTTTAACCACCCTGACCATGATCCTGCTGTTCGAGTGGTAGTAACCGCAGTAAATCAGACAATTACCTAAAGATTTTTCAAAGCGGTACGCTTTTATAAATATTTGTTCAATACACTCTTTCTCTCTCTCTCTCTTTCTCTCATTCTCTCTGTGCATATATTGCAGCGATGTAATGAATACGACTAGCCAAGAAGATGTTGAAATACGATCTCTTTACAAAGCAAGATCTCGGAAAGTATTTGGCGATGATAACGTAATTGTAATACCCTGTCACGTACTAAATTATCGTATTTTGCCAACGATCGTTATATTGTTTTCATCTAATCTCAAGGCACTCGCTTATGAGTAAAATATCATCCCATTTCGTCGATGAATATTATTTAGTTTTCATGCCACATCTTGTCTGTAAAAATAATGACGAATACTTTTACTGGAATTAAACTCATTGCAGACGAGTGGAGAGTGATTAAATAACGATATTACAAACATCATGAAGCTGATGCTGAGAAAATGAATAATACTAGCATAGAACACACAGTGCATTACACACTTCTAACCTCGTGTTACCAGCACAGAGCTGTCTCCTTTGGTAAAATAAGCGGTAGTGCTAATGTGGAATACGAGAATTAAGGGGATCTGGAGAACCGAAATGGAAACGCTTCCGAAAATACACAAACATCGTTTTACAGCGTCCAACATTTAATATGCTCATCGAAATAAGTGGGCGAATTGATATTCACGTGCAAACACAAGAGCACGAAGTAAAATGATTCAACGGTGTATGAATGAGATGATATCATATGAGCTGTGAAAAGATAGGTGTCAGTGATACGTCTCATGACAGCGTATGATATCATCGGTTCCAAGGAATTCGTTCAAGAGGCGCTCGAGCACATCGCGACCTTGGTGGCGCTGCAGGATACGGATCTTATGAAAATGATTTTGTCTCAGATAATTGTGCTGTACCGTGGACATATCGCTTATCATGGATCGGGGGATATGTTGCCAACGCAATTATTCTCCGCGGGTGCAGCTATTTGTAATAAAGGCACTGTTGTAAATAATTATATATAGTGTACATTTCGTCCGAGATATTATTAAGTATATGCTAAGTATGGTCATAGAGAGAGAAACAGAAGGAATGTGAGCTGGTAGAGTCCTTAAACCGGAGCATCAGCAAAGGTCTGCGACAGAAAGAAGAAGAAGCTCTCGTCTTTGTTTCATTGACACATCAGATCATGGAATACATACTGGTGTCGAACAGCAGCGTAGCTGTGGAGCTTGGTGAGTAAAAAAAATTTTTTTTTCATTTCTCAAAAAAAAAAATGTGCAGTTCCCACGCGGTAGAAGTGAAACTTTGTATTCTGGGTAATTTGCGAGAGAATGAGACATATTCACTATGAAGAGATAAGCAAAGAGACAGGGAGAGATTGATTAATTTCTTATTTATTGCCCAAAGAGGGTGAGGGAGAGTGAGAGAGATCAACAATGTGACTGGAGGTAATATTTTATGAAATATAGAAATCGCTATATTTAATTCAAAAATAATTTTTTGGTATATAATATTTTTTTACATCGGTAAAATTAGTTCATATATTATCATTATTGTCATCGTTGTCAATTTCCAAACATGTTAAAACGACTTATGGTAACTAAAATATGATGCAAATGATTTGGTTTGAATTTTATTTAAAAATCTTTGAAATACTGCATCTATGGTAGTTCCTGATCTTGTTGTTGGCTCATTTCTGTTATTTGACATTTGTAAACTGAAGGTATTATTTAAAAATTCTATTAAAGGTAATGAAGTTGGTTCGGCAAGATTTATGTTGAAATCTCCACTTAAAAACATTGGTAATTCGTGGTATTTTTTTTTAAGTATCATGGACACCTCTGGCGTATATTTAATTAAATTTTCGTGAATGAATTCGATGATAGATTATTTTGCTTTATTTGGAGAAATGTATATAACAACAATTAGAACCGTTTGCCCGTCTTCTAAGGTGCTATGGCAAGCACACATTTCTCCTATATAAGAAAGATGCACGGACAATGATTCTGTTTGATGCGTACTTATATCCACTTGTGGAGTAACAATACGAGCACTATCATTCGTATTGTGATATATCGCTACTCCACCTGCTCTATTATCGCGTTTAAATTTCACCACAATATCGGAATTCGGAATATCAATATTATCGTCTGTTTGAGAATCCTTCCAGATGTAGTTGGAATGACCTGTGAATATATTGAAAATTATGAGGCTTCACTCACAACAGGGAAAAATAAAACCAGACAGAAAGATGGTTTATAGAGAAAGTGGTTTTTATTCTACCATCCGCTCTTTCACTACAAAATATCTAAAATAGAAAAATAATAAATATATAAAATAAAATACAAAAAAATAAACTGAATTGAGTTTTGGTTTTAGTGACCAGCACACAATTAATATTTAATATAATTAATGGCAAACAATTAATATAATCGTGTGCTGTCTTTTATTGAGTGTAGTGTACGTGGTGCAGCCAGCGCTGCATCGCACGCCACAGAATGAGAAGTGTGTGAGCGTAGAATCTGTCACTTACTCTCAACAAATTCTCTATAGGTTTATATGAGAAAAATTACTGAGAGTAAGTGAGAGCACTTGCAAATATATTGCTTGAGTGCTGGATCTGTGATATGAAAGAACGTGATGCAGTCAGCGCTGCAGAGCATGGCAAAGTGAGATTTTGAGGATGCACAAATGATTAGAAAATATTCACAGTATTTTCCCAGCAAGTTTATTAGGGAAAAGTACAATGAACAATAGGCACACGCGCAATTATATTAATCGAGCAGGCAAATTACGATGAGGAAAACGTGGTGCAGCCGGTGTTGCAGAGCACGCCACAAAGTGTGACAATTAATGTTGATGTACCGATGAGTTTTACATTCCTCACCGTCATTGAATTGCAATGAATTGTAATGATGTACCTTACCTTGTGTTTGAGTCCTGATGAGCACGAAAATGTTGAGAAGATCCGGTGAGATGGTAAAAAGTCCGAGCAAGTGTACCGAAGATGTGTGCGCTGTCCCAGCGGGTTTTCACAGAAGTGTCAAATTTTTCATTATGGCTGCACTTTACGACAGCGTCGTTGAGCGCTGAAGTCAAATGTGTGAGATACAGAGAGCTATGCCGAAAATAAACGAGATAGCGCGAGCCTCTTGTTTCAAGCAGCATGTTCGCGAGGCTCTGCCTCGGCGCCGCGAGGCACTGCCTCAGCTATCTGCGGCATAGCCGAGCGCAGCACGCTAACCAGCAGCAACAGGTCGACGCGAATATCGATCGCCGTGCGCCAGCTGATTTTCCAACATCGTCATTATCCAACCATTTCTCAGAAAGTATCAAGAAATTTGATTTTGTTGCAATTTTATCCGAACTTATATCTACATGAGCACGTAGACTTTGAAAATTAAATGAGAAGATTCACATTTCTGATCTATTTGTAATGAATTCTGTCAATAATCCTCCGATTGTTTGCAGTATGTTCAATGAAAGCCTTTTGAATTCCGCTTGCAAGCCCATCAGAGATGCCGCTCTACGTCGCCCATGATAAAATCGTTGATCTCCATGATTAGTAATAATATATAAACCTTCAATACTCCTAACACGTATTAACGCTACGTATACAAGCTGTTGAGGGTCAGTTTTCTCATACTCATATACAATCTCACTAAATGTACCTCCCTGAGATTTGTGTATTGTTATAGCACATGCTGACACTAACGGGAAATTATTGCGTTTTGCAACAATCGTTTTATTCGCAACAAGTGGAATTGTGGAAGACCCGATCACCAGCTCGCCTCGCAACCGAGCTGGTGTTAAAGGTCCAATCGCAGCAACGACGCATTAAGGCGCTGCGCTTCATTTGGACTACGCTTGATGAGGGTCTGCAGACCTTCTCCATGGCCTCGTTCAATACCATGGTTGAGCAGATCGAGGAGCTCCACAGCGATTTCCGTAAGGAACACGTGCTGTTGGAAGCCTCTTGGACCATGAGTATTTCATGGACCATGAGTATTTCATGGACCATGAGTATTTCATGGACCATGAGTATTTCGCCAATTATACTCAGACGATCGAGGTCAAATTGGCACTCAACGGCAAGATTGCTGCAAGGGAGGCCATAGAGAGGCTCACTCAACAACAACCTCCTGCACCGGTGGCCACGCCGCCAAGGTCCCAGACGAAGCTGCCGGGTCTAAAGCTGCCGACTTTCAAGGGCGCCTATTCCGGGTGGCCAGCGTTTCAGGACTTGTTCTCAACTCTGGTCATTCGGAACTTGTGTTCCGACGACGTTAGCCGACGTCGAGCGGCTAATGTATCTGCGCGGCTACGTTATGGACTCGGCGGCGAAACTTATCTCGGGGTTCGCCCTCACTGACGATTCGTTTAATTTGGCTTGGGAGACGCTCGTGTCTCGGTTCGAGAATAAGCGGCTGCTAGTGCAATAGCGTTTTGACGAGCTCTTCGCGCTCGAAACAATCTCAGGGGATGCGAGTTCGCTCTGCAAGGAGTGTTCAAGGTGGCGCCACACCATGCTGAATCTCGCAGCGCCCCCTGCAACATCTTCCGACGCACAACCGTCTCAGACACAGTCATCAACATAATAGAGTGTTGACGCAGTCGTCCTCTCATCGGTACAGCTCACACGGAAATGCTCAACATTAATAGCAACCGCACTCGCACACATTCACTCATCGGCATTGACTCACCAGGCACGTCTTCTCATAGATGCTACAGTAGCGGACAAAAGTTTAAGACTGAGAGGAAAAAAAAAGTAATCGTTGATTTTTTTATGAAAAGAATTGACTCAGTGGATTTTTTTTTGTATTAGCTAATTAATCATTAATTCATATATTTATTACATAAATTCAATTTTGCGCGTAACAACATTAGATACAATAAACAAAGAAAACATAAATTTGTTTGATACCTTCAGGGACAAAATTTTAAGACTATACGTAAAAAAATATTTTTTGGTAGAAAATATACAGATATTTTCCTCCCTTCAATACTTTGTCCACAGTCCATTATTTTTTATCACATCAGCACATCTTTGAGGCATTGAATCAATTAATTTTTTGCAGTCGTCCACAGTTGTTTCATTCCACGTTTTTTCAACCAAAGAGTACAAATCGTCAAAATTTTTTAGTTTATTTCTTTGAACCATTCTTTTTATGGTACACCATAAGTTTTCAATTGGATTTAAATCCGGCGACTGCGACGGCCACGGTAATAAAGTGATTTTTTCATCTTGAAAAAAACTTTTCACTACCCGAGCCGTATGCTTTGGGTCATTATCTTGTTGATAAATAAAATTATCACCCATATTTTCGTAGGCATACGGTAACATAGTATTTTTTCAATATATCCAAGTATTGAAAACGGTCCATGATTCCATTAATTCGGCGTATTGGTCCAGGACCATTGCGAGAAAAACATGCCCACACCATTACGTTTCCACCTCCATGCTTAACTGTCGGTAAAACACATGGAGGATTTAAATCTTCGCCAATTCGACGTCTTACATACAGTATCCCGTCAGAACAAATTCGGTTGAATTTGGATTCGTCCGAAAATAGCACATTTTGCCAATCCTCACTTGTCCAATGCCGATGAGCCTTAGCAAATTGCAGTCGTAATTTTTTATTCTTTTTACTGAGCATCGGCTTCTTCCGTGGCTTTCGTGCTTTCAAATTGAATTCGTCTAATCGTCTTCGGACATTTCTTACACTAATTTGTGCATTATTATTACTGGATATTTCAGCTCTGATATCGACTGCTGAACGAAAACGATCTCTCTCGCTTAATCGATGAATCTGACGATCCAGCGTTGGCGTGGTTTTCCGCGGTCTACCGTTTTTTGGTCGATCAAAATAGTCCCCAGTCTTCACAAACTTGTACCACGCTTGCTTACAAGAAGTTTCTGATCGATTCATTTGAGTTGCAATTGAAGAAAATGTCTCATTTTGCTTCCGTAGAGACACGATTAGTTTTCGTTCAGTTGATGACAAATTACGGGCTTTACCCATACTCTTTTCGTACGTAATTAAACTTAAGACACTGGATGATACACCACAAACTATTTACAGTATTAATATATCAAATTATTGCGTGGATCGACTACGGGTATCTTGTTCGACAGATCGTCTTAAACTAATGTCCGCTGTTTACAGATGGTTGGAAGGAAAAAAAAATTGTATAATCTATATTGTTTACATTTGACGACGGAGACGTCTGCATTATGAAGGTCAAACGTACACATGTATTGTAAAAAAACAACAAGCCGAAAGAAACGTTAGTACTTGTATGACAGATCTATGAACCAAATTGTAATTCATCGTCTTAAACTTTTGTCCGCTACTGTACATCGGAATTGACTTTTATTTCGGGTGAGCTTTTTCGGAAAATCAATACATCACGCAAGCACTCATCAATTTCGATCACAGGGATCGGTGGAAGACACTCAACGCTGACACGTGGCTCGGTTCAACTCACCATGTGCTCCACACACACCAAGGAGAAAGTCACGGTATTGGCTCACATTCTCAACACGAATACTGCTCATTTGCCATCTTTTGAGTCACCAGCTCGTACATGGCCTCATATAGTGAAGCTAAAGCTGGCGGATTCTGACTTTCTCACACCACGATCAATCGACATTATAATTGGAGCGGATATCTATGGACAGGTTATTAAACCTAACATACTCAAGGGCACACCATCATCGCCTATTGCACAATTATTAATATTTGGATGGTTTATCATCGGACCAATTAATTAATGCCAACCAGAAGCACTCACTGTTTATCACCGCGCAGCACGATGATCAGGAATTACAAGACGTGCTCACAAAATGTTGGGTTCAAGAAGAGTCACCAAAGGACAAAGTTGATCAAGTCACACCAGAGGAGCAGGCATGCGAGGATCATTTTCGCAACACGCATCAGAGTGATTCTACATGCCGATACATCGTTCGGCTTCCTCTCACATCTTCGCCTGCAGATCTGGGAAACTCATACCTAAAAGCACATCGATGTGTGCAGCACATTATACGGAAAATCTCAAAGAATGCTGAATACGGTCAGCTCTACTCACAATTCATGGACGAATACGAACAACTTGGTCATATGGTGAAGGCTTCAAGATCATCTTCAAGTGAAATACAATACTATCTGCCTCACCACGGTGTTTTCAGGCCAGACAGCATCAGCACCAAATTACGGGAGGTATTTAATGGCTCTAGCTCAACGTCATCTGGAAAGTCTCTTAATGACATCATGCACACTGGACCTAATCTGTTGCTCAATATTTCGGATGTGCTCATTTGGATCCGTCACCACAGACACATATTTGCCACTGACGTTACAAAAATGTATCGTCTAATTCGCATTCATCAAGAGGATTGGAATCTTCATCGAATTCTGTGGAAAGATGATCAACTCAACCCCGTGCCATAGCAATTAACAACCGTGACCTATGGTACCAAGGCTCCATTTTTGGCAGTCAGAGCTCTCATGCAGTTCACCGCATATGAAGGCCATCGTTTTCCTCTTGCTGTGCCAGTTATCACGTTTGGCAGGTACGTGGATGACATCTTCGGAGGGGCGAATTCAACGGAGGGACGACTGCGAGACAAAAATTCTTGGTCTGACTTGGCTTCCTAATGAAGACAAGTTCACATTCGCATTCCGGTTTAACTCAATACAAGGAATTTTCACAAAACGCCTCGTTCTTTCCGAGGTGGCTCAACTCTTTGATCCACTTGGTGTCGTCTCACCGGTTGTGATCAGAGTCAAAATACTGTTACAAGAGCTTTGGCTTCACAAGCTCAACTGGGATGATCCACTGCCATCCCAGGTCTCAACACGATGGACTGCAATCAGAGAAGATCTCACATGTCTGGCCAGACTCTCAATTCCTCGTTAGTGCAACACATGGAGCAACTCAACGGTGGAATTTCACGGTTTCTCCAATGGATCTCAACTAGACATGGCCGCAGTGATTTACATCACTGTCAACTCAACTTCCACAGGAAAGATGGCTTCACTTGTCTGTTCAAAAACACGCGTTAGGAGGAGGTTAGAATCGGCAGGAACAGCTCCACTAACAGCAAAAGAGATGGCTGCACCAAATGTCTTTTGGACAAAAGCAACACAAACCGTGTTTTTTGAACACGAGTTACAAGTGCTGCGGTCAGGCTGTTTTCTTCCACCCTCTCATCCCTTCAGTCGACCAACAGCTTTCATCGACCAGGAGGGTGTACTCAGAGTAGGAGGTCGCCTTGTTCAATCAGCCCTCACGTATAAAGGAAGACGTCCTGCCATTCTACCTCGTCACTCTCGATTCTCAACTCTCACTATTGATCAAGCTCACCTGCGAACTCTTTACGGAGGAACTCAGGTCACATTGGCCCAAATACGGCTAACTCATTGAGTCGTCAGCGGAAGAGCTTCTGTAAAATCTTACATTTTGCATTGCGTACTGTGTGCTCGGCAGAGAGGAATTCGGGCTCAACAATTGATGGGTCAGCTTCCGCTGTCACGAGTCATACCAACGCGCGCATTCATTCACACAGGAGTTGACTCGCCGGCCCTCTCGCTCTCAAAACTTGGAAGGGGCGAGGACACAAAACACACAAAGGCGGGATCTGCGTCTTTGTGTCTCGCCACTTCAGCTCTCGCGAATCACCAGATTGCTTGGAAGTTTAATCCTCTTGCTGCTCCACACATGGGTGGCAAATGCGAAGAAGCAGTAAAATCAGTAAAATACCATCTACGACAAACGGTGGGCGATACAGCATTCACATTTGAGGAGCTCTCCACACTGCTTGCTCAAATCGAGGCCATACTCAACTCAAGGCCTCTGGAACCACTCAGCGATGATCCTGATGATTCATCAGTTCTCACACCTGGACATTTTCTCATTGGTGAAGTACTCACAACTGTCTCAGAGCCAACTCTAGAGGATTTAGCAATCTCACGGCTCTCAAGATGGCAATTGTTGCAGCAGAAGGTCCACCATTTTTGGCGGCGATAGTCTGCTCATCCTTTACAACGGCAGCAGTCAATCTCAAAGTGGCATCACCCCAACTATATCATAAAAATTGGCTCTTTGGTTCTGCTCACGGATGAGCGCTTTCCACCATGCAAGTGGCCTCTCGCACGAGTCACAGCGCTGCATCCACGCAAATATGGACTCACCAGGATGGTGACACTCTGGACTGCTACCACTACGCTTACCAGGCCAATCTCAAAATTAGCTGTCCTGCCCGTCTCATCCAACGCATTATATCAGGGAATTAATCATCAACCCCATTGCTAATGGCGGGCGGAAATGTTGGAAAATCAGCTGGCGCACGGCGATCGATATTCCCCGTGCATCGACCCGTTGCTGCTGGGTAGCGTGCTGCGCTCGGCGAGGACGGAGATAGCGGAGGCCGTGCCTCGCAGGTATGCTGCTCAAGGCGAGAGGCAATCTCTCTCGCTTGACTTCAGCGTCGCACAACGACGCGTTTGGAAAGCGCAGCCATATTGAAAATTTCGACACTTCTGTGAAAGTCCGCTTGAACAGCCATCCACCTGCACATTGCTCGGACCTTTTCACCAATTCACCGGGTCTACATATCTTTTTCGTGCTTACAAGGACTCAAAAAACAGGTAAGAGTACATCATTATAATTTATCATAATTCAATGACGGTGAGGAGTGTAAAACTCATTGGTGCATCCTCACAAATGTCTCACACTGTGGCGTCCTCTGCAGCACGAGCTGTACCACGTTTTCACATCACACTTTGCACACTTAATTAATATAATTGCGTGTATGGTTATTAATTCACTGTACTTTCCCCCAACTAAACTTGCTGGGAAAGTACTGTGAATATATTCTACTCATTTGTGCGTCCTCAAACTCTCACTTTGCCGTGCGCTGCAACGCTGTCTCCGCCACGTTTTCTGACATCTCACATTTAGCCCAATTAATATAATTGTAGGTGCTAGCAATCATTCACAGCACCTTCCCCCAACTAAGCGTGCTGGGAAAGTACTGTGAATATATTCTACTCATTTGTGCGTCCTCAAACTCTCACTTTGCCGTGCGCTGCAACGCTGTCTCCGCCACGTTTTCTGACATCTCACATTTAGCCCAATTAATATAATTGTAGGTGCTAGCAATCATTCACAGCACCTTCCCCCAACTAAGCGTGCTGGGAAAGTACTGTGAATATTTTCCTCTCAGTTGAGTATCTTCAAATTCTCATTACGTGGCGTGTTCTGCAGCGCTGGCAGCGTCACGTTCACTGTACAAGAAGATACAGCACACAATTAATATAGCTATGTACTTTTCAAAGATATTATTTAAATTTATTTTTTATATTTATTTGCATTTTTTTTATATATTTTATAAAATTATTAGTTAATGGTAGAATAAACCATTTTCTCTAACAACAACTGTCAGTCTGGTTGTTTCACACTCTGCCGTGAGTGAAAACTCATTATTTTCAATATCTTTCAGATTCCTTCTACACCATCGAAGAAGGAATTCTCAACAAATACCAATGTGACTTCATGTGGTAATCCTCCGGTATCAATAGTCGACATCTTGTGAAGTTTTTGATGCATAGCGGCTTCTTGCTGAGCTCCTTGGCAACCAATATAAACATCTGTTGCTATGGAATTATTGAAGAATAACCGCACACTATCTGGACACAGTCTGTCAGCTTCTTCTTTTGTAAAGAATCTTGATTCCATCAACTGCAGCTCATCTTCATCTAATAACCGTCTATTGCCGATTTTTGTTAATAGTGTTGAAAATACTTCATTAGCTTGCCGCATGACTTCTGTGAGCTCATAGAATTGCAAGCCTCGCCACAGTGTGGGAGCTGCTAATTGTCGTCTCAGCTGCTTATAAATTGGTGTTGCTCGAACCGGCGGTAGTTGATGTAGATCTCCAATTGGAATTAAAACCAGTCCTCCAAAATTATCGTTGAAATGACCAATGATCTGTTTTAATCTTGCGTCGATTTGCTCAAGCAGTTCAGCACTGATGATACTGTTTTCATCTATGATTAGAACACGAACGTATTTAAATAGTGAACGATATTGTTGGGCGACTTCCATTGACAAAGGAAGTAATTTGGACAAACTTATTTTTAAAGCTGTGTGGACCGTTGTTCTATCAATTGCTACTGCAGCTTTCCCAGTTGAAGCACAAGTTATGTAAGCGTTACATTCTGTGGGTACATCCATCATTCTGTGTGTACCTATTATAAATTTCCATCAACAGTTTTATTACAAGTGTTTTTCTACATCCCGCAGAGCCCGTGAAGAATATTTGCAATCGCGAGGGTCTTTCGGACTGGAGATGTGAAATAACATGCATGAGAAGATCTTTTTGTTTTTCATTTGCCATTCGCATAAGTTCAAAGAAGTCTCGATTGGGTATCAGGTTCTCTTTTTTCTTAGGAATTGCCCCGAGTTTATTCAGCGTCGCTAAGCGTAAATCATTATTAACATCTGCATTCGGATTGTTATACAGTGCTTGAAATGGATTTGCCTCCGGAAAACTGGTAACGGCATCACGAGCTTCATCATCATCATTGTCGTCTTGTAGGTGGACCTCCACGGCACAATCTCGGACAAATTTCAATGGTTTTGTTAATGTCCAAATCAGACTCAAATTCCTTTCGACGCTGCAATATATATATGCGAGTGTATGTCCCTTGTGATTTCTTCGAATAATTGGGAACAAATTGTGCTAGTGCTACTAATTCCATATCTTCTGGTCCCTGCTCACAGCAGCTTCTTGACTTCTTAACTAAACTGTATTGAGCATATTTACACTCATTTTACTTGTGATCTCAACTATATCGACATACGCGGTACAAGAGTATTCTTCGACGATAAATTGGACATCTGTATTTGATTTAAAAATATTGAACACGAAAGGGTTGAACGGGTTATGCCACTTTTCTGATGGTAATCGTTTTAAAAACACTTTAGGTCGAGTAATTCCTGCTTGAAGTATATGAAAATAGTCTTCATCGCAAGTAATACTATTTTGTTCATAAAATGACTCGATGTCTGTATAATCATTATTCTCCACATTTATTCTAAGCATTTGATAACGTCGAGCGTAATTTGCAAATCCCGGATGATCTTTCGGCGTTGGTATTAATATTGTCGTGTATTTGCATGGCAGCAATGGCGCCTCAAATCTACATTTCTGTCGCTGATTCGTGCGATTCACTTTGAAGCAAGTAAATGTGTGTTTATGTGTCTGCAGTTTAATATTTCCAGAAGCTTCTGACGAAGAAACTGATAATACTTAATCAATCATTGTTATTGCATCCTGTTTATTTGTACCAAGTGCATCTTGTGGAGCATTGTTGAGCCATAATAGGATGTGTGCATGAGGGATACCACGATGTTGAAATTCTATTCTTTTAAAATCATTGACCACATGATAAGTTCCGAATGGGCTATTCTTCTTTGACTGAAGGATATTCATTAAAACATTCACCAATTTGTTGAAATAGATAGCGCAGGTGACGGCATCTTTATTAATGAGTGTTGGCTTCTGAACGTAATTTAGTTCCTCAGCTTCTTCCTCAGAAATGTCAGCTCCATTGTTCTTTAATTTATATAGTGTTCGTAACAGATTATTCCACCCGATTTCATTGGCACTCAGAGTGAGGAACATCGTGGGCTTTCCAAGTTGTCTTATCGTTGCGAAGAGATCTCTCTTTCGTTCCGACCAATACCAAGTAGAATTTGGTATCGACCGCAAGAAAGCTAAGTTACTTTCAATACGATTGTTAATATAATCATCAGACTCAATTTGTTGTCGAGTTATTTGTGGTCAACAATTAAACGTTTCCAGTAGCACTATGCAACGAATTTTGGTAAAAGATCTGCATTTGCACGCTGTAACGTAAATTTGCTCCTCAACGTACCACGTTACCTATAGCTGACCCAAGCTATTTTTCCTTCCTTTTATTTTCTCTTACGAGTTGGGCGCCAGGCGCTTACGCGCCGGAAGGAAAAATAACGAGATGTTAGGCCAGACTCAACCCAGGCTAGCTACAGCTGTTCGAGGCAGAGTGGGTGGTTCGGACTGTCAAGCCAAGAATTATCCTCGAATAAAAGGAAAATAAAATCCAGTGATACAGATGAAATAAGTCATTAACGTCGATGAATAAAATAAATCAACAAAATAGGGTCAATAAATACCCCTGACCGGAACAATAAACAAAGTCAGATTAATAAAACAACACCAATAAATAATTTACACAACGATAGCAGGTACGGGACTTACAAAGGCCACTCGGGCAACTTCTTTATTTCTTAACAAACAATTACGAATTTTCAATAAACATTGATAATGAATTCAAACAGAATGTCCCGTAAACGTAACTCTTTAACAATCCATAAACTTAATCATTCTAGCAGCATATTTCATCCCGGCACTCGTCTCGGCTCTCGCTCTCTCCCATACTCGACCTATATTCAGACGGTTGCGATCAACGACCAAAACACGGCCTAGCAAAGTAAACTTGACAGGTCGCCTCGCAATTCGGCCCGCGATACGGCCTACACCGAACTAATCCCACATACATCCAACAATTATAACTACGGGACGTCGGAAGGTCACGTACGGGACGCCTTTACTGATTCGAACCTCCCAACTATCACATTGCAGGCCGCAAAATCGAGAAAGTATCGTGAACCAAAATAACAAAATAAAGCCCTAAATTATTCCAAATAACGGATTACAAAAGTCCAAGCGAGATACGTCTCGAGCCGTACCAATCCCTCGCGACCAAGTTCCAAATACGGGACGACGACCGAGGACGCACTGCATAAGCTCACAAAATAAAATAAAGTAATGTCCGACATAAGAAAAATAAATAAAGTGATCCAAGTCTATATAAAATCAATTGTCCGGTAAAATCCGCGACGCGGTCTATCCCGTTCAAATCCCTCACACATTCAAGCAAACACGGGATAACGGCCTAACGCACGCACAGCTTTACAGCACACGACTACAGAACAGTAACAACGAAAATAACGAACGAACTATTTATCATAGCAAGATACGCTTCGAACCGTACTAATCCCTCGATCAAGTACAAACACGGGATGACGGCCGAGCACGCACTGCATGCATTCGCAGAAATAAAATAATGTCCAATATAATAAGAGAGATAAATAAAATAAAATAAGACGAATAAAATATTATAAATCTATAAGTGTCAATTATTCCTGAAAGTCCGCGACACGGCCTATGACATTCAAATCCCTCACATACAATCCGACCACGGGATGATGTACCAACACGCGCGCGTTCTTACAGCAAAATGACTACAGAACAGTAATCAAAAAAAAAGAATAACGAACGAAGTGACTTCTTCCCGGCTCTAACCGCCAAACGATCTCGATATTACACTCTACTCGACGCAGCCTGTCCCGATACGAATAGTACTCTGTGCGTGGTATATCAGAATCGCAGGTACGACTAAGTTCGAATCGAACTCTCCAAAGAATTAAAAAAAAACAATAATAATCAAATAATGGCGAAAGACCGTAGAAGGGAAGAGAGCTCACCGGGACGATGACGATGCGATGTTCCTTGCCAATCCTTCGTAACCCAAAATCGTCTCGAAATTCTCTCCTCTCGATACCATCCTCGATTTACTCCTCGTTGTTTCAAAAGATATGCCCCGGTACCCACGATAGGTGGTGATAGATTTCGACGAAATCAACGGTGGAGCGGGACGATATAATACTCGCTGCTACGTCCTGTTCGCTCGACGGTAACCGGGAAAAAGCCTCGAGGTCCGTTCGGCACGGGTGCTCGTGAACTATGACCCCCTCTTAGCGAGCCGAACTCGGTTAATTGGGGGAACCGGTGTCGCACGATGACCGCGTCTAGCGCCTCGGCGGGACGACGCAAATATTAATAGCAGATAATAACCATGTGTAGTCCAGTCCGGCCGGTGAGCCCCGTGAGATAGACTGGCCATTGCTAGTAGATCAGATGACCGAGAATAGATAATAGAATATTGGCCGTAGATGAACGTCGAGCGGGACGGCTGTAGATCCCGACCCCGAGAAATGGAAAATGTCTGTATCCTCTCTCTCTCTCTCTCCTACGAAAGGGTGACTCGATCCCGAAGCCGCCAAGAGGTGTGGGCCGCCCTCTTCCTTCCTCTTCCTCTCCGCCCCTCGGTCGTACGATTTAAGAAAAATAAATACAAAAAAAAACAAAAAAAATTATTTAGAGTACGGCGATTACGCCTTACAGCCCTGCGAGATCGTGTTGGCAGCCGTCTTGCGAGAAGGACGTAGCGCTTGAGGATTTTGCCGCGTTACAACGCGTACAAGGTTCAATTGGTGCAAGAAATCAAACCAAGGGATCATGCGCAGCGCCGTGAATTTGCTGATAGGGTGTTTGAACATCATCAAATTAATGAGGATAGTTGACCCGATGCCGAATGGAAGTTCCTGGATTCTCGGCCACAGATTCCGTTACTGTGGCTATATTTTCGAGTGACCGACAAGGGCGACGACGAACAATGATCTTCTGATCCATCAGCGTAAATTTGGTCTCAAATTTTGTAATCAAACGCCTCACTGTCGATTCATTTGCGCATTATTGCGACCAAAAACTTGACGTAATTGGCGAACTGTTTTCGCAAAACTTTCACCATTTTTGTAATGTGTTTTTACAATAATTAAACGTTGTTGGTTTGAATACTTCTCCATATTCTTAAATCGCGTGGTCTGTACGTGACAAAAGTCAAAAGAAAATCACCGTACAACTCGTATTAACAAAATGGCGGCAAATTTAAATCCGGCGCTCTTGCTGGGACACCTTTTAATATATTGTCACCTACATTACTTTCAATTATTTGATTTTAAATTTCTTGATGTTCTAAAGCCGGTTCTTTCAAGTAATTTTTAAACCATAAACGGTCACATACGGAGCGTACATGACTGAATGGGTTGTCGTAGAATTTTTTACAGAAGCTTGATGGGCGATTCTATTGCGGTGAAATTGTGTATATGGGAGAGCAAGTGTGTCAAAGCATTCGAAATGGACACGGACAATCACGAAAGTTTTTTCCAAAAAGATGTGAGTATTGTATATAGCACCAGAGGTTTGGGCTGAGGGTGGTATTTATTTTTATTTTTTTATTTTTCAACTGAATCTAAATTTAAACCTTCAAAGACGATTAGGGCAAAATATTAATTAATACTCTAATTATAAACATAAACAACCTTCGTAAGCAAAAACCTAGATTCTAGCACCAGAGGTTTGAGCTGGACATGGTGTTTATTTAATTTTTTAATTTTTCAACCGAATCTGAATTTGGCCTTTTAAGGGCTATTTAGGACAAAATACGGAATTATATTTTGCAGTAAAAGCGTAAACAACTTTCGTAAGCGAAAATAAACTCAGAATCTTATCATGCTTGACAGAATTTGAGAAAACGCAAATTTGTATTGGTAACCTTTGCAAAGAAAATTGAGAAATATGCGAAAAACAACCCTGAACACTCCCTTAGGGATAGAATTTTTAAAAAACCGTTAAAACACTTTCTACAGTTTCTAACCCTTTTACACCCCGAAGGGGGTGTAATTTCTAAAAATCCTGAAATTGGTTTCTAAACATTTGTATGAGTAACATTTGCAAGCAAAAACCAAAGCGATATCTCATCGTGCCTAAGAGATATTGAGAAATACGTAAAAACATATTTAACCCTTTTACACCCCCTTAGGGGTGGAATTTTTAAAAATCCTGAAATTGGTTTTTAAACATTTGTATGCGTAACATTTGCAAGCAAAAACCAAGGCGATATCTCATCGTGCCTAAGAGATATTGAGAAATAGGTAAAAACATATTGAACCCTTTTACACCCCCTTAGGGGTGGAATTTCTAAAAATCCTGAAATCTGTTTTTAAACATTTGTATGAGTAACATTCGCAAGCAAAAACCAAGGCGATATCTCATCGTGCCTAAGAGATATTGAGAAATACGTAAAAACATATTTAACTCTTTTACACCCCTTTAGGGGTGGAATTTCTAAAATTCCCTTCTTATCGGATGTCTACGCCATGAAAGGAATATACACCCCAAATTTCATGATTGTAGGTTCAGGGGTTTGGGCTGGGCGTTGATGAGTCAGTCAGGACAAAGCCTTTTATATATACAGGGTGCGCCATCTCAATCTGGTCGATGGAAGTATTGAATAACTTAGAGAATTTTCAACAGATTTCACAAAGTCGTATTTTTTTATTAAATTTGATTCATTACAATTTATTTTGATTAGTTTCCAAAAACCACATCGATCAAATGTCCGCCTTTATTACTGAGACAAAAATGAGCTCTTTTTTCGGCATTTTCCATTGTATTTGCCAGCGTCTCGGGCGATATCGCTGCGATTTCGGCTCGAATGTTGTTTTTTAGCTCCTCTATGGTCTTCGGCTTGTTGGCATAGACTTTACTTTTCAAAAATCCCCACAAGAAGAAGTCCGGTGCAGTCAAATCCGGCGATCTTGGTGGCCAGTCAATATTACCTTTCTTTGATATCACACGTCCTGGGAACTTCCGACGCAAATAGTCCATTGTTGAGCGCGCAGTGTGCCATGTCGCACCATCTTGTTGGAACCAAAATTCCTTAAGACCTTTTTCACGCATTTGTGGTAAAACAAAGTGTGCCAACATCCACCGATATCGATCCCCATTGACAGTTTCACCAGCTCTGAAGAAAAATGGTCCAATGGTGGTTTTTGAGCAAACACCGGCCCAAACTGTCACTTTCTCATCGTGCAATGGAGTTTCGTGAATAATATGAGGATTATCGGTGCCCCACATGCGACAGTTTTGTTTGTTGACAGCGCCAGAGAGGGTGAAATGAGCCTCGTCGGTCATCAGAATTCGCTTCCAAAAATCCGGCTCAGCTTCCTTCATTCGACTAACGTTATTAGCGTAAGCCAAGCGCGTTCTTTCGGCGTATAGCGATACATGGTTGAAATTGTACTGAAATAACCTATACAAAACGTGTTGTACGACGCTGGTCGGTTAAAATCTGTCAGAGTTATTCAATACTTCCATCGACCAGATTGAGATGACGCACCCTGTATAATAAATAAATAAATAATAATAATAGATAGAAGATAGAAGATAGATAGAAGATCGATAGATAGATAGAAGATAGATAGATAGATAGAAGATAGTTAGAAGAAGATAGATTATCACTGTCTATTTTGTGTTAGTGTAATGTAATTTATTTCAAATATTAGTTAGCAAGCGTCTCGCATAACTTAACTTATCTTTTTGAATCAAATCTGACTGTGATTCAAATTCAGAAATAACTTTATAAATGGCACCTTCGGCTTTCTTTGTGAGTAAGTATTACAAAATTTAGTTTCGTCCGATAGAAAATACTGGATAGATTGATCAACCAGCATTTTGTAAGACTTTTGTTAGAGTTGTAAGTTCCGAGTCTGTTCAAAATAGTCTTAAGATGGATGATGGAATAATTATTTGTTGTATTGTTAGTGCTGCGATCAGTTGACTTTGAATTCGAATTGAATTAACTTCGGGGTTTATTTGACTTTTCTCCGGACAGTCGCAACGCCGTAAAGTATTCATCTAATTAGATGAGTATGTATGAGTATGTATGTATGAGATGTAAATTTACAACGAAAGCGGTCACTGCGCTTACAAACGATTAACTACACTGGCATACAAATAAACATGGATTTCTTTAGAAGTCTGTATAGAAGATTTGGATCTACGCATCTACAACAATTTCAAAATTTGTAAGAGAACTAATGAAAAGGAACTACGTCTTCAAGCACAACTCGAATTTCTCCTCTGCTGTCGTTAGGAAGGCCTAGTCCAGAAACATTTAAATTCTACTGAACTTTACAACTTAGAAATTTTTAATAGAAAAAATCGACCAAAATTTTAAAAAATTCTACACCTAATACATACAAAAATGCTAATCTTCAGAAAAAAACTAATCTATCATAGAATTAGCAAAACTTAAAAACTCCAACGTGTATTCACAAAGATTTTTTAACATTAAAAAAGAAAGGTTAACTATGTTATAATCCGAAGTACGTAATAGTTATCAAAAAACTTCAACGATTACGTTGTGCCAAAAATTTTCATACGCATAACTTTATTTTCGGTAGTAGAGATTATTTGCTCTCTCTTGTTCTCACAGAGATTTAATTTACTCGACAAATCGGAATAATGACCATGACATACAATATAACGTATCACGACGACTACGACGACGGCAACGATATATACCCTGGGGAATATTTCTTCAAAACGTCGGAAAACAAAAGTAATAAGAGTGTTTGAAAAGTGTATAAAGATTTAGAACAAGTTGTACAACGAGCGGTGAAATATGACTTTCGAAAAAGTGTACTATGATCCTTCGCATCCAGCTGGATACGCTGGTGCGCGGCGTTTAATCAGTAGCAAAAATAAAGCAGACTCCGTGTATGACTGACTGACTCAGCAGGATAGTTATACCATTCATAGATCCGTGCACCGTGTCTTTCCACGACTGTATTACAATGTTACAAATATTGACGATGGCTAGGAGGTCGATCTCGTGGATCTACGTTCTTTGAGAAGCTATAACGACGACGTCGTACCTGCTTATGGTAATTGACGTTCTCAGCAAATACGCCTGGGTCGAACCCTTGCAGGACAAAACTGTGCGCGAGGTTATCTAAGGCATTTAAACGTATTCTCGAGCGTAACGATGGTCGTACACCTGTTTCACTACAAACCGACCGTGGAAAAGAATTCCTCGGTGGTCAACTCCAAAAATTTTCCAAAGATGAAAACATACAATTTCGCGTTGCTCGTAATCCGAAAGTAAAAGCCTCGATTGTCGAGCGTTTTAATTGCACTCTCAAGGAGCGGATGTGGCGTTACTTCACACATGGTAATACTCATCGTTACATCGATATACTACAACAAATGGTTTATGCGTACAATCATGCTATACACTAATTTGACAATCAGTGCCGTAAAGCGACGTGAAAAGAAACGTTTCACAACGTATAAATACAAACGAGAAGATTACGTTCGAATCAGTAGAACTAAAGACACATTCGAAAAAGGTTATGAGAAAAATTGGAGTGAAGAAATTTTCCGCATCAAAAAAGTTTTACATAGGCAGGGCTTGTATGTGTATGTGTTGTGTGATCTAGAAGACGAACCTATCGATGGTTTCTTTTACCCCAAAGAATTGACGAGTATTCATGAGAAGCGTGTGGAGAAGAATAAAGAATTCAAGATTGATCAAGTTTTACGAACAAAAGGACACGGTGCGAAAAAACAAATTTTCGTGAGTTGAGATGGGATATCCGGCAAAATTTAACTCGTGGATACCAGCGTCAAACGTTCACGTTCTCGAATATACGAAATTTTGTGGATACAGCGAGCAAAGAACCTCTTTCACCTCGTGCTACCTGTTCGAATGCACTAGAAACTGCTATGTGCTCTGTGCCGTAAGTGTACAGAGTCTATGGTTCAAGACTCGTGCATTCATGAGAACCCTGATGACAGGGCTTTCACCGGTACCTGGGTGTCGGATGAGGTGCGGAAGGCAATAAATACAGGCTATAAAATCTTTAAAATTTCGATGATTTGGGCGTACAAAACAACAATGTACAATCCTGATACACGCGAGGGTGGACTGTTTGCCGCTTATGTAAATACATTTTTGAAGATTAAACAGGAGACAAGCGGTTGGTCCGAGCACTGTATCGACGAAGCGTCTCGCGAGGAATATATCAATTATTACGAGCGCGTGAAAGGTATCCGGCTGAACGCTAGCAACATTACGCGTAATCAGGGCTTACACTCAGTTGCTAACCTTTGCTTAAATTCGTTCTGGGGTAAATACGGTCAGTGGGATAACCTGACGCACACGGAAATAATTCAAACTCGTGAGAAGCTATTGTTGTATTTGTACGACAATGACAAAGAAATTCAATGCCTGCTACCGGTTAACGATGATTTGTTATATTTGAACTGGGTATCTCGCGACGAGGCTATTCCCTAGCCCCTTAACTAGTTATTTACGTGAGTACTGGTGATGATGCTTGGGAGCCCTCGATAGGTAATCTCCTCGGTGACATGACCAACGATTTGATATCGGTGGCTCCGAACGCTTATATCAACTCGTTCGTCTCCGGAGGTCCGAAATTTTATAGTTATACGGCTACGACCACCGCGGATCCCAAAACCGTGGTGGACACTGTTTGCAAAGTGAAGGGAATAAGTTGGATTATAAAAACTCACAAACAATTAATTTTAACTCAATAAGTCCACTTATAAAATCAGAAATGCCGTGGTTTAGTAATACATCACTTAATTAAAAATTCAAATCAATTCAAAGAACACCCCTCCACAACGTCATCACCCGTACAATGTACAAAACTTGTCGTGTCGTATGCCGTAAACGTCGCCATATTACACACAGATTATCACTACCGTTTGGATTTAAAGATAGCGATGCTGATGATGGCTAAAAACAACTATGTAATATAAACGTTGGAAATATGTAAATAGCGCACGCGCGCGCTTGTGTGCGTGCGTGTGTGTGTGTGTGTGTGTGCGTGTGCGTGTGCGTGTGCGTGTGCGTGTGCGTGTGCGTGTGCGTGTGCGTGTGCGTGTGCGTGTGCGTGTGCGTGTGCGTGTGCGTGTGCGTGTGCGTGTGCGTGTGCGTGTGCGTGTGCGTGTGCGTGTGCGTGTGCGTGTGCGTGTGCGTGTGCGTGTGCGTGTGCGTGTGCGTGTGCGTGTGCGTGTGCGTGTGCGTGTGCGTGTGCGTGTGCGTGTGCGTGTGCGTGTGCGTGTGCGTGTGCGTGTGCGTGTGCGTGTGTGTGTGTGTGCGCGCGTGTGTGTGTGTGCGCGTGTGTGTGTGTGTGCGCGTGTGTGTGTGTGTGTGTGCGTGTGTGTGTGTGCGCGTGTGTGTGTGTGCGCGTGTGTGGTCATTATGTGTATAGTTTGTAAATATCTTTGCACAAGTGTTTTTGTACTTGTTACTTTGTATATATATGTGAGTAATGAAAATATAGATGCAGTGAGTGTGTGTAAATGCGTACGTTTAGGTATACAGTTTTGTATAAATTATTTTTATTCTTTATGAATATTATTGTAGAAGTAGTTACAACTACGTCCTGTCGACAGTACAGCGAATAGTAGAGTGCGCGCGTGTGTGTGCGTGTCTGCATGTGTGGTCGTTTATGCATATAGTTTGTATATAATTTTTCACAAGTATTTTTGTACTTGTTACTTTGTATATACGAGGTCTGTTCAAAAAGTATCGCAAATTTTGTGTTTTTTCAAAAAGTATTTATTTATTCATTAATATCTATTTTGTCCGCTTCACAGTAATTCCCCTCGGATATAATACATTTATGCCAACGTTTTTCCCAATCCTCGAAGCACTTAAAAAACTCATTTTTTGTGATCTTGTTCAGCTCCTCCTTCGATGCTGTCTTTATCGCTTGAATCGTGGCGTAGCGTCGTCCTTTCATGGGCCTCTTCAGTTTTGGGAACAGGAAAAAGTCACAGGGGGCCAGGTCTGGGGAATACGGTGGCTGCGGCATCATTAGAGTGTTTTTTTGGCCAAAAATTCGCACACAAGCAACGATGTGTGAACAGGGGCGTTATCATGGTGCAAAAGCCAATTTTTGTTCTTCCACAAATCCGGGCGTTTCTGGCGGATTGCTTCGCGCAAATTGCGCATAACTTGCAGGTAATATTCCTTATTGACTGTACGACCCTGTGGCAAAAACTCATGATGCACCACGCCCCTGCAATCGAAGAAAACTGTGAGCAAAACCTTCACATTCGACCGAACTTGGCGCGCTTTTTTCGGTCTTGGCTCATGCGGCAGCTTCCATTGCGATGATTGAGCTTTGGTTTCCACGTCATAACCATAAACCCATGATTTGTCACCAGTTATGACCCTCTGGAGCAAATTTGGGTCGTCGCGGACCGAGTCCAACAGCTCCTTAGCAATGTTAACGCGACACTGTTTTTGTTCGAAATTGAGCAATTTTGGCACGAATTTCGCGGCGACCCGTCTCATGCCCAAATCATTGGTAAAAATCGAATAGCACGAGTCAATCGATATGTTTAGGTCCTCAGCAACTTCTCTAACGGTGATTCGACGATTGGCCAATATTATTTTCCTTCACTTCATCAATGTTTTCGTCTGTTGTTGATGTGCTCGGGCGTCCGGCACGCTTTTCGTTGTTCACATCTTCTCAGCCCTCTGAGAACATTTTGTACCGCCGATAAACGTTGCTTTGGTCCAAGGGAGCTTCACCATATGCCACAGTCAACATTCGGAATGCGTCCGCGCACTTAATTTTGTTTTTCACACAAAATTTTATACAGATTCTTTGATCCATTTTTTGGAAAAGGCAAAAATCGAAGACAAGCCAAAACACGTCCAACCAAAATAGCTGTCAACAATTAACTAAACATTAAAAATGGCCGACTTTGTCAGCATAAGTGAGGGACATGAGTACTAACCTAACGCCACGAAAAAATCGAAAATCGAATATACGTAGCCCGCGGAAATTAAAAATTCGCGATACTCTTTGAACAGACCTCGTATATATATGTATGTGTGTAATGTAAATATAGATACTCTCTCTCTCTCTCTGGGTGTGTGTGTATTTTTTTTCCTGAGGAGACGGGAAAATGCTTTATGCACCGTAGGGAAGCACGTGCTTCCCCATGTGCCGGACTCGATGTTATACGGGCTAAAAACTCGTCTCCATGCCTCTGACCTTTCTTTCCCCCCCGGGACCACCGTTAGGCACTACTTCGGTAGGGGAGGTCTCAGCCGTAGTTCTTCCTTACTGCTTCAGTTGTTATTCTTCGTTCCTTCTGGCCAGGTCTTCTCTTTTTAACTGCTTCATGGCCGCCGCCGCGAATGTGCTGACGGCATCCCAACTTGCTGGGGTAGCCAACATTGCGTCGACGACATTTTCCGGGGTTATATCCGAGCTCAATGCCTCTTCAGTGCGGAATGCGCCGAAGCGCGGGCAATGGAAGAAGACATGTTCTGCATCTTCAGGTACCTTCCGGCACGCTGGGCACTCCGGCGACTCATCTAGTTTGAATCTGAATAAGTACGCTCGGAAGCATCCGTGTCCGGATAACATCTGTGTAAGATAAAAGTTGAGTTCTCCGTGGTTTCGGTTCACCCACTTGCTCACTCGCGGTATGAGTCGGTGTGTCCAACGTCCCTTCTCTGAAGTATCCCATACGGTTTGCCAGCGGTCAAGGCTTCTCTGCCGTTCTTGGGTGCGTAGCTCCCTTGGCTGCATTGGTGTTGTTGCTTTCTGTTGATACAACAATTGCCTCTCTCTTGCCAGTATCTTGACGGGAATCATCCCTGCAATTACGCACGCGGCATCATCCGATACAGTGCGGTATCCACATTCTATTCTCAGTGCGCTCCGTCGGTACACTGCAGCCAACTTCTTCCGGTACTCTTCGACTTCCAATGTCTCTGTCCAGATCGCTAGCGCGTAGGTCAGGACTGAGGTGCTCACTGACGCTAGCAGTGCTCGTCTCTTCTGTCTCGGCCCCCCAATGTTCAGCATGAGCCGTGATAGAGCTGCACCGACAGTACCAGCTTTGTTACTAGCTTGCTCAATGTGGTGCTTGAAGTCAAGTCTCGCGTCTAACATCACTCCAAGATACCGAATATACGGCTGCGATGTGATTGTGTGCTCCTCTACCGTGAGTCTGACTGTCTCCATGGCCTTCCTGCTCGTGATTAATACCGCCTCGGTTTTGTGTTCGGCCAACGTAAGTCCGACCGACGTCATCCACCCGTGGATCCGTGCGTACGTATCATGAAAGATTACTTCGATTTCTTCCAGGTATTTTGCCGTTATTACAGCAGCTACATCATCCGTGAAAGCGACTAGCTTCACCCCGAATAATTGTGCGAGTTTCAAGAGTCCGTTGTACATTACGTTCCAGAGCAGCGGCCCTAGTTCCGAGCCTTGGAGGACTCCCCCAGTGACCTTGTACTTTTGTGGACCAGCCTCCGTGTCGTACTGCAGAAATCGGTCACTCAAGTAGCTCATTACTATCTTTTTAAGGTACTGCGATACTTCCATCGAGTTGAGAGCGTTCCAAATGCAGTCCCAACGTGCCAAATTAAAAGCATTCTTGATGTCCAATGCGGCAACCAAGCAGTACTGTTTTGCTCCTCTTTTCCAGCGCGACCCTGCTATGGCTCGCTTGGCGGTGTCCACCACTAGGCTCACCGCGTCGAGCGTAGAGCGACCTTTGCGAAATCCATATTGGTTATCGGCCAGGGAGTCACCAATCGCCGTCTCCAGTTTGTTGTGGATTATCCGCTCGAGGATTTTTCCTGCTGTGTCTAGCATGCATAGTGGGCGATAGGACGAGGGTTCGTCAGGTGGCTTTTTTCCTTTAGGCAGCAGTACGAGCCTCTGCCATTTCCATTGAGCTGGAAAAACTCCTTCCTTGAGGCACTTATTGTACAACGTGAGGAACATCTCCAGCGCTGGGCTTATAGCCGTCTTGAGGGGGATGTTTGGTATCCCATCCATGCCTGGTGCCTTGCTTGTCCCCACTTTGGCGCAGGCCTTGGCCAGCTCGTCGTGCGTGACAGGCGGTATGACTTCCTCTTCTTCTAAGTCCAGTCGGTATTCATGCTCTTGTTGCTGAGGGAACAACGTTGAGACCATCTTTCGCAGGAGGTCGGGGCACGTAGGTGTCGGCAATGACTGGGCTTTCAGCCGTGTCATTACCACCTTGTACGGCCTACCCCATGGATTGTCGTCCACCTCGCTGAGTAGCTCATCAAACCCCTTCTGCTTGCTGCGCTTGATGGCTTTGCGGAGCCTCGCTTGCGCTTCCTTGTGCTTCTGCTCCAGTGCCTGGAACGTGGCTTTCCAACGCGCCCGTTGAGCTAGACGTCTCGCTTTGTTACATTTCATGCGAAGTGTGGCTATCGAGTCATTCACCAATACCCCGGAGGGTGTTGGTTTGTATCTCGTTTCCTTGGCACCGTAGCATCGCACGCGTTGGCTACCCTTTCCATGACAATTACCACTTGCTTTTCTGCGTCACCGTCTTCGACGACATCGCTCTGCAACGCTAGCCGGAACAGATCGCCCTCAAACATGCTTGTTCTCCAACTTCTCACACTTGTTTTGGTCAGCCGCGGCTCTTTAACCCGACCGTGATGTACTTCCCACGTGATCGCACAGTGATCGCTATTAGTGTACATGTCTGTGACTCTCCAGCTGATGTTGTCCCTTGCGAGCCCGCTGCTGACAAGAGTTAGATCCACTATTGAACTTGCTTCACCCCTACAGAACGTGGGGAAGTTGCCACTGTTCAACAGAACCAGGTCCAAAGACGTTATGACCTCCAAGAGGGCTCGTCCCTTCGCGTTGGTCTCTCTGCTGCCCCATTCGACGGCCCATGCATTAAAGTCTCCAGCTATAGCTACAGGGCAGCGGCCTCGGACATCTCTGCTCAGCCTGTCAAGAAGTTCCTCGAATTCATCGAGTTGCAGGCTAGGGGGTGCGTAGCAGCTGTAAAGATGAATGCCACCGACTTTCACCCTTACGAAGTCAGATTCGCGGACTTTCATCGTCTCCTGGATGGGACATTTATTGCAGGACCAGATCACGGCCTTTCCTGTCTCGTCAGCCTCTCAGGATTTTCCGAGAAGCGTCTTATATGGTTCGGAAAGTACGGCCACGTCCGATTTCATTTCCCGCACGGTTTGCATGAGTAAATCCTGTGCAGCTTCGCAGTGATTGAGATTAAGTTGCAAAATCTTCATCGTCGTTTTTGAGTGAGCCTCTGGAGTGCCTGCGTATACGCTGGGCATCTGCTGCTGCCGGCTATGTGCCTACAGTTCTCGCCACCTCTTTCTTCGCATACCACACAGTGCGCCTCTCCCTGACACTTGTCGATCTTGTGACCATCTTTCCCGCATTTCATGCAGTTACCGGATCTGTTAATCTGTCCTGTGCAGTTTCGCTCCAAGTGACCGTACTGCCAGCACTTATAACACTTGGTGGGCTTTAGTTGCTCCCGGATCCGGCACACAACCCATCCAATGCGCAGCTTTCCTCTTTCCACGATTTTCTTCGCTAGATCAGTGGCTAGTCTCACTACCGCTGTCTGCGTTCCTCCATAGACTTTTCGTAGGCTCTTGATGGAGTCCTTCAGTGTCTCCACTCCAACACCAAGATGCTGTGCGAGCCTCTCGCGAATTTCCTCCTGTGTCGTGAATTCATCAAGATCCTTGATTTCGATGCTTGTCTCCTACAATCTGCTCGTGACCGCCGCCTGTTCACCGAGCACATCACCGATCGCCGAGCACATCTCAGCTATTCCCGCGGGGCTAGTTCCATTGTTCAGAATGAGGATGAGATCGCCCGCCGCTGTTCTACGGGTCTTCCTCACTTTGGTTCCGGCTACTTCAAGTTTTGGGTCTGCCTTGACCCTGCCAAGAATCTGGGCGTAGGTCAGGTCTTCTCCTGTCCTCTTAATTATGAGAGCGTTCGGTAACAGAGGCCGCCTTCGTGGCTTGCGAGGCTTCCTCATACATAACCTCTTGCCATTCCACGTTTGGAGGGATGTTAGCTCCCTGACGGTCGTTTGCCTTTGGTCCATCACTGCGCTTCTGTCCATCGTTGGTTTTTGGCGCCTTGCTCAATTCCGGGCGAGATGCTGGTACCCGTGCCTGATCCCATTTCTTCTTCTTTTTTGCCACTTTTGTCTCCGTTGACTGTGGAGTGCGTTGCTTCCTCTTCTTATCTTGTGCACCTCGTTGGCCGAGTGTTCTTGTAGTGTCCTGTCCCACGTTTACAATTCGCGGTTCACTGATAGACGGTGTGGTCTGCGTCCCTGTGATTTTGGTCACCAGTGGGGATCTAGGCTCATTCGGATTTGCACTAGTGGGCGTTTCCAACTCGTGGAGCTTGTTGTATGCACTTTTCACGGGAGCAACCATCCTCTTAGCTTCATCGTGGATATTTTTCTTATCTTTCATGAAATCGTAAAGTTTTGTGATCAGGTCTCCGAGTCTTTCGAGTGCCTGATTCTTTACGTCTGCTGTTTGAGTCGGTACGCCCTCGCCACTGACAGCAGCATCTTGATGTTCTCCAAGAACCATTGGTTCTGGTTCTTGTCTTGTCGCTTTTGATACTGCGGGAGCCAAATTACCCACTCCCGTAGTACTGCGGTCGTTCGATGACGACGTCCCGGGGCCCGCTTGCACACCCTCGCCAGACGCCGGTACTGGGGTTCCGTGCCCCTGCACCCTAATCGGTACATCCTTTAATGGACTTTCCATGGTGATTTGTTGTCGAGGTTTCTTCCCCGTGTTGGTTTGGTCCACGGGAGGTATTTTAATTGCCTTCTACCCTCTATATCTATATAGAGATATCTACATCCATATACATATCTATATCCACATAGATATATCGAATGTACCAGGTGTATGCATAAGTTTTTTCCGGTTTAACTAAGAGATGGCGCCAGCGAAAAGTACGCAGCGTATTAATTTGACACATACGTCATTTTGTTCGTCTGACATTAACCTACAAACACACACAAGTTGAGTCCGCCAAAAACTAGCGTCTTTGTTTTATCGTTCAGTGATCATGTCGAGTTTTGTGCCTGAAAAAGAACATTCGCGGCACGCATTGCTTTTCTTATTTAATCAAAAGAAAAAGGCTGCTGAAAGTCAACGTTTGCTGGTAGAAACATATGGTGAACACGCTCCATCGATTAGAACATGTGAGACATGGTTTCGACAATTTAAAAGTGGTGATTTCAATGTGAAAGGCAGTGAGCGCTCTGGTAGACCACAAAAATGCGAAGACGAGCAATTGCAGGAGTTATTGGATGATGACCCAACTCAAACTCAACGGCAATTAGCAGAAGCATTACATGTGTCATAAGAAACAATCAGCAGACGTTTACGAGTAATGGGGAAGATCAATAAACTCGGTAAATGGGTCCCACACGATTTGAATGAACGTCAAATAGAAAATCGCAAAGTCACTTGTGAAGTGCTGCTTCAACGCCACGAAAGGAAATCATTTTTGCATCGAATTGTGACGGGTGACGAAAAATGGATTTATTTTGAAAACCCGAAGCGGAAAAAATCGTGGCTTTCACCTGGCGAAGCCGGTCCTTCAACACCAAGGCCAAATCGCTTCGGCAAGAAGACCATGCTCTGTTTCTGGTGGGACCAGAGCGGTATTGTGTATTATGAACTCTTGAAGCCCGGCGAAACCGTTAATACACAACGCTATCGCCAACAAATTATTGATTTAAACCACGCATTAATCGAAAGACGACCGGAATGGGCCAGAAGACATGGCAAAGTGATTTTGTTACACGACAATGCGCCGTGTCACACAGCAAAAGCAGTGAAAGACACCTTAAAATCGCTTGGATGGGACATCCTTCCGCACCCGCTGTATTCGCCAGAGCTGGCGCCATCTGACTATCACCTCTTCGCATCAATGGGGCACGCGCTCCCAGAGCAGCACTTCAGCAATTTCGAGGAAGTTAGAAAATGGCTCGACGAATGGTTTGCCGCAAAAGACAAGCAGTTTTTCTGGCATGGTATTCATAAGTTACCTGAAAGATGGGCGAAATGTGTAGAAGCCGATGGCCAATATTTTGAATAAAACAAAAATTAATTTCCCTTAAAAATTACGTGTTTTTTTTACCAAAAAACCAGAAAAAACTTATGCATACACCTGGTATATCCATATGTATATAGATATATCTATATCCTTACCTATATCCGAGGGCCTCCCCCTATCAGCCACCTGGGGACGCGCCACGTAAGGATTTCAGATGGCCCCCGAGGTGTGTATATATGTATGTGTGTGTTTTTTTTTTTTTTTTTTTTTTTTTGTGAAGGAGATGGAAAATGCCTTTACGCACACCAGGGTGCTGGTAGTGTGGGACTCATCCGTTGCGGCCCTACCCACTAAAAACCACCCCCTTCTGCTCTTCCTGTTCCCTCCGCGGAACCGCCGTCAAGCACTACTTCGCGAAGGGAGGATTGGCTACCGCCCGTCGTCAGTGGCTACGGATTCCGCTGCTCACCGCCTTCATGCCGTCGTGGCTCTCCTCTCCTTTTCTACTACTCGCAATTTCTTTATGGTGTTACATACGAATGTTCCGATTGCGTTCCATCCCTGTTCGCTGGCTAGCATCAGGGGAACTATATTATCTGGTGATAGTCTGCTCAGCAGCTGCTGACTAAGTGTCGTCCTCTCCTCCTCGAAGCGGGGACAGGTAAACATCACATGCTCGACATCTTCCACCACGGATGGGCATGCTGGGCATACTGACGTGTCGTCTAGTTTAAATCGGAGTTGGTACGCTCGAAAGCAACCGTGCCCCGTTAGCATTTGGGTAAGGTAATGGTCTACCTCGCCATGTCGTCTCTTCATCCACACCTCGATTTCCGGGATAAGCCGGTGTGTCCACCGCCCGTTCATCGACATGTCCCACCTTTGTTGCCATTGCGCCATTGTATTTCGGGATTCCTCCATGGTCACCACTCGCTGATTGGCTCGGCTATCTTGCTTACCTCTCTGGTGAATGCGTGATCGCTCATCGGCCTTGAGCTCGATGGGCTGCATTCCGGCTATAACACACACTGCGTCGTACGATACCGTCCGGAATGCGCTGGATACCCTCAATGCCATCCTACGGTATACCGACACCATCCGGCGTCTGTAGGCCGCTGTCTGCATTGCTTCGGCCCAGATCGGCGCTGCGTATAGTAATATCGAGGTGATCACCCCTGCGTAGAGTCTCCTCCGGCTTTGTCTCGGCCCCCCAATATTTGGCATCAGGCGCGACAGCGCCGCTGCCACCCGTTCTGCTTTCGCGCTTGCTTGCTCTAAATGTTCCTTGAACTTCAGCCTCTCATCTACTATAACGCCAAGGTACTTCAGAGACGGCCGTGATTCGATTTCGCGGTCGCCAACCGTGAGGGTGATAGTTTCTCTCACTTTCCTACTTGTAACCAGGACAACCTCGGTTTTGTGGTCCGCAAGCTCCAGTCCAACGGTTGCCATCCACTGCCGTACGCTGTTGATGGTTTCGTTGGCGATCTGCACCACTTCCTCCACATGCTTCGCGACGATTACCACGGCTACATCATCGGCAAATCCGATTAGCTTCGCTCCTTCTGCTACGGGGAGCCTCAGGAGCGCGTCGTACATGACGTCCCACAGCGTCGGTCCAAGGACTGATCCTTGTGGGACGCCCCTCGTTACTTCGTAGGCTTTTCGTCCCTCGTATGTGCTGTAAGTCAGCGTTCTATCACTGAAGTAATCAGCGATGATCCGACATAAATACGCTGGGACTCCCAGGTACAGGAGCGCCTCCTTTATACAGCTCCACTTCGCCGAGTTGAATGCATTTTTCACATCTAGTGTAACGATCGCGCAGTACTTCTTGGCACCTCGCTTCCATCTTTTGCCGCTGATGACCTCGCGTGCTATGTTCACGACCAGACCAATAGCATCTATCGTCGACCGTTCCTTCCTGAAGCCATACTGGTTCTCCGATAGGCCCGTCCTGCCTTCAGTTACCTCTTCTAGCCGATTGCAAATGATCCTTTCCAGCGTATTTCCCGATGAATCCAACAAGCATATGGGGCGGTACGATGATGGGTCTTCCGGAGGCTTATTCCCCTTCGGCAATAACACGAGACTCTGTTTTTTCCACCTACTCGGGAAGATTCCTTCGCGCAAGCATACAGTGTAGACCTCTAGGAACATCTCGGGGCGGGCCTTGATTGCTGCCTTGAGCGCAATATTAGGTATGCCATCCGGACCCGGCGCTTTGCTGTCGCCTACCCTTTGGCAGGCTTTATTCAACTCGTCCAGTGTTACTGGTGGTACCGCTTCGGTGACAGCTATCTGCCCTTCCGTGTGGGTTATTTCCTGCTGCTGCGGAAAAAGGGTTTCTACGATCCTATTTAACATTTCTGCGCTCATTGGCATCACCATCGGGGAGCACCTCAGCTTGGTCATTACTGCCTTGTATGGCCTACCCCATGGATCGTTGTTTACCTCGTCGCACAACTTGGCCTAGCTTTTACGTTTGCTCTCCTTGATAGCACGCTTGAGATCCCGCCTAGCTTGCTTGAATCGCCTCTGAAGCTCACCAAACTCCGGGCGCCCTCGTGCTCTCTGGTAGAGTCTCCTGCAGCGATGGCACGTTCTGCGGAGTTCAGCTATTGCTTCACTCCACCAATGCACCGGTATTCTGCAGCTACCACGGACGCTTCTCGGCATTGTCGCTTCGACCGCTCCAGTGATGAAGACCATCATCTGCTCAGTCTTAT
>OZ012709.1:11205188-11252218 GCA_963942595.1 Cylloceria caligata
AAAAACAGGGGTGGGGTGGCGGGGGCAGACACGTTCACTCCACACCCAAGGACCCACTAATGAGAAAGTAGCATGGGTTGGGTGGGGCGGGGCAAGTGGTATGGAGGGGGCGAGGCTAGTCAAGACACGCCCTGGCGCCAGGAGGCCACGCCCCGACTCTCTATAAAGGGCCTCTTCTATTGTTGTAATATGAACAATGCTGGTGTATTCAAATGTTAAATAAAAAGAAAACAAAAAAAAAGAGTAAATATAATTATTTATCTAAAACAATGCCAAAGAACAACAAAACGATAACTGAACTCGAAAATAGAAAAAGTGAAGAATGGCAAAATAATACGCATAATTGAAAAGGGAAGAATGGAAAGAATGGAACAATGCGATAATAGTAATTCACTAATTGTAAGTAAACCTCAAATATATGGCAAAGAAAACGGGCGAAAATATAATACTAAATTTCAACTGAAAGTATAATGCAACAAATAAAAGGGGGGGGGGCGGAAATATAATAATCGATACTACTCAAAATATTGTACAAAATAATAAAACAGAAATGGTTTTAAAGTTTAGGGCGCCAGCTACGTAACGGCGTAGCTCCGTTTACTCGAAAACATCTCCAAAGCGTGAATTCCAGACCTCGACGGCTACTCAATTATAACCTCGGTATCTAGATGGAAGGGGGAGAAGGGAATCATTGGTAACTCAACAAATAAAGTACAGAAAAGAGGGTTCGACGGGGACGGAACACTCAATGAACTAACTAAATATATACTATCACCACTCACCACGCGCGCTAACAATCGTGACTCGATAATTAAAAATGGCGATGCCAGCAACGCATGGCAGTCGATCTTCGAGATACAATGCACTAATACTAATAAAAGGAGAGAGAAACGGGGGGTCAACGGCTAGGGAAAACTGAAACAATCCTCACTCGAAATTCACCCCACACTTTCACAATGTAAATCTGCACTCACTCGATAGCTGTATAATGGTTTACCCGGAAGCTCACTCAGACGTGCTCCCTCGGGGGAACGCTCGACTCGAAGTTCTGGAGCACTCTGGAGATTCTCGTCGTCGTCTTCTTTCTCGTAGCTGGTCGTCGGTGATTGACTGAGGTGGGTGAGAGAGAGAGAGAGAGAGAGAGAGATGCCCGCATCGGATTTTATCGGCGATCGAAACGGTGGCCGGCTTCGGCAATGTGACAGTAGTTGAAGGTAGGTGACGGCAATGATCTGGCCGGATCGTAGCTCGATAGTGTGTCGCCAGATACAGCAGGCAGTGTTTCGGCATTTATTGGCGGTTTCTGTGAAGCTTCCCCCTCGCCCACATTCCTTTCACCTTCCGCAGTTTCAGCACAACATCTCTCACCTCCGAAGGTCCTTATTGGGTCGCCGTGTTCATTGAAGGGTGCTGCGGTTCGTCCTTGAGCTTTGCACGATAAAAAGAAGAAAGAGTGTAACTGCTTAGCGGCAGCACCTCATGGGAGTGAAAAATCATTGGGTCAGCGTGCCAAGCAACAGGTCGCTCCGCGCACGCGCTCTTCGACAGCTTGGCGAGACAACGGCTTCTTCAAATATCTCAGCCATGTTGCATTTGCTCTTGCACGTCTCTGACCGTGCTCGTAAATCGTGTGCTTTTTCACAGTGCATTCTCATCGTGCTCACCGTGCTACTCTGCCGACCAACAGTCACTTACATCTATCCAGCATATCATCATCGATATATTGATGTCGGCTCACCTGATATATTGATGTCGGCTCACCTGATATATTGATGTCGGCTCACCATCAACATTTAGACTTACCGTGTCGTGCACTCGGCTTCAGCTTCACCGCGTGGCCAGAGCTTGATGTCATATCTCACCAATCTCACCGATTAATTTAATCGTGTGCGGTAACATAATGCTCAACACTTTATTCTCTCTTTTTTTGTGCTCAATTTAAAATATTGTTTGGTCTATTTTATGTGTTTTATCAGGAGTACAAATTGAAAATGCGGGATTTTTTTCTATTTTTGAACGTTTATTCTGAAAAAATGGTAACAAATGAATTATTCAAAGTATTGTCCATCGCTAGCCACAACTTTTTCCCATCTTTCTGGCAATTTACGGATACCGTCGCGAAAAAATTCGGCCGGCTTGGCTGCTATCCAGTCATCGACCCATTTTTGGGCTTCTTCGTAAGAATGGAAGCGCTGGTCAGCTAGGCCATGTGTCATCGATCGGAAAAGGTGGTAATCGGAAGGAGCAATATCTGGGCTATACGGCGGGTGGGGTAAGACTTCCCATTTCAGCGTTTGTAGGTATGTTTTGACCGGCGCTGCAACATGTGGCCGAGCGTTGTCATGTTGCAAAATTACTTTGTCGTGTCTTTGCTCGTATTGTGGCCGTTTTTCTTTGAGTGCGCGGCTCAAACGCATCAATTGAGTTCGGTATAGTGCTCCTGTGATGGTTTCGTTCGATTTCAATAGCTCATAATACACCACACCCAGCTGGTCCCACCAAATACAGAGCATGAGCTTGGCGCCGTGAATATTTGGTTTGGCCGTCGATGATGATGCATGGCCGGGGTAACCATATGATTTTTTGCGCTTCGGGTTATCGTAATGGATCCACTTTTCATCACCAGTGACAATGCGATGCAAAAAACCCTTCCGTTTTTGCCGTTCGAGCAGCAGTTCGCATGCAAAAAAACGGCGCTCGACGTCTCTCGGCTTCAGCTCATACGGCACCCAATGTCCTTGCTTTTGGATCATTCCGAGGGCTTTTATACGATGGGAAATGGCTTGTTGTGTCACTCCCAATGAATCTGCGAGCTCTTGTTGAGTTTGACACGAGTCTTCATTGAGTATTGCCTCCAATTCAGCATTCTCAAACTTTTTCACTTGGCCCGGCCGCTCTTTGTCCTCAACGTCAAAATCACCACTTCTAAACCGCACAAACCATCTCTCGCACGTTGAAACCGATGGAACATGACTCGGATAAGCCTCGGAGATCAATCGATGTGCTTCAGCAGCACTTTTCTTCAAATTAAAGAAGTAAATTAAAACTTCCCGCAAATGCTGTTTTGTTGGCACGAAACTCGACATATTGAGAGCTCAAAAAAACTATGAATTTGACACTGCGACAAATTGACACATACTGAAAATTAAAGCTATAAGACGTAGCTTTGACATGAACATAGTCACAGTACTGCCTGATGCGTATAGCGTTAGTAACGCCATCTGTTATCAAACCCGCATTTTCAATTTGTACCCCTGATATATACGTAGTTTCTCCCACGGCATTTGACAGCTGAAGCAATAAACGCCCCGGTAAAATACATCTCTGTACCCTTTCTAATTATTTATACAATATATTACAGTTTATTTTCTCTCCATCATACTGAATTCTCGAATATTTGGTAGTTCGAGCCGGTATGACCGGCAGTGCAGCACAGCGCATCACTGGAATGGCACTCACAGGAAAGTCCCTGCAAGCGTAGTGGGACATTCTCACCACGAGATTCGAGATGAAGCGGCTATTAATGCATGAGCACCTCAATAGCATTTTTGCCATCACTACACCCTCTGAGAGAGACGCTACATTGCTATCCGAAGTCATCGCGACTGTATCCGAGGCAGACACCGTCCTCAGTGGTCTCAGTAGCACCAATAGGCTCTGATATTGTGTGCTGGTGCACCGGGTGGCAAGAAAGCTGGACAGGCTGACTCGGGAAGCGTGGGAGACATCACTTGGATCATCTCAAGAATCCCATCGTTTAACGAGTTCAAAGAGTTCGTCACGTCCCGAGTCAGAGAAGTTTAGCGAATCGAGGCGACTCCGAGCCAACCACGCATGGAAGCCTCTACGTCAAAGACATCAGCCAGCTCATTGAAAGGATCAGCGTGGCCAGGTACGTCGCATCACGCATCTACCCAAGGGACATAATCATCCAAGCAAACACCACGCAGAAAGTGGACGGACAAATCGTACCCTTGCGACTGCTGCCGATCACTCGACTATTACGTGGTGATGTGCCCTGAGTTTCGGGAGCGCAACATCACAAAGCGTCGCATGATGGTAGACAAATACCGTCTCTGCTATAACTGCCTGGGACGGCACAACGTGTCATCATGCCGCTCAGCGAGAAAGTGCAAAGAGTACGGTGCCTTAAGCATCATACCATGCTCCACCAGAAATCAGCATCCAGCTCGAGGCGATCACCACCGGGTACGTCCGAACAACCTGCCGCTCATTGAGGGGTTGGTGCAGTGGTCTAAGATTCGGGACAGCTCAAGAAGGTAAGCTCAACACTACTCGCAACCGCTTTAGCGCTCATTAAAACGTCAGTTTCAATTCATCAAGTTCGTCTGCTCATAGATGCAGGATCGGAACTATCTTTCGTAACAGAAAACCTCTGCAGTCAGCTCAAACTTACACGTCAGCGCGCATCCATTCCGATCTTTGGTATTGGTGGCAAGAGATCAGCTCAACACGCGGCTTGGTTCAGCTCACTCTTCATTCTTTTCACACAGCCGCTGTTGTCGTCATGAACGCTCACATCCTCAAAACGATAACGGTGATCCTACCATCAGTGGAATTGCCAACTCAGACTTGGCCACACATCAACGAAGCTCAACCTGGAAGACTCAGAGTTTCTGCATCCCCGGTCGATCGACATTATAATTGGGGCGGATGTATATCTGCAGGTCATCAAGCTTAATATCATCCGAAGCTCACCGTCAATGCCAATTGCTCAGCTGTCGGTGTTCGGATAGCTGGTATTTGGACCAATTAACTCAGTGCAACCGCTTGTCCGTTCAGCTCATCATGCTCACCTTCAACAAGAAGAGCAAGCGCTGCAAGAAGCTCTCATGAAGTTCCGGGTCCAAGAGGAATTACCAAT
The DNA here is from genome assembly GCA_963942595.1 of Cylloceria caligata. Lineage (NCBI taxonomy): Eukaryota > Metazoa > Arthropoda > Insecta > Hymenoptera > Ichneumonidae > Cylloceria > Cylloceria caligata. The sequence continues at coordinate 11,210,074 of OZ012709.1, forward strand.
CAACGCTGACAACTCACTCACACCTAAAGAATAGGAGTGTGAGGATCACTTTCGGTCTACGCATAGACGTGACTCGTCAGAGAGGTGCATCGTCAGGATCCGGCTCAAATAACCGGCAACGCTCTTGGAGACCTCATTCTCGACTGCTCATCACTGTCTATGTCGAGTTTTACAATGACCCTCGAGGGATGACGAATCCAAACAACTTTACCATCAATTCATGGCATAATATGAACAGCTCGGCCATATGGAGAAGACGCCAGCATTATCATCAAGTGCAATGCATTACTATCTGCCGCATCATGGGGTTCTCAGGCCAGCAGTACCATTACAAAATTGAGAGTGGTGTTCAAAGGCTCATGTGCAACATCGTCTGGATTCTCCTTAAACGACGTCATGCGCACTGGCGCCAACCTACTGCTCAACATCTCAGACGTGGTCATCTGGATTCGCTATCATCGACACATCGTCACCACGGACATTACCAAGTTGTATCGACAGATCCTGGTACACGAAGAGGACTGCGACTTGCAACGAATACTTTGGATCAATGATCAGCTCAAAGAAGTGCCATACCGGCTGAAGACAGTCACCTACGGCACCAAATCTGTACCTTTTCTGGCAGTTCGAGCATGCATCCAGGTCATGGAAGACGAAGGTGTGAGATTCCCACTCGCTGTGCCATCCATCACGTACGGCAGATACGTGGATGACATTTTTAGAGAAGCAGACACGGTGGAACAGCTCAGTGAGATTGCTCAACAGCTAAAGGAGTTGTGCATGGCGGGTGGATTCTCGCTTGCCAAGTGGCACTCAACAGACTTGGACATGGTTAGCATCGCCACTACCGAGTCGTCTTGCTCAACAAATATATTGGACGACTGCTCAACCAAAATACTTGGACTTACGTGGCTTCCGCACGAAGATCAGATCGTGTTCTGAAGCAGGTTCAGCTCAGCACATGCAAACTTCAACAAGCGTCTCATTCTATCTGAAGTGGCTCAGATATTTGATCCAATTAGGTTCATCTCACCAATTGTGATACGTGCCAAAACGCTATTGCAGGAGCTTCGGCTACCCAAGTTTAAATGGGATGATCCATTGCTATCCCACGTCTCATTACGGTGGCTAGCAATTAGAGATGATCTCACTTACTTGGCTAGGATCTCAATTCCTCGTTGGTTTAACTCACGGAGCGACTCAACAGTGGAGTTGCATGGATTTTCAGACGCCTTTCAGCTAGCTATGTCGGCAGTGATATATCACTGTCATCTTACCGTCCGCAACAAAAGTGAAATCACTCGTGTGCTCAAAAACTAAGGTTTCACCTCTCAAAAGGCTTACTATACCCCGGTTGGAGCTCACAGCAGCGCTGCTCTTAGCCCAGCTCATCTTAAAAGTTCAAGCCACACTTAAAAGGAACGTTGCATTTAATCACATGTGGACGGATTCATTAGTCACGCTCATGTGGATCAAAGCGCATTCGTCGCGCTGAAAAGATTACGTTAGGACCTGAGTCACTCAGGTACAAGATCTTACTGAGCGCGCTCAGTGCGGACATGTTCCTGGCGTTTCCAATCCGACGGACTATGCCTCAAGGGGCATAACCACAAAGCAGCTCAGAGCTCATTAGCTGTGGTGGACGGGGCCGTTACGGCTCAATCAATCACAAGAATCGAGGCCTGCTCAGCCTGCCTCGGTCGAGAATCTAGGTGTGCTGAAGTCTCGGCCAGGGGTAGCCTTTGTGGTGGCTACATCGAAGCAGGAATATCATTGGGATCTGGTGCACAGGTATTCCTCACTCAACAAATTGTATCGGCTCACAGCTATCTGCTCGAGGTGAATATAACATTTGCACTGAATTCCATATTCACAGATTTATCTGAACACTCCTAGACGTGACAATATAATGCTTAAAAATAACGTATCGCTTATCCCTATAGTAAGTGGCGGGCTCGAGCCGGGCCCCGGTGGGACTGGAAACAATATTACAGTTTAAACTAAGTATAATATGCAGGGTGGCCGATTTATCTGAAGACATTGAAATATTTCAAAAACTACGCATCGAATCAAAAAAAGTTCTCAATAAAATTTGTTCACCTGGAAGGGGGTCATCCAATGATACTAAAGTCGACCCTTCACCCCTACCCCCTAGGGTGGGGGTGGAGGCAACTTTGAAATCGTAAATGGGAACCCCTATTTTTTATTGCAGATTCGGATTCCCCATAAAAAAATCACCATCCCTACCCCATTGTGGTGAAAATGGAAGTTGCTTCAAAATCGTGATTGGAAAACCCTTTTTTTTCCTGGTTTTCCATGACAAAATCCATTGATTTGACTTTATTGTTGATATGAATTTTTCTCACACATGGCGCTGCAATCGAAAGCATGTATTCGCTTATCAATAAGTTAACAACTACTTTTAGCGTTACTCAGGAATAACGACGTGGACGTAGTAGTTTTTGTTCCCATCGGGGTGCTTGTTTTAGGTGAGTCCCCTTGCCTCTCACTGTTTAATAAATTAGATTAAATGTTCGAAATTGTGACCTTGAACTTCTAGACACTTATTTATTCTTTCCTCGAATGATTGTACACAGGAGGGGAGCATATCTGCGGGAATTTCAGCGCAAGCGTTTCTTATGCGCTGTATCATGTTTTCACGAGTTGTTGATGCTTGTTGAAAAACCTTATCTTTTAGATGACCCCACAGAAAAAAATCCGGCGATGTCAAATCAGGCGACTTAGCAGGCCAATTAATCGGGCCACCTCTGCCGATCCATCGGCCATTGATATCACGGTTCAATACTTCCCGTGCTCTTATTGTGTAATGCGCTGAGCAACCGTCATGCTGAAACCACATAATTTGGCGAATGGGCAATGCAACATCCTCAAGTAGAGGTTGTAGTTCATGTTCCAGGAAATTTCGATATTTGATTCCATTTAAAGTTCCATCAATAAAATAAGGACCAATGAGTTTGTGACCTACAATTCCACACCAAACGTTAACCGACCAGGGACGTTAATGTTCAACTTGTCGTAACCAGTGGGGATTTTGCACACTCCAGTGATGCATGTTATGCCGATTAACGGCACCATGGTTTGTGAATGTGGACTCATCTGAAAATAGTACATTAGCGGAGAAATTGGAATTCATTTGTATTTGCTGAACTGCCCATTCACAAAATTCTACTCGCAGACGAAAATCATCGCCATGAAGGTCCTGATGCAGTGAAATCTGGTATGGGTGATACTTGTGACGATGCAATATTCTGAGAATACTATCTCTAGAACTTCCAGAATCCCGATGTAATTGCCGAGTGCTTACATGAGGGTTTTGTTGAACAGCTGCTAGCACATCAATTTCATTAGCTTCTCCTGTGACAGTGATTATTCGTTTTCTTTTTTTAGGTTGTACACTACCGTCAGACATAAAGGATTGAACAACTTTGTAAAAAAAAGAACGTGAGCGAACATTATCTGGAAAACGCTCAGCATACAAGGCAACAGCATCGTCAACATTCCGCCTACATTCACCGAAAATCAGAATCATTTCAGTTTTTTCTTCTATGGTTGCAGCATTCATTTCGCACTCGTACTTCAGTTTAAGGAATGAAGGGTCAAGATAGTCAAGTGAATTGACAATGTTGGAGGTGTTTTCAATTAAAATCGTTGATATTGACCTTGACGCGCCACTGTGACCGTATGGTGAACTACGGGCTTATAAAAGCCAGTGCAGCGTTGTCAAAGATGACCATTTACGATTTCAGGGTGGGAGTGAAGGCCTCCCCTGTGTACAATCATTCGAGGAAAGAATAAATAAGTGTCTAGAAGTTCAAGGTCACAATTTCGAACATTTCATCTAATTTATTGAATAGTGAGAGGCAAGGGGACTCACCTAAAACAAGCACCCCGATGGGAACAAAAACTACTACGTCCACGTCGTTGTTCCTGGGTAACGCTAAAAGTAGTTGTTAACTTATTGATAAACGAATACATGCTTTCGATTGCAGCGCCATGTGTGAGAAAAATTCATATCAACAATAAAGTCAAATCAATGGATTTTGTCATGGAAAACCAGGAAAAAAATAGGGTTTTCCAATCACGATTTTGAAGCAACTTCCATATTCACCACAATGGGGTAGGGATGGAAGGGGAGGGTGGATCGAGTTTCGTATCGCTGAATAGCTTTTTGAAAAATGAAACATGTCTTTTTCTTTTTTCGATCCGATGTGTAATTTCTCGAGATATTCGCAAAAATCAGGTTTCTTGCGATTACAGCGCCATCTATCACGGATCGAGAAAAAAATTTTTCAGATAAAAGTTACTTATTTTTTTATGGGGAATCCGAATCTGCAATAAAAAATAGGGGTTCCCATTTACGATTTCAAAGTTGCCTCCACCCCCACCCCAGGGAGTAGGGGTGAGGTATCGACTTTAGTATCATTGGATGACCCCCTTCCAGGCGAACAAATTTTATTGAAAACTTTTTTTGATCCGATGGGTAGTTTTCGAAATATTTCAATGTCTTCAGATAAATCGGCCACCCTGTATAACATAGAGAATATTATACGCAGTTTATACATATAATATGATACGTCGTTTATACGTATAATATTCTCTATATTTGTACGTAGCTTATTTTTATTTTTATGCAATAAAACCACATACAAATACTACAAACATTTTTTTTGTCACATTACATATTGCTATATTAACAATAATGATTTGATGGAAAATAAAATGACTGGACTACAAATAAAAACAAGAATGACTTCAAGTTGGGATAGAGATGGATCTAGATGCATTAGTGGGCAGTCAGAGGTTATTTTGGCAATCATACTTGATGTAAAAGTGAGGAAAAAAGAGGGAAAAACGGTGGGGGAAAGAAAGTGAAGAGCAGGAATCATTCTAAGATAATCAAGAAGGATGGTGAAGAGGAAGTTATGTGGGGGAAGAGTGAAGAGAGGGACGAGAACGGAAACGGTGAGAAGGGGATCAAAGAGGTCGGTGTAGCGGGACTAGGCCTCCAAGTGGCGGAGAAGAAAAAGAGAGTGCGCCCCCGTCAAAGAGAAACGGCGAGAAATGGAGACGTGAGGGACTTTTTCGACGTCGGGGCAGCGGCAGTGTGGACGAAGGTTCTGCACCCGCCGCCGATGCCACCGTCACCCCCACAGACAACGAAGAGGTGTTATCGCCAGATGGCAGGCAGCAGAATGGAGTAAGAGGATACAGAAGATTGGTATAAGGACAACGGTACAACGAGGGAAATACAATCGATAGTGGCGACGGAAACGAGAATGAGAAAGACGAATGGAATAGCTTAGACGAAGAAGGGATAAAACAAGCGAATCTAAAGGACACGGTGGTAGTGGAAGGGCCGCTAAATGCGGGTATGCAAATCACAGTGGCAGGTGGGGGCGGAAGCGAAATAGAAATGAATGAGTACGGATAAAAACCGACGAAAATGAAGGATCATTGGGAAATCATTGGGAAATGTTGGCCGAAAAAATACGGAAGGAAATCTCGCCACTGATGAGCAGGTGTAAAAGAATAAACGTAAACATTAAGGGGCTGCTGGTGGAAGCAGAGGGATGGAGATGATTGAGGTATAAAGATAAAGCGATATGGGAAGAGGAGATGAAACAATTTCTGATAGTAGTGAGAAAATTTAGACAAAACGTGAAAAGCGGAGAGAGTGAAGGAAAATATGTGAGCATGGTTCGTTTCGGGATCGGCATCCAGGGAGAGAGACCACGAGAGAAATACAGAGACGTGGAAGCGTGCCTACCGCTCCAATACAGTTTGGCAGCCGTGAGACGACGACGGTATAAAGAGGAGAGGGGACAGGCCATAACGAAAGTGGACGTAACGGGAGTCGGAGGGAAAACTGGCAAATGGATGACAAGATGCAAGACGTCTCGTGCCGGTGGCGAGGCACGAAGGATCAAGCTAAGCGGTACGAGCAACAGGGTGGAGAGAGCAACCGGGTTGCGAACTGCCAAAAATATTCCATCATAGAAATTTGGTCAATAACATTGTCGCTTAAGATTTATCACTCTAAAGAAACATATGACCGCATATTGACTAATTAATTAATCTGAATAAAGTTTAACACTTGACATTAAAAATAGAGATCGTGAATTGTGTTGAGAATTCAACTAAAACTGATGTTGATGCCTTGAACGATCTGCGAATATATTGGAAAAGGATGAGTACTCACTTCGAGCATGAGGAAAATAAAACCAGACACATAGCTGTTATGGTGAGGAAGTGGTTTATTTCTACCTTCCTGGTATTATTGAAATACAAACAATTTAAACACAAAATGTGTGGATACTATAATTAAGAATGAACACCAAACAATTTCATTTAGAAAATCATCTCAAAATATAAATTTAGAAAAAGGTATAAATTATAAAATCAATAAACAAGTTGAGTTTAGGATATTATTTGAGCAGCACACAATTCTATTACTTGTGTGCTGAATATGATTGAGCTTGAGCCAGCGGTGCGTGCAACGTAGTAACAGCTACGCAGCACGACACGCCGATGCCATGAGGTGCAAAAATTTGTGTGTAATTCACTGCAACTACTCAGCACTGTATTGCTGAGTAGTTGCAGCGAATTAATACTGAGAGCACTCTCAATAAATGTCATAAGGGGCTCGTCTGAGTGAACCCAGCCACACAGTCAGCACTGCGTAGCCCAATGCAAACAGATATTAAGACTGTACAAAATGAGCAAGCATAGTCACTGGGCTCTCCCAGCAGATGTCGAGGAGGAAAGCACAGTGAATATGAACACCGGCATAATTGTATTAATTACCCGGCAAAAGAAGTGATGCAAAACGTGGTGCAGCATGTGCCACAACGCACGCCACGTGTGAGACCAAATGCTGATGTACCGTATTAACTCCGCCATGGTATTGAATTACGACAAATTGTGCCATAGCACTCTTACCTTGAGCAATGAGTCCTGTTGAGTGAAGTTGAGTGATGCCGATGTAGAAGTAGATGAAAGGTCCGAGAGTCCAAAGATGCGCGTGCTGTCCATGCCGGTGTGTGTCGCAAAAGTTCCGAAAATCTCAAGATGGCTGCGAGTATGAACTTTACGTTGGGCGCTGGAGTCAGTTGAGCGAGATAGCCGGTGAGCGAAACCGAAGTCAAGCGAGAGAGACATCCTCTCGCTCGACGCGGCGTGCCCACGAGGCACACCCTCGGCTTCGCGAAGCCCGCGCTTCGGCTATCTTCGACTCAGCCGACCAACGCGTTGTAGAACAGCGCAACAGGTAGGCGCACGACGATTATCGATCGCCGTGCGCCAGCTGATTCTCCAACATTCCGCCCGCCATCAGCAACGGGGTTGATGATTAATTATTGCTGGGTGTTGGATGAGATCGGCAGAACAGCAAGTTTTGAGATCGGCCTGGTGAGCGTGGTGGTAGCAGTTTTGAGTGTCACCACCCTGGTGAGCCCGTCTTTGCCTGGATGCAACTCGATGACACGTGCAAGTGGCCATTTGCACGGTGGAAAGCGCTCATCCGTGAGCAGGACCAACGAGCCAATTTTAATGATGTTATCAGGATGATGCCATTTTGAAATCGACTGCTGCCGTTGTAAATAGTGTGCAGACCATTGTCGCCAAAGTTGTTGAATCTTTTGCTGCAACAATTGCCACCTTGAGAGCCATGAGATTGCCAGATCTTCCAGGTTTGATTCTGGTACCATTGTGAGTGCTCCACCAATGAGAAAATGTCCAGGCGTGAGTGCTGATGAGTCATCTGGATCATCGCTGAGCGGTTACAGAGGCCTTGAGTTAAGTATAGCCTCGATTTGAGCAAGCAGCGTTGAGAGCTCTTCGAACGTGAGTGCTGTATCACCCATCGTTCGCCGCAGATGGAATTTAACGGACTTTACCGCTGCTTCCCATTTACCACCCATATGTGGTGCCGCAGGCGGGTTAAACTTCCACGCTATCTGTTGATTTGCGAGAGAAGAAGCGATGAGATGATGCTCTTGTGAAGCCTTACTGAACATCTGACATATAAATTTGTGTGCACCAACGAAGTTGGTGCCACAGTCAGAGTAAATGGTGTGAGGAATCCCACGCCTCGATGAGAATCGCCTGAACGTTGAGAGGAAGCCGTCAGCTGAGTAGTCACTGACGGCTTCAAGATGTAGAGCTGAAGTGGCGAGACACACAAAAACGCAGATCCAGCCTTTGTGCGTTTTGCTGCCTCGACCCTTCCAAGTTTTGAGCGTGAGAGGACCGGCGTAGTCTACTCCTGTGTGAGAAAATGCGCGTGACGGTGTGACTCGTGACAGAGGCAGTTGACCCATCAACTGTTGTGCACGAACTCCTCTCTGCCGAGCACACACCACGCAGTGTAATATATGAGATTTCACAGGAGCTCTACCGCCTATGATCCAATGTGTCTGCCTGACTTGAGCTAGTGTGAGCTGCGTGCCTCCGTGAAGAGTACGCACGTGAGCTTGCTCTATTATGAGAGTCGAAAATCGAGAGTGGCGAGGCAGAATAGCAGGATGCATTCCTTCATAAGTGAGTGCTGATTGTGAAAGACGACCTCCAACTCTTATCACACCTTACTCGTCGATAAAAGCTGTTAACCGACTGAAGGGGTGAGCAGATGGAACATGCGAGCCTGACTGCAGCACTTGTATCTCGTGCTTGAAAAACACGGCTTGTGTGACCTTCGTCCAAAATGTGTTTGCTGCAGCCATTTCTCTCGCGGTGAGTGGAGCGTTTCCTGCCGATTCTAACCTCCTCCTCATTTTTGCCACCGCTCTGACACGAAATGAGGTGAGACGACATAATTTTAAGAGCGATGAACAGCGATAAATGAGTTCCCAACGATACTCTGGCGTTTGTATTGCGGCGAGGAGAGCTACCCCCGGTCGAGCTTCCATAATGCTCAAATTCTCTACGTCAGTTGTGGCTTTCAGCCAAACTTCATCAGGCTTCACCATCCACGGTGGACCTGACCACCACAACTGATGAGAACATAAGTGAGATGTTGATATGCCCCGCGAGGCACCGTCAGCTAGAGTACTTGTGCCTGCCACGTGACGCCATTGAGCATTGGGTGTGAGTTCTTGTATTTGAGCGACTCTATTTCGAACATAGTCCTTCCATCGAGAAGGGTGCGCTTTGATCCAGGTGAGCGTTACTGATGAGTCCGTCCACAGGTGAGTAGATGAGATTTCCATCTTGAGCGTGGCTTGAACGTATGCAACCAGCTTAGCTAACAACAATGCTGCAGTCAGTTCGAGCCTTGGTATGGTGAGCTTCTTGAGTGGTGCCACGCGCGTTTTGAGCAGACAAGTGAAGCCACCTTTTCTGTGGACATTGAGTCGACAGTGATGTAGATCACTGCTGCCATGGCCAATTGAGATGCATCAGAGAAACCATGCAATTCCACTGTTGAGTTGCTCCATGTGTTGAACCACCGAGAAATTGAGATTCCGGCCGGATAAGTGAGATTTTCTCTGATTGCAATTCTTCGTGTTGAGACCTGGGATGGCAGTGGACCATCCCAGTTGAACTTGTGACGCCAAGGCTCTTACACGAGTCTCCTGGCTCTTATCACAACTGATGAGACGAAACCAAGTGGATCAAAGGGTTGAGCCACCTCGGAAAGAACGAGGTGTTTGGTGAAAATTTCCTGAGTTGAGTTGAACCGTGATGAGAATGTGAACTTGTCCTCATGAAGAAGCCAAGTCAAGCCAAGAATTTTGTCTCGCAGTCGTCCGTTGAGATAGCTGAGATTGACGGTGATGATGAGATATTAGCAAGCACCTTGAGGTTCGACGAGTGCCACCTGGCGAGTGGAAAACCGCCCGCCATGCACAAGTCCTTGAGTTGTTGAGCTATTTCAATGAGTTGATGAGTTGAATCCGCCTGTAGATGCTGTGGTACCATGTGTCACGGTTGTTAATTTGTACGGCACAGGGTTGAGTTGAGCATCAATCCACAAAATTCGCTGAAGATTCCAATCGTCAGGGTGAACTTGAACTTGACGATACATCTTGGTAACGTCCGTGGCAAAGATGTGTCTGTGATGACGGATCCAGATGAGAACGTCCGAAATATTGAGCAACAAATTAGGTCCAGTGTGCATGATGTCACTAAGAGACTTACTTGAAGATGTTGTGCTAGAGCCATTAAATACCACCCGTAATTTGGTGGTGATGCTGTCTGGCCGGAGAACACCGTGGTGAGGCCGATAATTGTATTTTACTTCAAGATGACCTTGAAGCCTTCACCATATGACCAAGTTGTTTGTATTTGTCCGTGAATTGTGAGTAGAGCTGACAGTATTCAGCATCCTTTGAGATTTTACGTATAATGTGCTGCCGACACCGATGTGCTTTTGAGTATGAGGTTCCAGGTTTGCAGGCAAAAATGTGAGAGAAAGCCGAATGATGTATCGGCCTGTAGTAACACACTGATGCGTGTTGCGAAACTGATCCTCGCATGCCTGCTCCTCTGGTATAAGTTGACCGACTGTGTCCTTTGGTGGCTCTTCTTGAACCCAAAATTGTGTGAGCACGTTCTGTAATTCCTGATCCTCGTGCTGCATGGCAGCATGAAGAACAGTAAGTGCTTCAGGTTGGCATGAATAAATTGGTCCAATGATAAGCCATCCAAATATCGATAATTGTGCGATAGGCGATGATGGTGTGCCCTTGAGAATACTAGGTTTAATAACCTGTCAATAGATATCTGCTCCAATTATGATGTCGATCGATCGTGGTGTCAGAAAGTCCGGATCCGCCAGCTTCAGCTTCACTATGTGAGACCATGCCGTGCTGGCGACTCAAATGATGGCAAATAAGTAATAATCGTGTTGAGAATGTGAGCCAATACCGTGACTTTCCCCTTGGTGTGTGTGGAGCACATTGTGAGTTGAACCGAACCACGTGTCTGCATTGAGTGACTACCACCGATCTCGGTGATCGAAATTGATGAGTGCTTACGTGTGATATTGAGTTTACGGACGAGCTCTTCCGTAATAATTGTCAATTCCGATCCAGGATCGACGTGAAGTCGTGCCTAGTGAGTCAATGCCGATGTGTAAATGTGTGAGTGCAGTTGCTAATAAGGTTGTGCATGTTCCATGTGAGCTGTGCCGATAAAAGGACGACCGCGGCAACATCCTGGTGCGTCGACGTCTGAGAATGTGTTGGTTGTGCGTTGGAAGTCGTTGCAGGGGGCGTTGCTGGATGCAGCATGGTGTGATGCCGCCCTGCACACTCCTTGCGCGTCCAGGTAGATCGGCAAGCCGATGCGTTGTGTCGACCGAGGCAGTTATAGCACAACCTCTCCATGGTTTTCCGTGCTATGATCTTACAATTGAGTGCAAGAGGGAGTCTGCGCCCTCGTGAAGCAGAGCAATGACCGTGTGCAAATGAGCACTCCGGCGCCGCTGCGATTGGACCTTTAGCACCATCTCGGTTGTCAGTCGAAACGGTGATCGGGTCTTCCTCGGAATGACGCCGGCCCCAGGAACCACCAATGTCATTTTCTCGTCCAGAACTCCAGGTGCCACCCCAGAGTCTTTCGGAGTTCCCTCAGACATTGTTAGTCCTGTTGCACACGGAACCAGTAGAGAAAGTGATAGATAGAAACGAAGATTCTCCGCAGAGATGTACTTTACCCCAAGATGTAAATGTAGTACTGCGACGAGTCGATCACGTGTAGCGGTTATACTGCAGAGCTAGGCTGGAGGGCTCCGCTGCGAGTGCTAGAGCTCGTTGAGCTGTCGGATTGTCCTCCGACGAGGTTAGCTGGTGGTACTCGTTCGTTTGGTGATGGTGCCCGGTGCCGTTCCATCTGACACTTGCAATGAACATTTGTCGTTAAGGTCCCGTTGTTTGGTAGATTGCGCTTAGACATGGTGCGCAAGGATGATAGTGTAACACAGGAATGATACAAAAGAACGAAGATACTTCGCAAAGCGCTACTTTACCAAGCTGCTTGGCTGACGAGTACCAGGATGAGTTGATGAGGATCCTGCGACAGGCTACGCAGAGTCCTATCCCAAGATGAGCCGAAGAATGTGTAGAGGTGAGAGCGGAAGGTAGAGAACCCTGGTTCTCTCTTTGCTCGAGTCGAGTATCCGGCTCGAAGGACCAAAATGTTGAGAATTCAACTAAAACTGATGTTGATGCCTTGAACGATCTGCGAATATATTGGAAAAGGATGAGTACTCACTTCGAGCATGAGGAAAATAAAACCAGACACATAGCTGTTATGGTGAGGAAGTGGTTTATTTCTACCTTCCTGGTATTATTGAAATACAAACAATTTAAACACAAAATGTGTGGATACTATAATTAAGAATGAACACCAAACAATTTCATTTAGAAAATCATCTCAAAATATAAATTTAGAAAAAGGTATAAATTATAAAATCAATAAACAAGTTGAGTTTAGGATATTATTTGAGCAGCACACAATTCTATTACTTGTGTGCTGAATATGATTGAGCTTGAGCCAGCGGTGCGTGCAACGTAGTAACAGCTACGCAGCACGACACGCCGATGCCATGAGGTGCAAAAATTTGTGTGTAATTCACTGCAACTACTCAGCACTGTATTGCTGAGTAGTTGCAGCGAATTAATACTGAGAGCACTCTCAATAAATGTCATAAGGGGCTCGTCTGAGTGAACCCAGCCACACAGTCAGCACTGCGTAGCCCAATGCAAACAGATATTAAGACTGTACAAAATGAGCAAGCATAGTCACTGGGCTCTCCCAGCAGATGTCGAGGAGGAAAGCACAGTGAATATGAACACCGGCATAATTGTATTAATTACCCGGCAAAAGAAGTGATGCAAAACGTGGTGCAGCATGTGCCACAACGCACGCCACGTGTGAGACCAAATGCTGATGTACCGTATTAACTCCGCCATGGTATTGAATTACGACAAATTGTGCCATAGCACTCTTACCTTGAGCAATGAGTCCTGTTGAGTGAAGTTGAGTGATGCCGATGTAGAAGTAGATGAAAGGTCCGAGAGTCCAAAGATGCGCGTGCTGTCCATGCCGGTGTGTGTCGCAAAAGTTCCGAAAATCTCAAGATGGCTGCGAGTATGAACTTTACGTTGGGCGCTGGAGTCAGTTGAGCGAGATAGCCGGTGAGCGAAACCGAAGTCAAGCGAGAGAGACATCCTCTCGCTCGACGCGGCGTGCCCACGAGGCACACCCTCGGCTTCGCGAAGCCCGCGCTTCGGCTATCTTCGACTCAGCCGACCAACGCGTTGTAGAACAGCGCAACAGGTAGGCGCACGACGATTATCGATCGCCGTGCGCCAGCTGATTCTCCAACAAATTGATAGAATCATCGACTTTTTGCTTGTTTTCTCAACAATTTCAAGTTTGGTTAAGTGTGCTCAGTGTGATGGTTCAGTTGAGTTCAAAAGTTGCACAAAAGAAGATCTTGGCTTTCGAATTCAGGTAAAATGTGCCAATTGTGATCCACGCTATATACCGTCGAGTGAGAAAACTTTAAACGCGTTTTTCTCAAAACCACTTTTTAAAAGTCCGTGTACACTGCTATTTAAAAACTACATTACCGATTTATTTCAAACTTGGTACACACTTTCTACATATAAAATACCTCCCCCCACCGTTAATTTTTAGATTTTTTTTTACATTAAGGGGGTTTTCCACTTACAAAATGGCGGAATTTTTCGTAAAAAATAGCAGTTTTCAATTTAAATGACCACCAAAAATGAAAAAATAAAATAAATAAAAATCAGAGAACGTTGGAGGGAGGATCTAATGATACTTTGACTAAATTTTAATGGTTTTTTATTTTAGATATCAGGAGTACAAATTGAAAATGCGGGATTTTTTTCTATTTTTGAACGTTTATTCTGAAAAAATGGTAACAAATGAATTATTCAAAGTATTGTCCATCGCTAGCCACAACTTTTTCCCATCTTTCTGGCAATTTACGGATACCGTCGCGAAAAAATTCGGCCGGCTTGGCTGCTATCCAGTCATCGACCCATTTTTGGGCTTCTTCGTAAGAATGGAAGCGCTGGTCAGCTAGGCCATGTGTCATCGATCGGAAAAGGTGGTAATCGGAAGGAGCAATATCTGGGCTATACGGCGGGTGGGGTAAGACTTCCCATTTCAGCGTTTGTAGGTATGTTTTGACCGGCGCTGCAACATGTGGCCGAGCGTTGTCATGTTGCAAAATTACTTTGTCGTGTCTTTGCTCGTATTGTGGCCGTTTTTCTTTGAGTGCGCGGCTCAAACGCATCAATTGAGTTCGGTATAGTGCTCCTGTGATGGTTTCGTTCGATTTCAATAGCTCATAATACACCACACCCAGCTGGTCCCACCAAATACAGAGCATGAGCTTGGCGCCGTGAATATTTGGTTTGGCCGTCGATGATGATGCATGGCCGGGGTAACCATATGATTTTTTGCGCTTAGGGTTATCGTAATGGATCCACTTTTCATCACCAGTGACAATGCGATGCAAAAAACCCTTCCGTTTTTGCCGTTCGAGCAGCAGTTCGCATGCAAAAAAAACGGCGCTCGACGTCTCTCGGCTTCAGCTCATACGGCACCCAATGTCCTTGCTTTTGGATCATTCCGAGGGCTTTTATACGATGGGAAATGGCTTGTTGTGTCACTCCCAATGAATCTGCGAGCTCTTGTTGAGTTTGACACGAGTCTTCATTGAGTATTGCCTCCAATTCAGCATTCTCAAACTTTTTCACTTGGCCCGGCCGCTCTTTGTCCTCAACGTCAAAATCACCACTTCTAAACCGCACAAACCATCTCTCGCACGTTGAAACCGATGGAACATGACTCGGATAAGCCTCGGAGACCAATCGATGTGCTTCAGCAGCACTTTTCTTCAAATTAAAGAAGTAAATTAAAACTTCCCGCAAATGCTGTTTTGTTGGCACGAAACTCGACATATTGAGAGCTCAAAAAAACTATGAATTTGACACTGCGACAAATTGACACATACTGAAAATTAAAGCTATAAGACGTAGCTTTGACATGAACATAGTCACAGTACTGCCTGATGCGTATAGCGTTAGTAACGCCATCTGTTATCAAACCCGGATTTTCAATTTGTACCCCTGATAATTTCCAGCTGAGATACAGTGTACACCGCAAATCGTCTATTTCCAAAGACGTTCTTGGAAAAGCTCCGTCACCGGCTTGTTTGACTTAATAATGTACAAAAGGTTTCAATAAGTTTGCTCAATCCATATTTCTAAAAAAAAATCGCAAAAAGGTGTTTTTTTTCACGCTAAAACCCTTACCCCCCCCCCCCCCCCCCCCCTTTACTGACGACAGGGAAAAGAAACCAGACTGACAGATGTTTTAATCGAGAAAGTGGTTTTATTGTACTATCCGCTTGTCAATTACAAAAATCTATGTTAAAAAAATGCAAATAAATATAATAATAAATTTAACCCTTTGCGGACCGAGCGCTCTTCCCCGTTTCGTTCTAGCAGGTCCGCGCTGAATCGCAAGTGCGAAATGCGATGTCGAGCCACACTCGACATAGAACGTGCCAGAACGAAATGCGATGTCGAGTTACACTCGACATAGGACCGCAAAGGGTTAATACAGGTTTCAGTGCCATTATATTGCTTGAGTGCTGGAAGCGTTAGATGAAAGAACGTGATGCAGTCAGCGCTGCAGAGCACAGCAAAGTGAGATTTTGAGGGTGCACAAATGATTAGAAAATATTCACAGTACTTTCCCAGCAAGTTTATTGGGATAAAGTACAGTGAATAATAGGCACACGCGCAATTATATTAATCAAGCGGGCAAAATATGATGAGGAAAACGTGGTACAGCCCGTGCTGCAGAGCACGCCACAAAGTGAGACAATTATGAGGATGCACCTATGAGTTTTCCACTCCTCACCGACATTGATTTATAATAAATTATACCGGTGTACTCGTACCTAATTATGAGTCCTGGAGAGCACGAAAAACTAAGTAGATCCGGTGGAAGTGGTGAAGAAGTCCGAACAATCCAACTCGCTGTTCGAGCGGGTTTTCACGAAAGTGTCTAATTTTGCAATATAGCTGCGCTTTTAGTGGTATGTGTACACCTTTGCTCCATCCCACTCCTTCCCCCACCACGCGGCTACCCACTCTGCTTAACCAGTGTCGGTAACA
The DNA here is from genome assembly GCA_963942595.1 of Cylloceria caligata. Taxonomy (NCBI): domain Eukaryota; kingdom Metazoa; phylum Arthropoda; class Insecta; order Hymenoptera; family Ichneumonidae; genus Cylloceria; species Cylloceria caligata. Next base: position 11,226,261 of record OZ012709.1, read on the forward strand.
TGGAGATGGTAAAGCGAGGTGGTGTGGGTACTCTGGTGAACAAGGAAGAGTAGAGATAAGAGCAGGATGGAACAAAGGTGTACACATACTTGGAAAAATGAATAAAATTATGTACTCACCACCACAGCTGTTGTAGGCATCTACCTTTCTGCCAAAGCGTTTTTAAACTTCTGTCCCTCAAATGTACTCTCTCACACACGCACGCACGCACACACAAACACGCGCGCGCGCGTGCAGCGCCGTGTCTTCAATTTATTACTATGTTCTCGTCAAAGCCCTCGTCCACGGCATCGATATCGTAGCCGATATCTATATCATCACCGAGGGTCTCTATAACAACCGCTGCCACGTCCGCGCGTTCCCCGTTCGATAATCGAACCCGCGGAACGTTATCGCCGGCAAGAGGTCGCATCATAACGGCGATCAAGGCATCTCTACCGCACGCTTCTTCGACGAAATGCTCAATACCTGCAACATCCACGCGTTCGAGTCCGTATATTGAACACTACATGACAAGAGCCGGCAGCATACTTGCTAGAGGATCCAGATGAAATAGGTGAGACCAGTCGGTGTAAATGGTCTCGCCGAAATCGACTAACAACACCTCGCAGTACCCATCAAAGTCCGGGTAAATCACTTCGCCGTGAACAACTCTATTGAAACGAGGCACAATACAGGACATTCCGATATACAGTTCGCCAAGTTCAACGGGTCTTCCTCGACGTTCCACTAAATACACGCTACGCAGGAGCTCTTCCAGCTCGTCGTATGTATCGCACATTTCCTGTGTACGCAGGAACACGCTCATCACACTCTCGACAAACATTAATCGGCACCAAAACGCGTCGCTTAAAATCTCCTTGCCGTATCGCGGATACATATTGCTTTTTATTGTTCGCAAGTACGATGCCAAAGACAGACTAAATACTCGAGATGCTGCTAGAGAGTATCACGGGAATAAAGATAACAACCTCCTATGAATCATAACTAGGTATCCATCACTTTGAATGCAACGAAAGCGGTTTTCGAGCATGCATAGCCCTGCGCTGTGCTCCTCGCAAAGCGCTTGCTCTGCAATAAAAGATATAGAATATCCCTCACAGAGAGGAAGAGACTTTAATTATAATTTTCTAATATCACGCTATAAAAATAAGAGACACAGCAAGATCAGGTATTTTTTTTTAATTATTCAATATTTTATGGAAAGCACTTTACACATTTACCGTCGTATGCAACAGCCCTGCAAACACGGTAATCCACGCTCGGAGATTCCTCCACCGTTAATTTTATTTTTATCGCTATACGGAATTAATTTGTATTATCACTTGTAATATTGCTTTTAAATTATTTTTGCTGTGGGTGTTGTCATCACAGTGTACTTCTGAAAAAGGAATGAAACAAGTATTTAATTGAACGCACTGGTCAATAAAAACAACGTGTACAGAATAATCGATATGGTCTTACCTGATATGCCATGACTCATTATACAAAGTTGGCAGCGTTGATGATCTTCTGCCACCGACGACAACTGTGGATGAGGATGGCGGGTGACACTTTTCTTTCCCGAAGTTGGATCTATCTGTACAATGTATGTATCTTCCTCTCGCTCTCCATAACACGAATAACGAACCCTCGGTTTCAGTTCATATGCAGGGGCTGCTCGGTCTGCAAGACATTATTTTTTATAATAAAAAATAAATTTTACATGATTTTAAATCACGATTTTTTAATTATTTTATATTTTTTACTTACGAAGCTCTGCTGCCTCGCTGCTAATCGACATTGGCACGTATTCCATGATCTGCTATGTTAATGAAACAAAGACGTCTGCTCCGTCTTCTTTCTATCGTAGACCTTTGCTGATGCTTCGGTTTTAGGACTGTGATAACTCACATTCTCTCTCTCTCTCTCTCTCTCTCTCTCTCTCTCTCTCTCTCTCTCTCTCTCTCTCTCTCTCTCTCTCTCTCACTCTCTCTCACTCGCTCTCTCACTCTCTCTCTCTCTCTCTTAGACGAGGCAGACGTGTTTGTCAGACGCTCTGTAATACTGATAATTATATAGTGGAATGAAGTGGTATAATAGTGTGAAAACTATATCAATGTGATCGGTTTTATGTAGTGAATATTTTTGATCTAGTGAATGGCTTGGTAGCTATCGTATTAACGGTGCCAGCAACATATTCGAGCACCAAAAGTTCTCACTCGACGAATGTGGTGTGAGCGGCCATTATTGCTGCCACGGTGACACTTGATTAGTAATACGTAGAGTGATCAGGGAATCACGGTGATTATGATATAGTTATCGGTTGGTATGTACAGGTGTACGCGTCGGTAACTTATCAGCTACTACAGCAAAACATGGACAATACGGGCGACTACGACGAGTATCGGTGCTCCGCTTGCAAAAAAGCAATCAAAAGCCAGGTAGTACGATGCAAAATTTGTCCGAAACTTTTTTACCACCCGGGGTGTGTGAATAAGCATAAAACAATGGATAGGAATCTAGAACTAGTACAATGCAAGGGTCCATTTGATACATTCAATGCAGAAGATGAACTTCTGAAGACAGTGACGCCGACAACAGGTGGTAGCAGAGATCGATTGGCATCGACTGGAGCGATGGGAGGAACCAGAGGTATGAGTTCATCGATAACGGCTGACGCAAAAATAGACTGGCTGATAAAAACAGTGAAAGCAATGAAGGACGAAATCGCTTGCAAGAATGACATAAAGAAGATGATCCAAGAGATAATTGGTGCAGAAATGGAAGGTGTGAAACAACAGATAGAGGAACTGAAAATAATGATACAGGGAGAAGGTGCGAGCACCGCAAGGGTAACCTACAGCGATGTAGTGAAAGAAAAAAAAAGGAAAAGGTGATCATCATCAAACCAAAAGTTCAACAGGAAAGCGAAAAAACTAAAAGAGAGATAAAAGAGAGGGTGGATATAAAGAATATGGCGGTGGGAATAACAAAACTGAAAAAAGGCAGTGATGGAACTGTGATCCTGGGAATCGGGAGAAGAAAGTGAAATACTGAAAGCTGCAGTACAGGATAGAATGGGTGAGGATTTTAAAATTACTGAGTCGATGCAGATAATCCGAAGACAAAAATAGTAAATGTGGAAGAAGATGAATTTAAATTGACCGATGAAGAACTAGTTGACACAATTAAAAAGCAGAATGGGATAGAGGAAACCGAAGGAAGGGAGATGAAGATCGTGAAAAGATTAACGAAGGGAAGGGAACAGGAGCGAAACAGAAGAGAAATCAACCATGGATCAATAATACCAGATGTATGCATAAGTTTTTTCCGGTTTTTTGGTAAAAAAAAACACGTAATTTTCAAGGGAAATTAATTTTTGTTTTATTCAAAATATTGGCCATCGGCTTCTACACATTTCGCTCATCTTTCAGGTAACTTATGAATAACATGCCAGAAAAACTGCTTGTCTTTTGCGGCAAACCATTCGTCGAGCCATTTTCCAACTTCCTCGAAATTGCTGAAGTGCTGCTCTGGGAGCGCGTGCCCCATTGATGCGAAGAGGTGATAGTCAGATGGCGCCAGGTCTGGCGAATACGGCGGGTGCGGAAGGATGTCCCATCCAAGCGATTTCAAGGTGTCTTTCACTGCTTTTGGTGTGTGAGACGGCGCATTGTCGTGTAACAAAATCACTTTGCCATGTCTTCTGGCCCATTCCGGTCGTCTTTCGATTAATGCGTGGTTTAAATTAATAATTTGTTGGCGATAGCGTTGTGTATTAACGGTTTCGCCGGGCTTCAAGAGTTCATAATACACAATACCGCTCTGGTCCCACCATACACAGAGCATGGTCTTCTTGCCGAAGCGATTTGGCCTTGGTGTTGAAGGACCGGCTTCGCCAGGTGAAAGCCACGATTTTTTCCGCTTCGGGTTTTCAAAATAAATCCATTTTTCGTCACCCGTCACAATTCGATGCAAAAATGATTTCCTTTCGTGGCGTTGAAGCAGCACTTCACAAGTGACTTTGCGATTTTCTATTTGACGTTCATTCAAATCGTGTAGGACCCATTTACCGAGTTTATTGATCTTCCCCATTACTCGTAAATGTCTGCTGATTGTTTCTTGTGACACATGTGATGCTTCTGCTAATTGCCGTTGAGTTTGAGTTGGGTCATCATCCAATAACTCCTGCAATTGCTCGTCTTCGCATTTTTGTGGTCTACCAGAGCGCTCACTGTCTTTCACATTGAAATCACTACTTTTAAATTGTCGAAACCATGTCTCACATGTTCTAATCGATGGAGCGTGTTCACCATATGTTTCTACCAGCAAACGTTGACTTTCAGCAGCATTTTTTTTTTGATTAAATAAGAAAAGCAATGCGTGCCGCAAATGTTCTTTTTCAGGCACAAAACTTGACATGATCACTGAACGATAAAACAAAGACGCTAGTTTTTGGCGGACTCAACTTGTGTGTGTTTGTAGGTTAATGTCAGACGAACAAAATGACGTATGTGTCAAATTAATACGCTGCGTACTTTTTGCTGGCGCCATCTCTTAGTTAAACCGGAAAAAACTTATGCATACACCTGGTACTAGAAGTAGATGAAATAAGTCACGAGGAGCTACTGAGAAAAGGTAAGCTCAGCGTGGGATGGAGAAAATGTCCGGTTTTCAATCACGTCAACATAAAGCGATGCTTCAAGTGCCGGGGCTATTATCATATAGCGAAGAATTGTACAAGAGAAGATACCTGCTACAAATTCAGGAAACCACAACGCAAAAGAGTGTACAATAAATAAGAGTAAGTGTGTAAACTGTACGTTTAAAAAACCAAACGTACAATCTGAAGATAAATGTAGAACATAGTGCGCTGGACCGGGAATGTTCAACATACAAAAGAGCGTTGCAAGAGGAAAAGAAGAGAACGGGCTGGATAGAGTAGCAATCACAGAAGGAAGAGACGATATGGTACACAAATGCGCAAAGTCTTTCAGCACATAACGAAGAGATACGACACCAGTTGGTTGACAGAATGAAACCTGCAATCATAGCGTTATCGGAGACGAGGGTGACTGCTGAAATCGGGGACAGTAAAGTATATACGCCGGGTTATATTGCAATTAGGTGCGATGCAGAAAATAGAAACACAGGAGGGGCCATAGTATACGTAAGAGATGGTATTGTTACGTCGGCCCCAAGATTTAGGGTCTGGCAAACACGGTGGGTCTCGCTTGTGCGTCAAGGCTTGGCAGCCCTTTACAGCGGGGACGGAGACCTCGCCTTTTTGAATTAGAAATGGGAGAATTTTACCTGGTGAACTTTGGGTAGAGGTGGACTCGAAGGTGTACTGTTGACACTTGTCTTCCTTTGTCGTAGTTCTTCTTCCTTGTCGTGTTGTCGATCTCTGTTCGCAGGTGATTCTTTTCGGCTCGTGCCCCTTTTGTTGGCGATGGAAGGAGAAATACTTGCTGATCGTATTCAGATAGATGATTGTATTGTTTATTCGTAAGCGTATTGTACGCAACCCATAAAACACATATTAAGTACACACAAGGTCTTGCACAATATCGTAGTGAAGGCAACTTGGCCTATTACAGTCTAGAAGAATAGTTCATTCGCGACACACATTAAATTATGTGTTACTGGACGATTATAAGGTACACACTCTACAAAACATAAGTTATAAATATACAATGTTCAGAACAATATCGTAGGAGAGCCACCCTGGCCAGTTGCGGTTAAATAGAATCGTTTATTCGCGCTAATACGTTACGTGACGCGACCGCGGGCAATAGTGATGGAAAACTGAGCTGTCGTGTTGTGGAAACTCTTTCTTATATACCCTAGATTTTAGTGGTAATATTGTTTCGGAAAACTCGTGAATTAGGGTGAAACGCTATTCTAGGTTTCGAATCCCCTTCCTCAAAGGTTGATTCTCCCCCTTATGCTAACATGACTCAGCTTATGTGCCCTCGTGGGAGGTGGTTCCCCTTCCAAAAGACGTGAGTCCTTAGTTTAGTTTTATGCCTAACCCCATTAACGTGTTTTCCTTTTGAACTATACTTTATCCTATCTCTATTTGCCCTTTGTGCCGAGTATTGCAATAAAGGAGTTCGCGCGAAAGGGCAGGTGCAGAGGCAGTCAGAACTATATCTATTATGATTACTCTAATTGCCTTGTTTGCTCATCGTGACTGGCTCGTACCTACAAGACAATAAAGGAGAAAGGGGGATCTCGCAAGACGTAACAGTATTAAATATGAATTAGTAAGGAAGAATAAAATTGAGTCAAACTGCTGGAGTGTAGCAATAGAGGTCAATAATAAGATATATAAAGGATTATAATAGTGGTGTACCATTCACCGAGTGCGTCAGATGCGGAATTTATAAGATTCATAGAGGATATAACTGAAGAGTTAACAATAAAAGGAGATTGTTTAATAATAGGAGATTTTAACATAGATGTCAAGGGAAACTCGTTCAATAAAAAACAACTAATTTTAGGAATGTTAAGCCTAGGGGTGAAACAGTATGTAACCGAGCCAACGAGAATAACGCAGGATAGTCGAACAAATATTGATCTTGTATTTGCAAATACAAGCGTGCATGTGGAACACAAACCAAAAATAACGGACCATGCGTGAGTAAAAGTAGTATTTGGAACGAGCAATACAGAGAGTAAACAGAGAGAATATAATACCAGGAACTATAGTAAAATTGACGTGAAAGAGTTCACAACAGTGTTGAAAAACTCCGTGCGACAATGGACAGATGGAGATATAAATCGAAAGGCAAAGATGCTTGTCGATAGTATAGTAGATACTTTGGACATATTAGCACCAACAAAAGTAGTTAAGATTCCAAACGTATGGGAAGGTAAAAAATGGTACTCTGATGAGATAAGAAGGGCGGCAGGTAAAAGGGATAATGCTTATAGGGAAGCAATTCATGAGGGAAAGGATGATAACTGGGAACAGTTCAAAGTAGAAAGAAATGCAGTAGTTAAATTGATAAGGAAAGAGAAAAAAAATATTACGAGAATATGATAGACTGCAATAAGAACGACGCTAAAAAAATGTGTAAAACCTTGAAAGAACTTATTACAGGGGGACCGCCAAAGAGAGAGAAATTGGAAATATAAATTTTGAAATATTGGACGATATGGCGCAGAGAAAGACGGTTGACAAATTTAATGTGTTTTACGTTGAAAGTATTAATAATATAGTAAGCTCAATAGAGAGAAATGCATCTGGAAGGCCAGGTAGCAGAAGAATCGTGATGGGTGGTGGCGTGGGAAACGAAAGAAGCATAGAAAATTTCGAGAATATCGGAATAGAGGAACTCGATAAAATAGTTAAAGGACTCCCGAAGAAGAAAGGTACAGAAGAAGGAATATCAAGCGAAATATTGGAGTTGGCGTTTAGTGCAATTGATCAGGATTTTGTTGATGTAATTAACGAATCCCTAAGGGAGGGCTGTTGTCCTAATAGTTGGAAAACGTCCACGATCATACCGATACCAAAGATAGAGAAAGCCAATAGCGCGAAGGATTTCCGGCCAATTAATATGTTGCCATTGTACGAGAAGGTCCTAGAGTTGGTAGTAAAGAGTCAAATCGAAAAGTATTTGGAATCAAATGAGATTATAACAGAGCATCAGTCGGGTTTTAGAAAACAATTTTCGTGTGAAACGGCGATTCAAACCGTGATAGACGAATGGAAATTAAACATTAGCGAAGGGAAAATAGTAGGAGTAATGTTCATGGACTTAAAACGAGCATTTGAGACAGTGGATAGAGAATTGTTAACAGAAAAAATGTTTTAATATGGAATTAGAGGTAAAGTGTTAGTTTGGTTTAGGTCATACTTAAACAATAGAACGCAAAGAGTACGGTTTAATGAGGAATTTTCGGAAATTATTACAACGAAATACGGGGTACCACAAGGATCCGTATTAGGGCCTCTGCTGTTTATTATATATATAAATGATATGGTCGAAATATGTCCAGAAGACTGTGAAATAAAAATGTTTGCTGATGATACACTAGTACAGGGTGTCCGCCGAGAAGGTATACTACTTTGTTTGTTTATAATTTTTGATTAAATGAAAGAGAATGGATCTTATATTGATAAATGTTTTATTTAATGTCGGCAATTATGTATGGAATACAATTTCAGATAAACGTCCGCCTCTGTTAGCCTCACAAATGCGAGCCCTTTTGAGCACATTTTTCATTACATTCTCACACATTTCACGCGGTATTTCATTAATTTCATCACGAATATTTTGTTTGAGCTGCTCAAGCGTTTCTGGTTTGTTTGCATAAGCCTTGCTTTTTAGATATCCCCACAAAAAGAAGTCCGGAGCAGTCAAATCAGGCGACCGTGCAGGCCAATCAACATCACCATTTTTTGAAATAACTTGTTGTGGAAAGAGGTCTCGCAGTAATTCCATTGTAATCCTGGCTGTATGCGATGTGGCACCGTCTTGTTGATACCACATGTTAATCAAGCCCAAAGCATGCAGTTGTGGCGTTAAAAAGTTTTCAATCATATCACGATATCGCTCCCCATTCACAGTTACCGTTACGCCGTTTTGATTTTCAAAGAAGTAAGGTCCAATGATTCCTCCTGACCAAATTGCACACCAGACTGTCACTTTTAATGGATGTAAAGGTGACTGATGAATAATTTGAGGGTTTTCCATTGCCCAGAACCGACTATTCTGTTTATTCACATATCCATTTGTTTCTCCCAAAAATTTCACGTAACTTTCTCATCGTCACAGTAATCGATGATTGATTTTGATAAAATGTTTTAACGATTAAAACACGTTGGTTTATCGAATATTTTTCCATAATAAATTTGCCACGTGTCTACTTCACGACTGCCAAATATGAACTGTCAAGACTAACGTTTACCAAAATGGCGGCAAAACAAAGTAGTATACCTTCCCGGCGGACACCCTGTATATGTTACTGGAGACAGTAGTGCGGAGGTGGAAAGAAAGATGAATGGGGCATTAAACATAGAGGAAAAATGGATGAATAGGAACAAACTGAAAATGAATGCGGAAAAAACCAAATATATGATTGTGAGGAGTGTAAGGAAAGAATTGAGAGGGAATATTGTACTCAAATGCAGGGATGGAACCGAGTTAGAGCGAGTGGAGGTAATTAAATATTTAGGTGTAATGATATATGATAAGTTACGATTTAAAGACCACTGTGAGTATATGTTGAAAAAAAAATGTGAAAAACGAGTTTTCTGAATAGGATAGGGCAATATATATCGGCATACACCAAATGTGTCGTATATAAGGCAATCATAGCACCGCACTTTGAGTATTGCGCAACACTGCTAGTGGGTATGGGTGAGACAGAGTTGAATAAACTGCAGATAGCGCATAACAGAGCGATGCGAGTCAAATTGCAATGCAGCCGGTATACGAAGGTAGACGATATGTTACAAGCGGTTCAGTGTATGAGTGTGAGACAGAGACTGCATTATAATGTGTATATATTTATTTTCAAGGCTGTTAAGAAATTATTGCCGAAAGAACTGACGAGTAAATTCAAACAAGCGGAAAATATTGTAATTCAATTTAGAAGAACGAGAAGTGCGCAAAAGAGTATGTTTTACGAAGGAGTGAAAATGTATAATGCGTTGCCAGTAGAGGTTAAAGGCTGTATAAAACTAGTTCAATATAAGAGTATGTTAAAAGCATTTATTATAAGCGAAATTAAATAAGTTCAATATAAACGTAAGATAAACATGTAAATTATGTACATCAAATAGTTGAGAAAGCTAATAAACATCAATCAATCAATCAATCTCTCTCTCTCTCTATATATATATAGATAGAGAGATACAGAGATAGAGAGACAGATATATCTATCTATCTATCTTTATCTCTTTATATATATATATATATATATATATATATACAGTAGCGGACAAAAGTTTAAGATGGAGAGGAAAAAAAAAGTAATCGTTGATTTTTTTATGAAAAGAATTGACTCAGTGGATTTTTTTTTGTATTAGCTAATTAATCATTAATTCATATATTTATTACATAAATTCAATTTTGCGCGTAACAACATTAGATACAATAAACAAAGAAAACATACATTTGTTTGATATCTTCGGGGACAAAAGTTTAAGACTATACGTAAAAAAATATTTTTTGGTCGAAAATATACAGATATTTTCCTCCCTTCAATACTTTGTCCACAGTCCATTGTTTTTTATCACATCGGCACATCTTTGAGGCATTGAATCAATTAATTTTTTGCAGTCGTCCACAGTTGTTTCATTCCACGTTTTTTCAACCAAAGAGTACAAATCGTCAAAATTTTTTGGTTTATTTCTTTGAACCCTTCTTTTTATGGTACACCATAAGTTTTCAATTGGATTTAAATCCGGCGACTGCGACGGCCACGGTAATAAAGTGATTTTTTCATCTTGAAAAAAACTTTTCACTACCCGAGCCGTATGCTTTGGGTCATTATCTTGTTGATAAATAAAATTATCACCCATATTTTCGTAGGCATACGGTAACATAGTATTTTTCAATATATCCAAGTATTGAAAACGGTCCATGATTCCATTAATTCGGCGTATTGGTGCAGGACCATTGCGAGAAAAACATGCCCACACCATTACGTTTCCACCTCCATGCTTAACTGTCGGTAAAACACATCGAGGATTTAAATCTTCGCCAATTCGACGTCTTACATACAGTATCCCGTCAGAACAAATTCGGTTGAATTTGGATTCGTCCGAAAATAGCACATTTTGCCAATCCTCACTTGTCCAATGCCGATGAGCCTTAGCAAATTGCAGTCGTAATTTTTTATTCTTTTTACTGAGCATCGGCTTCTTCCGTGGCTTTCGTGCTTTCAAATTGAATTCGTCTAATCGTCTTCGGACAGTTCTTACACTAATTTGTGCATTATTATTACTGGATATTTCAGCTCTGATATCGACTGCTGAACGAAAACGATCTCTCTTCGAAATCGCTTCAGTCCAGCCCTAGCGGGTTGTGCGAGCCAAAATTTGATTGGTAATTCTAAACTGGTGAAGTCGAAAAATTCGTCTCAAATATTGATTGGTAAGCAATTTTTCCAGCATTGGACTGAAGCGATTTTGGTTGGACTGGTAAGTTACTACCAGTCATATTTTGGATGGTAACGGTTTTCGCAGGTCTGCTCATTTATCGCTACCAGTTTTATTTTGGATGGTTATCGGGTTCTCCTGGCCCCGCTCGATTCTCGCTACCAGTTTTATTTTTGATGGTTATTCGGTTTTCGCGGCCCCGCTCGATCCTCGCTACCAGTTTTATTTTAGATGGTTATTCGATTCTCGCTACCAGTAATATTTGGGATGGTTATTCAGTTCTCGCGGCCCCGCTCGATTCTCGCTACCAGTAATATTTGGGATGGTTATTCGGTTCTCGCGGCCCCGTTTGATTCTCGCTACCAGTAGAATTTTAACCGGTATTTTCATTATCGCTCCGTCTAATTTTTACCATTATTTTCATTCTCGCGGCCCCGCTCGGTGTTTGCTACAATCGAGTGTCTCCGGTCGTGATAATCTTTAATTTCTTTTTAATATCTCAGAGATCATACCATAAATTAAAAAATGGGATGAAACTGAATACACGGAAGGGATTTTGGGATCTTCAGGGAAGTGGTATCAGAATCTTTTATATTGTTCTTTCCGTTATAATTTTTTTTTTCATATACATACAGAGAGTATTTTCAAACGTATTTCCGTCTTACAGCCCATTCAGATGTCCGCACTCCCTTCCGTTCATGGCACATCACCCGATAGTGTTATTTAATATTTCTGCAACAAACAATGTACAATTACTTCGCGTATACTTGTCAATAATTACATGTCATGTCATCAACAGCTATTTCTTGGAAGTAGTCATCACTAGCCACTGGAGTCAAAACGACGTTGCGTCCGCGGTCGATTTTTTTTTGTGTGGTATTCAGTACGGCGTCCTAATCGGTTTCCCAAGTTTTAGCAATTTTTATCCCATATATCACTGCATTCTTTTTGATTATTATCGCCGGTAGCCGTACGTCTTGCACTTTGACAAATCCTCTTCTTGAAATGCGTAAGCTGTGCATGTGTCTGCTCGGAGGTTCATCATCGGTATTTTCAAACCACGATACGAAGAATCCATTAATTTCATATCTTTCGTTTGTTATGAATGTGACAATTCTTATTATTTCAGCGAATTCGCCCTTCTTCGTAAAAATGAACTTGTCGCAACTGAGCGTCTATTCTTTATCGGTATCTCTGCACGTGTACATTGTTTCTTCAAAAATGGCTTTGCCGAATACAGTTATTCTCCGACAGCACCTCAGTCTTTCCTACGCCAATATGTTTCGTTCCCACCCAAACAAGTCTCGCGTTATACTTTTCCCGTAGCCTCTGAAATTATAAAAATCTTCGTAGTCGTCGTCATTGCGGTTTTGCACTTTTCTGGCGGAATTTGTAATTTCTTTTACTATTCTTTTCGTCAAAACGTTTGCTATCGGATCGCTGCGGACATTTCTTACGAAATCCGTCATTAAATATCTATTGACTATTTGCACTTGTCTACCGGTACTGCTGTTCAGTGACTTCAATATGCGGCTGTTGAAACTTTCAAATGCGTAACAATTGTGCGCCCATACCGGTCCCTAACATTTCACGGAACGTGGCAGATGTCGCAGGAGGTGCATGTTAGTTGTCATGTGCTCAATTCCAAATAATTCTTCGTACTTCGCAACGAAGTCATTTATCATCACGGTAGCGATTTCGAGTTCTTCACTTGTGAATGTGTCACCGTTCAGCGTGTGCATAGCGTCCGACAGAGTTGTAAATAAAGTCAAGTACTTCTCGGGGATCAGCCCGTCCAAACATACCGTATAATAATACAACAGCCAATTGCGCCACTCGCTGGCCTTCCACAATTTGAAAAGTTTGATAGATTTTGGTTTTCTGGAAATACTGCTCGGTGTTCGAATCATCGTCAACGCAATGCATGGAGTCGACCACAACTCCGAGTCGCAGATCAAACTGTGGTAAGTATCTCAGCGTCGATTGTCCTATCAAACCCATCTGTCTTATTCTGGTACGTTGTGCTTCCTCCATATGCCTACGAATTTGTTGATCCGTTCGATCTACTATTTCTTCCATCGCATATTTCCTGGAACCATTCTCCATTCTTGATCCGGTCGCATAACAAAAATTACATCCATATTTGGCAATCTTTCGGCTCGGGAAGACGTTTAAACACCGAAAGAAATTCCCGTGTAAATTTTCTTCTTTTCCATCGAAGATATTTCTTGTCTTTGTACTTTTTTTTTCGTGTTCCTTCATTCATCGTTACAATGTTGCCTTCCTTGATACTAATCGGCAGTCTTCTATCTTATCACCAGACAATACGATACTGGTAATTTTACTTTCTGCAACAAATGTTTCTTCCATAAATTCCAAAAGTTCTTATATTTCTCTTCATCAACAGTACAAGGGGTATATCCCGAACAAAAATTCGTTGTGATCAGCGCAACGACAATGTATGGTTACAAAATATTGGTAGGAAAGAATATAGACAAATTGAACGTGTTAGGATGCCCTTCTTAATTACAATATTTTCTACAATCCTCGATGAAATAATATTCGAAAAAATTCATATAAAAACCGTGACATTACATGTTTTACTTTCATACACTTGGAACATGTTCTGTCTCTTTCAAAAGGGAAACAATAAGAGAAAGAAAAGGGAATGAAAATATTGTCGTATCTTCAATGTACTTGTACCATCGTTACGAAAATTCTTTCATTCCACCGGCCAACGACATGAAAAAATTCTTGTTTCGTGAAATATGTCTCAACATTTACGTAAGAGATTATTATTTAATGGAACGTGATGAAATGTGATACGATGTAACATTTCATATTCAAAGTCTCTTTCGTATTTTGCAGTAACATTAAAAATATTGTAACTAACCGGTTCGTCACTGTTTTTACCGGTAAATAGAACGTCAGGGGCTGGCACGACGACACACGATTCGGATGTCACTCGGAAACCTGTATTTTTCTGAAAATTACAAAGAAATCAGCAATTAAAATTTTGTCTCGTCGTACATTGGAAAGAAGGGAGATGTTTGAGAGAAAATAATCGCGATTTGCATAACGGCGATTGAACAGTCGTCGAGTACCGGTAGAAGGAAATGACGCATTTGTAGAAGCAGCTTGTTCATTTAAATATTCCCCGTTATTGTCCCTCGTTATTGCAAAGAAAATATTTGCACTAGTATTACGCACTAGTATTGGAAACACCGAGCGGGGCCGCGAGAATGAAAATAATGGTAAAAATTAGACGAAGCGATAATGAAAATACCGGTTAAAATTCTAATGGCAGCGAGAATCAAACGGGACCGCGAGAACCGAATAACCATCCCAAATATTACTGGTAGCGAGAATCGAGCGGGGCCGCGAGAACCGAATAACCATCCCAAATAAAACTGGTAGCGAGGATCGAACGGGGCCGCGAAAACCAAATAACCATCCAAAATGAAACTGGTAAGTGGGATTAACCAATCTATTCTTGAATCGCGCGACTTTTCATGTAAAGTCCAACCAAAATCGCTTCAGTCCAATGCTGAAAAAATTGGTTACCAGTCAATACTTGAGACGAATTTTTCGACTTTACCAGTTTAGAATTACCAATCAAATTTTGGCTCGCACAACCCGCTAGGAAGAAAACCCATCTTAAGATGGGTTTTCTACATGCGCACTCGTGCGAGTGTCTTGAATCGGAACTTGAATTATTTTCACTCCCACCGACGCAAACTACTATCGAAGTCTCCAATTGGGTGTATTATAAGCCAGTTTCTTCGCTAACAGATGATTCACCTATTGAATTTGTTATTCCTGGACAGGGTGATGAGTATATCGATCTCGCGCATACTATGCTTAGTCTGAGAGTGAAAATAATATCTCCTACTACGGAATTTGCCGCGGGTACAGCGTCGAAATTAAGTACCGGCCCTGTAAACAATCTTTTGCATTCTATGTGTAATCAGGTGGATGTATACCTGAATCAAAAATTAGTTTTACCTCCAAATAATGCCTACGCTTATCGAGCGTACATAGAAACACTTTTGAATTACGGTCTAGCAGCCAAAAATTCGCATCTCACGAGCGTTCTCTGGTACGATGATACCCCTGGAAAAATGGATGATATAATATCGGGAAATACGGGTCTTGTGAAGAGAAAACAATTTTTAAATGTCGAAAAAACTGTAGACTTGCTCGGTCATCTGCATTGCGATATATTCAATCAGGAGCGGTTCCTATTAAACGGTGTTGAGATGCGACTGCGGCTGGTGCGGTTTAGAGATTCATTTTGTCTTGTGGGCGATACAAAGAATGGTCAATGCGGCTTAAAGATTCTCGAGGCATTGCTTCTCGTTCGTAGAAAAAAAATAGCTCCTCGTATGCTGTTCTCGCATGCTAGAACTCTGGCAAAATCTACGGCTAAATATCATCTTACGAGAGTCGAGGTAAAAGCCGTTTCAATACACTCTGGTGTTCATGGAGAGACTATCGATAATATCGTGCTAGGTCAATTGCCGCGATAATTATCGCGATGGATACTGTCTGTTTGCTTTTGATTTGACACCCGATCTTTCGGCGAACAGCAATTCACATTGAAATTTAATAAAGCACGGCAGTGTAAGAATAGAGGTACGATTTGAGGATGCGCTTGCTTCAACGATAAATTGTGTAGTCTACGCGGAATATGATAATGTCCTTGAAATCAATGTTTCTCGGCAAGTAATGGTGGATTTTACCGGATAAGCGAAAAATGTGCTGAGGTCGGAATAAAATTATTTCATGTTAAGAGACGTAGAAGCGTCTCGGTGAGTAACTAATCAGTCGAGCTCGAGTATCTATACGGATTAGACGTGAAAATGGATATCGTCGTGGATATACAGGAAATGCCCGGTAAAGACTCGGAATTTATTCTGAAAGAAATTGCCGTGGTGGCTGTGGATAGACCGTACTCTGCTCATTGGATCGTCGCACCACCGTGTCACTTTGCCGAATTACCACAGCATTCGAGAAACCAGAATAATTTTCGCTCGAAATATTTTCACGGTCTGGAATTTCACGACGGCGATGTGAGCTGTAAACAAGCATATGCTAACTTGCGTGAAATTTCGCGAAAATCAAGACGTATTTATACACGCGGTCACGAGAAGGCTATACTTCTCTGCGATATCACGAGTCGTGAAATTTCCAGGCTGGAGGATGAGGAGGGCGCCCCATCGTACACATTTATGCCGAAATCTTTGCGAAAATGCTTCAGACACGCTATGATAAACGATACAGCGTCTTTGCATTGTGCAATGGGCCAGGCTTTCCAAATAAAAAATTGGCTTCGCGAGCACCCATTTAAAGGAGAATCATACATGGATGTTTGGTCAGCAGACAAAGAGGAAGAGAATAAGATAGAGGAGAAATCTTCATCATGTAATCGTGACACGATCGACGATGCTGTGCAATAAATGTTGCATATATACGTATTTCAAAGCGTATCGGTGATCATTTAATCATTGACTATGTGTTCAGCATGAACACTAGACAAATCTACGAGAGTCTGCAGTATCTACCACTTTCAACCATTGGCGTATACCCTGCTGACAGAATTCCTCGCGTATGGTCGTTACCGGCTGGACTCGTAGTTGACACGGATAACCACGACGGACCTGGAGAGCATTGGATCACCATGTACGTTAACCATCATGGAAAAGGAATGTACTTTGATAGCTACGGGTTACCACCGGTTATACCGCAACACCTCGCACGACTACGAATAAACTGCAAGTTCTATCGGTACGGCCTCAAGCAGCTACAGAGTAATACCTTGGATGTGTGTGGACAATTTTGTATTGTATTCCTGCATCTTATGTCGTGCAGCTTCACTATGTCGCGATTTGATAATCTCTTTAGCGATAATGTAATGAAAAATGACAGATTACCACGTAAATATTACAATACTTTTGCCTCTTGACGATCAGACAGTGATAAAAATAAATTTAACGGCGGAGGGGTCTCCGAGTAAAGATTACCGTGTTTGCAGGGATGTTGCATACGATGGTAAATATGTGTAAAGTGATTTAAATATAATATTGATTAATTAAATACAAATACATCGTCTTACTGTGTATCTTATTTTAATTATATATAAATTATAATCGAGGTCTCTCGCAGTATGGTATCATATTCTGCGTCTTTTACTGCAGAGCGATCGCTTCACAAGGAGCACAGCAAAAAGCGGTACGTACGTGCAAAATCGTTGACGTTGCATTCAAAGCGCTGCACACCTAGTTATGATTCAGAGGGGCGTTTGTTACCTTTAAGCCCTCTGATACCCGCCAGCAGCATCCGGAACATTCAGTCTGTCTTTAGCAGTGCCCGACGAAAGTCTAAATCGAGAAAACAAAATGTATCCGAGGTATCTAGACGAGGAGCTACCGGAAGCTTTTGTGTGTCGAGTAATATGTGGTAGCAGTGATAATACCGTGTGTCTGCGGACGAACAAAATGTGCGTAGCATTATCCGAACTGGAGGACGAATTGGACAGGATGTATATTATGGAGTTTATTGAGAGAAGGCGCTTTGTGATCAAGGAATTGTGCGTTGGTGTGCTTGTGTAGTTGTGCGGCATCAAAGGGCTATGCGCAGGGAGATCGTCATCGTGAGTGATGACGGGTGCTACGAGGTGCTGCTTGTCGATATCGAGGAATCGATATACGTCGACTGGCCTCACCTATTTCACCCCGAGCCGTCGATTAGTGTGTTACCGGTGTTGCTCGTGAAGCGTACGGTATTCGGCCTCGAACATTTAATTGACGAGGACGGTGATCTACATCAGATCGAGGAAAAGTGCGGTAACAATACACTGATCGGGATACGGATGCGTACCCCTGACGGTGCATACGCTCCATGGGTGCGGGTAGTCCATATTATACATAGCTGCAGATTTTGATGTGTGGGTGAGTGAGTGAGTGAGTGAGTGAGAGAGAGAGAGAGAGAGAGAGAGAGAGAGAGAGAGAGAGAGAGAGAGAGAGTACGTGTGTGTGCATTTGTGTGTGTGTGTCATGGAGTAAATATTGTGTCCGTCACCCTGGAGAGTCGTCGTAGATGCCGCCAACATAAGGGTGAGTTACAAATTTTATTCCAAGTATGTGTACACCTTTGCTTAATCTTGCTCTTA
Source organism: Cylloceria caligata (assembly GCA_963942595.1). Classification (NCBI taxonomy): domain Eukaryota; kingdom Metazoa; phylum Arthropoda; class Insecta; order Hymenoptera; family Ichneumonidae; genus Cylloceria; species Cylloceria caligata. The sequence continues at coordinate 11,244,533 of OZ012709.1, forward strand.
TCTATACTCTTCCTTATTCACCAGAGTACCCACACCACCTCACTTTACCATCTCCACGTTATCGACACTGATTAAGCAGAGTGAGTAGCGCGGCGGTGGAAAAGTAAGGTGGTAGGGGTAGCCGCGTGGTGGGGGAAGAAGTGCAATGGAGCAAAGGTGTACACATACTACTGCTTTACAAAAGCGTCGTTGTGCGCTGAAGTTAAATGAGTGAGATAGCCGGTGAGTGATGCCAAAGTGAAGCGAGAGAGATAGCCTCTCGCTTCACGCAGCCTGCTTGCGAGGCATAGCCGAGCGAGGCACTGCCTCGGCTATCTCCGGCATAGCCGAGCGCAGCACGCTACCTAGCAGCATCAGGTCGACGCACGGCGAATATCGATCGCCGTGCGCTAGCTGATTATCCAAAATTTCCGCCCGCCATCAGCAACGGGGTTGATGATTAATTCCTTGATGTTATGCGTTGGATGAGACGGGCAGGACAAGTCATTTAGAGCTTAGCCTGGTGAGCGTAGTGGTAGCAGTTCGAAGTGTCACCACCCTGGTGAGCCCATCTTTGCCTGGATGCAACGCTGTAACTCGTGCGAGTGGCCACTTGCACGGTGGAAAGCGTTCATCCGTGAGCAGAACCAAAGAGCCGATTTTAATGACATTGTTAGGGTGATGCCACTTTGAGATAGACTGCTGCCGTTGTAGGTAATGAGCCGACCATTGACTCCAAAATTGTTGGACCTTCTGCTCCAACAATTGCCAACTTGAGAGCCGTGAGATTGCCAAATCCTCGAGAGTTAGCTCTGGGACAGTTGTGAGTGCTTTACCAATGAGAAAATGTCCAGGTGTGAGAGCTGATGAATCATCTGGATCATCGCTGAGTGGTTCCGGAGGCCTTGAGTTGAGTATAGCCTCGATGTGAGCCAGCAGTGTAGTGATCACCGTGAACGTGAGTGCTGTGTCACCCACCGTTCGTCGCAGATGGAATTTAACAGATTTTACTGTTGCTTCCCATTTGCCACTCATGTGGAGCCGCAGGTGGATTAAATTTCCATGCAATTTGGTGATTTGTGAGAGAAGAAGCAATGATGTGATGTTCTTGAGAGGCCTTCCTGAACAGCTGACGTATGTCTTTGTGAGCACCAACGAAGTTAGTTCCACAGTCGGAGTATAGGATGTGAGGAATGCCGTGCTAAGATGAGAAGCGCCTGAACACTGAGAGAAAGCCATCAGCTGAATAGTCGCTGACTACCTCGAGATGCAGAGCTGAAGTGGCGAAACACACAAAAACGCAGATCCAGCCTTTGTGTGTTTTACTTCCTCGCCCCTTCCAAGTTTTGAATGTGAGAGAGCCGGTGTAGTCCACTCCTGTGTGAGTGAATGCGCGCGTTGGTGTGACTCGTGACCGAAGTAGCTGACTCATCAAGTTTTGGGCCCGAATTCCTCTCTGCCGAGCACATACAACACAATGTGAAATGTGAGTTTTTACAGGCGCTCTTCCGCCGACGATCCAATGAGTCAGCCGTGTTTGAGCTAATGTGAGCTGAGTGCCCCCATGAAGAGTCCGCAGATGTGCTTGGTCGATCATGAGAGTTGAGAGTCGAGAGTGCCGAGGGCGAATGGCAGGATATCTTCCTTCGTATGTGAGTGCTGACTGAGCAAGGCGACCTCCTACTCTGAGTACACCTTCCTGTTCGATGAAAGCTGTCAGTCGACTGAAGGGGTGAGAGGATGGAAGAAAAGAGCCTGACTGCAGCACTTCTAACTCGTGTTTAAAAAACACGACTTGTGTCGCCTTTGTCCAAAAGATGTTTACTGCAGCCATCTCTTTTGCTGTGAGCGGAGCGGTTCCTGCCGATTCTAGCCTCTTCCTAATCCTGGCCACTACTCTGACACAAAACGAGGTGAGACGACACAGTTTTGTGAGTGAAGAACAGCGATAAATGAGATCCCAATGGTACTCCGGCGTCAGAGTTGCAGCGAGAAGAGCTATCCCCGGTCGTGCGTCCATAATGCTCAAATCTTCAGAATCAGTTGAGGCTTTCGGCCAAAATTCAACAGGTTTCATCATCCATGGTGGACCAGACCACCACAACTGATGAGAAGACAATTGAGATTTTGAGATACCCCGTGGGGCACAATCAGCTGCATTGCTTGTATCTGACACGTGAGGCCACTGAGCATTGAGTGTGAGTTCTTGTATTTGAGCTACTCTATTTCGGACATAGTCTTTCTACCGAGCAGGATGAGCTTTGATCCAGGTGAGAGTTACCGACGAGTCCGTCCACAGGTGAGTAGATGAGATTTCGACCTTGAGCGTTACATCAACAAATAGATGTAAACTACAAGCTGACATAAGTATGTATTGTAACGGTATTTTCCAGTTATCATTAATTTTTTATCTTCTGGGGGGAAGAATTCGGGCTCGAACACAATAAATAATTTAGACTTCTAAGGTAGGTAAAAGTAAGGTTTATTTAACAAGGTTATAAGGAAAATGTTGGTGTTCGGTTTATTGGCACCGTTTGCCAGTACAATTAATTTCCGATATGCTGATATATGCAGTAGTTCCACGATCTTCTTTATCTCTCGTGATAGTGGATCTTCTACTCTGCCGCTCTCTCGACAGGTGGCGAACTCGAGAACCAAGCGGAAATCGGATGCCTCCGTCTTATTCGGTATCCTCACAGGCCGCTGAACACGCCTTCTGCTACGTTTGGAGACTTGTTGCTGGCTCGCCTGGCAGCTATAGTGCACGTTCGATCTGCGCTTACGTCACCTCGATTTTGGAAAAAAATGGAGAGCTATATCGCTCCAGCTTGATGTGCTTGGCGGAGCTTGTAGACTAGACTTTCTCACTCTCTATTGTTTTGCTGGCCTCTAGTTCTTCTAATTTCCTTTCCTTGGATCTTATTTAACGGTGAATTTCAAATTTCTCCCACCTACTTATCGCTCTTTAACATTTTTCTCCAAGTTTGCTGTCAAAGTATGTCTCTCCTGTGCATCGCAAATACTTATTTCTATATTATAGGGTCCACAGTATCCTAATTCTTTCTGTAATTATTCTTGAATGTCGCAGATCTCCTTTCCTTTCTGTTCTGCAATATGCTCCTGTGTCTTTTGACAAATTTTGGATACGCACCTCCTCCGATCTACTAGATGGTCTTACGCATTGACCGCTATGCCGAGTCTGATTAATTCTCAATACTCTATTGTCCTAGTTAATCTTTAATTATTTTACTTAATAATCCCCTCGCGGTCTTCTTAAGTCACTTAGACTGCATCAAGGCCGCTACCTGATGTTCCCTGCTTACAATCTAATACTTAATTTTCTTTTTACTACTAATTTAATACTATTTCCTATTTAATTTATAGTCCTTAGATTATCCTGATAAATTCGCCAGCTTGAACTATACTTCCTCACTTGTTTAAGCGGATTAGACCAGTTTGCTTGACAATTCGCACACTCTTGTATCTTCTCTGTAAACACTCTTGTATGACTCTGTAAACTTCTATCACTTCTTATAAGTGATTTGCTATTCTTGGTCAGGCTATTTTCTCGTAGCAGGCTAAATCTATTTAGTGTGACGGTTTTTCACCGGAGAGACTTCTTTTCTCTTGTGCACCGCCTTTTATAATCGTCCACCCGCTTCATTCCCCTCTCTGTGATATTCTTTTGCAAATTTCAAATTGTAACGTTTTTTTTTAATTGACAGATTGCCATTGCCGCGCCACCCGCCTTCCCCTCGCCGCCAAGCGAGGTTAGCTGGCCGCTGACCCGCTGTTTGTGACGGCAAGGAGATTCCAATGTGATGGCGTCAGGTGTTTTTCGCTTCCTTCTGCTCGCCTAGTCCATCGACCCAGGATCAGCGCGCTTGGAAATAATCATTCCTACCATGATGAATCTAATAAAACCGGATCGCGCGTGTGAATATGTCACAGTATACATTTAACCTTTAACTCCATTATATCTATCATAACACATAGGAATGGGCATGCTTAATTTCTCTTTATTATAATAGAGAAACAGTTTGTAGTTTTAATTTTTATCCTTAATTGCAACTGTATATATAATACTTACTGCAATAAAGAAGACATCGTAAAAAAAGATTGAAGTGCAACTGTATTTATAATACTTACTGCAATAAAGAAGACATCGTAAAAAAAGATTGAAGTTCGTTGAAGCACACAAGCTACAAATGTCGCACAAGCGAGCGGAGAAACGAAAAATGGAAACGCAAAATTACTAGAAATTCAAAATAAATTACTAGCGACTGTTAGAAAGTTCTTATACTTTTGGCGTGTTTCCACCAATTCACGTCGTTACGTCACTTCCTTTGTCGTTACGAATTAACGAAAACATTTCATTATCGCATTCTGTATAATGGATGTACAATGGAATTACAGGATCATACCGTCGTGATGGGATTGTCGCTGCACACGGCAAAATTCGGTATCGTTACCATAACGTTTCAAATCGCAACGAGTTACAGAATCCCTGTTACGTAACGTGGTGGGTTCACATAGACCCGGTGGTAGAGTCCCTGCATGTTTTCCAATTGAACGAGACTGCGTCGCACTGTGCAGCACGGTCCTGAGTCCTAACCATAGACTTATATAATAGACTGCGCGTTCTTATAGGCCGACTGTCCGAGGGACCGAAGGACAGAGATAGTATAAAAGTACCACTCTCTCTCTCGCACATCGCAGAGAGTGGGGAGGAAGTTTGAGGGGAGTTGTCGAGGAGGGGTGTAGCAGGTGGTAAGGGGAAAAAGTGAAAACGCCAACATATCAGTATTATATTCAACTTTAAATTAAAAGAATTAACGTTATATTAAAAGAAAATTTTCGCGTAATTACAATTTATAAAATATTAATATATCAGGGGTACAAATTGAAAATGCGGGTTTGATAACAGATGGCGTTACTAACGCTATACGCATCAGGCAGTACTGTGACTATGTTCATGTCAAAGCTACGTCTTATAGCTTTAATTTTCAGTATGTGTCAATTTGTCGCAGTGTCAAATTCATAGTTTTTTTGAGCTCTCAATATGTCGAGTTTCGTGCCAACAAAACAGCATTTGCGGGAAGTTTTAATTTACTTCTTTAATTTGAAGAAAAGTGCTGCTGAAGCACATCGATTGGTCTCCGAGGCTTATCCGAGTCATGTTCCATCGGTTTCAACGTGCGAGAGATGGTTTGTGCGGTTTAGAAGTGGTGATTTTGACGTTGAGGACAAAGAGCGGCCGGGCCAAGTGAAAAAGTTTGAGAATGCTGAATTGGAGGCAATACTCAATGAAGACTCGTGTCAAACTCAACAAGAGCTCGCAGATTCATTGGGAGTGACACAACAAGCCATTTCCCATCGTATAAAAGCCCTCGGAATGATCCAAAAGCAAGGACATTGGGTGCCGTATGAGCTGAAGCCGAGAGACGTCGAGCGCCGTTTTTTTTTGCATGCGAACTGCTGCTCGAACGGCAAAAACGGAAGGGTTTTTTGCATCGCATTGTCACTGGTGATGAAAAGTGGATCCATTACGATAACCCGAAGCGCAAAAAATCATATGGTTACCCCGGCCATGCATCATCATCGACGGCCAAACCAAATATTCACGGCGCCAAGCTCATGCTCTGTATTTGGTGGGACCAGCTGGGTGTGGTGTATTATGAGCTATTGAAATCGAACGAAACCATCACAGGAGCACTATACCGAACTCAATTGATGCGTTTGAGCCGCGCACTCAAAGAAAAACGGCCACAATACGAGCAAAGACACGACAAAGTAATTTTGCAACATGACAACGCTCGGCCAAATGTTGCAGCGCCGGTCAAAACATACCTACAAACGCTGAAATGGGAAGTCTTACCCCACCCGCCGTATAGCCCAGATATTGCTCCTTCCGATTACCACCTTTTCCGATCGATGACACATGGCCTAGCTGACCAGCGCTTCCATTCTTACGAAGAAGCCCAAAAATGGGTCGATGACTGGATAGCAGCCAAGCCGGCCGAATTTTTTCGCGACGGTATCCGTAAATTGCCAGAAAGATGGGAAAAAGTTGTGGCTAGCGATGGACAATACTTTGAATAATTCATTTGTTACCATTTTTTCAGAATAAACGTTCAAAAATAGAAAAAAATCCCGCATTTTCAATTTGTACTCCTGATATATCAGGAGTACACTGCGACAAATTGACACATACTGAAAATTAAAGCTATAAGACGTAGCTTTGACATGAACATAGTCACAGTACTGCCTGATGCGTATAGCGTTAGTAACGCCATCTGTTATCAAACCCGCATTTTCAATTTGTACCCCTGATATTAACAACATAGCAATGTAATATTACAATATCGCAGAAATATTACTGTAATATTGCCACTATATTAATATGTCGCTGTAATATTTCTGCGATATTTGTAATATTACATTGCTATGTGGGTATTCTGGGGAGATCGTTTTTAAAATAATACAACCAATATAACGTACCCAAGACATTTGTAATAAATTTTCTTCTATTTATTAGTTTATTTATAGCTTCATGATTGTTACATGAAGATCGTTTATTTGGTTCATATGGGCATCAAATTACAAAGACAATTATTCATTATTTACTTTGGCATAATTTCACGCAATGATACTTAATTCAATTATATTAATTATAATTGAAAAAGATAGCGTCAACTCCTAACGATCTCAATATTTTAATCAAATGACTCTATAATTATTACTTATTTCATTAGGTTTTTATTTAACAGTGATACTTAATTCAGTTATATAAATTATAATTGAAAAAGATAAAGTCAACTACAAGTCCAAGATTTGGTTGGGTTAAGCGACGACAGTAATTGTGTCTACTTCTAATTTAATTCATAAGATACGTAATATCGACATATCAGATCACAACTTACAGGCTTTCGAGTCCTGTTCTCTTCTCATATTCCATGGCATATAGAAATTGGACTTTGACGTTAATCATGAAGTTTATATGACTCACAGTGAACGAGGTGCTTTTGCGCAATAACAAAATGTCACATATCCACACTAACATGTGTGCAACATTACATAGGAAAATATCTCAACAATCATTAATTGTATCCAAATCACAGTACACGATGCGCTGTTGCGCAATAGCAAATTATCAGATATCCACATTAACAGGTGGGCAAAATTACACATGAAAATATTTCAACAATCATCAATTGTATTCGACTCACATTACACGAAGCGCTGTTGCGCAATAGCAACTTATCAAATATCCACACTAGCAGGTGTGCAAAATTTACTTGGACAGATCTTTGATGATATTTTACCACTTTTCTCACTAATCAACCGATAATATGTCAGATTTCACATTTATTATTATCAATGACCGGACATATTATTGTTTAATTGTCACGCTATAATTTTTCAGTCTTTTCTAGTTCACTTAGCTTATTTTACGTTGGCTTCGGTTCAATGACGAATAGGACAACTTCTTTCTATCGCCTTATGGTAGAGACCTGGCGGTTGCTAGCGTTCCATAATTTATGTTCAATGCTCGTTTAATCGTCTTCTGTCCGGACTAGTAGTTTAGCCTGTGATCCTACTATTTCGTCCTATTGTTGGCTGTCTAGATAGGATCCTATGAACGACTTTAAGGCGCTTCTCGAAATATAATCGTTCAATTGGTGTAGAACTAGCTTCCCACGAGGG
>OZ012709.1:11252418-11274530 GCA_963942595.1 Cylloceria caligata
GGATAATATAAGTTATCCCAATTGACGAATATTGGGTACCCCTCATCGATTAGGAGTACCTCCGAATATCCGTCACCATCTGCATAGATCAGCTCACCGCGATCCGCACGACCATTTTGCACGACCACGCACCGCATCCCCTCGTAAAGGTCCTCCATGGCGATACTAAATGATGCGCGATCCCACTCGTAAAACGTACTATTAAGAATTTTTACCATCTCCTCGTACGCGTCCCACATTTCATCAGTTCGTAGGTGAACCACCATGTCTAAATCTATATATAATACACTGCACCAAAACGCAACACCCAGAATACTTGCATCATAACGAGGATACATCGCGGAAAAAACGTTTTAAACTGTACGATGACGAAGTTAAAGACAGACTAAATGTTCCGGATGATGCTGGCGGTGATCACAGCGTTTGAAGATAACAAACGCCCCTCTGAATCATAACTAGGTGTGCAGCGCTTTGAATGCAATGTCAGCGGTTTTGCACGTGCGTACCGCTTTGCGCTGTGCTTCTCGTGAAGCGAATGCTCTGCAGTAAAAGACGCAGAATATGATACCGTGCCGCGAGAGACCTCGATTATAATTTATATATAATTATAAAATAAGAGACACAGTAAACCGATATATTCGTTTTTAATTAATCAATATTTTATTTAAATCACTTTACACATATTGACCGTCGTATGCAACATCCCTGCATACACGGTAATCTTCGCTCGGAGACTCCTCCGCCGTTAAATTTATTTTTATCATTGTCTGATCGTCGAGAGGCAAAAGCATTGTAATATTCACGCACTAATCTGTCGTTTTTCATTACATTATCGCTAAAGAGATTATTAAATCGCGACATGGTGAAGCCGCACGACATAAGATGTAGGAATACGATGCAAAATTGTCCACACACATCCGACGTATTACTCTGTAGCTGCTTGAGGCCGTACCGACAGAACTTGCAGTTTCTTCGTAGTCGTGCGAGATGTTGCGGTATAACCGGTGGTAGCCGGTAGCTATCAAAGTACATTCCTTTTCCATGATGGTTAACGTACATGGCGATCCAATGCTCTCCAGGTCCGTCGTGGTTATCCGTGTTAACTACGAGTCCAGCCGGTAACGACCATACACGAGGAATTCTGTCAGCCGGGTATACGCCAACGGTTGAAAGTGGTAGATACTGCAGACTCTCGTAGATTTGTCTAGTGTTCATGCTGAACACATAGTCAATGATTAAATGATGACCGATACGCTTTGCAAGACGTATATATATGCAAAATTCATTTCACAGCATCGTCGATCGTGTCACGACTACATGATGAAGATTTCTCCTCTTTCTTATTCTCTTCCTCTTCGTCTGCTGACCAAACATCCATGTATGATTCTCCTTTAAATGGGTGCTCGCGAAGCCAATTTTTTATTTGGAAAGGCTGGCGCATTGCACAATGCGAAGACGCTGTATCGTTTATCATAGCGTGTCTGAAGCATTTTCGCAAAGATTTCGGCATAAATGTGTACGATAGGGCGCCTTCCTCATCCTCCAGGTTGGAAATTTCACGACTCGTGATATCGCAAAGAAGTATAGCCTTCTCGTGACCGCGTGTATAGATGCGTCTTGATTTTCGCGAAATTTCACGCAAGTTAGCGTATGCCTGTTTACAGCTCACATCGCCCTCGTACCATTCCAGACCGTGAAAATATTTCGAGAGAAAATTATTCTGGCTTCTCGAATGCTGTGGTAATTCGGCAAAGTGACACGGCGGTGCGACGATCCAGTGAGCAGAGTACGGTCTATCGTCTGCTACCACGGCAATTTCTTTCGGAATAAATTCCGAGTCTTTACCACGCATTCCCTGTATATCCACGACGATATCCATTTTCACGTCTAATCCGTACAGATGCTCGAGTTCGACTGATTAATTACTCGCGGACACGCTTCTACGTGTCTTAACAGGAAATAATTTTATGCCGACATCAGCACATTTTTCGCTTATCCGGTAAAATCCACCATTACTTGCCGAGAGGCATCAATTTCAAGGACATTATCATATTCCGCGTAGACTACACAATTTATCGTTGAAGCAAACGCATCCTCAAATCGTACCTCTATTCTCACACTACCGTGCTTTATTAAATTCCAATGTGTATTGCTGTTCACCGAAAGATCGGGTGTCAAATCAAAAGCAAACAGACAGTATCCATCGCGATAATTATCGCGATCGATCGAATTACCGTCGTTCAAGAAATGTATTCCAGTTCCCGAAAACAACGTTTGAAAAGCATCCACATATACATGATTTTTCGTGAAATCAGGTTGTAACGGTTTTGAAGGTATTTGAGCACCATCTACATACAACGAGAGATAATTTATCTTGTAATTTTGAAAATTGAATGGATTCATACTGAAGTCACCGTTAAACGCCTTGTTATCGACAAAACCTATAATTATACGCTTCGGCAATTGACCTAACACGATATTATCGATAGTCTCCCCATGAACACCAGAGTGTATTGAAACGGCTTTCACCTCGACTCTCGTAAGAGGATATTTAGCCGTAGATTTTGCAAGAGTTCTAGCATCCGAGAGCAGCACACCAGGAGCTAATTTTGTTCTACGAACGAGAAGCGATGCCTCGAGAATCTTTAAGCCGCATTGACCATTCTTTGTATCCCCCACAAGACAAAATGAATCTCTAGATCGCACCAACCGTAGTCGCATCTCGACGCCATTTAATAGGAACCGCTCCTGATTGAATATATCGCAATACAGATGACCGAGCAAGTCTACAGTTTTTTCGACATTTAAAAATTGTTTTCTCTTTACAAGACCCGTATTTTCCGATGTTATATCATCCATTTTTCCAGGTGTATCGTCGTACCAGAGAACGCTCGTGGGATGCGAATTTTTTGCTGCTGGACCGTAATTCAAAAGTGTTTCTATGTACGCTCGATAAGCGTAGGCATTATTTGGAGGTAAAACTAATTTTTGATTCAGGTATACATCCACCTGATTAAACATAGAATGCAAAAGATTGTTTACAGGGCCGGCACTTACTTTCGACGATGTGCCCGTGGCAATTTCCGTAGTGGTAGGAGATGTTATTTTCACTCTCAGACTAAGCATAGTATGGGCGAGATCGATATACTCATCACCCTGTCCAGGAATAACAAATTCAATCGGTGAATCATCTGTTAGCGAAGATATTGGTTTGTAATACACCCAATTGGAGCCTCCGATAGTAGTTTGCGTCGGTGGGAGTGAAAATAATTCAAGTTCCGATTTAAGACACTCGCACGAGTGCGCATGTAGAAAAGCCATCTTGTTTCAGCTATCCAAAAATATCTGCAACTGTTCGTTGACGAGTCTTCTTCTTCTTATTGTTCTTATTATTCTTCTTCTTCGTTATTACTTTTCTCTTTATTACACTTTTATTTTTACGGGAGATACGTCGTGGTTTACGTTCGTTCGATGAATGAGGAGTTCGTGAAATTTTGCGCTTTTTATAACCAGAACCCCGCATGAGAGTGTCAATTTTTTCAGAGGTTTGAGATTACTGCGTGATTCTCGCGCTCTCTCGCGAATAGTATCTTTCACAGCTATATTTCTATCGAGGATATCACCGGCTACGTTTATACCAGCGCGCAACGCCTCTTTTCCAACTGCTTTAGCACCCTTCTTTAAAAGTGGTAACACTCGACGAAACAGGCTCCCGAGAAAGCTGCCGATACCGTGTCCTCGTTGATTAGGTGTTCCGATATATACATGGCTAATGCCACCGTACCCGCGACGACCCCATCCGTGCTGCACACTGTCAATATCATCCATGGTGGTGTAATCAATCGTGGGACCTTTTGAAATGTAGTGTCACAGTCAACGTTCCCTGCTCGAATGGTATAGGATCCCCAAATTCGTCTCTTATATCTATCTCGGTAGTGTGTAAATTATTGCGCAAGAGAGGTATATATCGTGGCGTTGAAAACGATTTAATTTTTATCGAACCATACGGACAGTCATCAGTATCAATGGGAACAACTCGTAAGAGGGGTGTTTGTACATCGCCTGTAATATAGCTCTCGCAGATATCTGTTATAACAATTTTATTATTTGTATAATTTCATTTTATTATTATTTGTGATAATGAAATTATTAAGACAGATGTTGAGTTACAAGAAACAATTTCTCCTAACCATATATTTGCGGTATGGTATTTTCTCATAGGCACGACTGAGTAAAGATTATTGGCTCAAATAATCGTCGTCAAATGATTACCTCATATGATCTAATACAATTATCACGCATCACATAATTCATTCATTAATTCTAGTTATAAATATCCAAAATAAGCGGATCACTTCTTTATATGTCGTTAATTATCAAAAAGTATCACGAAGATTCTATGATTTTATTTCATTAAGATCGGTTTTCAAGCAATGTAATTGAGTTATTAATATTATTCTGTGAAGTCTTGTTGACAATTTCCACTTCGGAGACGAGATTATTATTTCCATATATATATTAATCCTTTCAAAAATAATAATTCTTTCACGCGATATTCAAAACAAAATTCGTATGTTACCCTTTAGGAATATTGCGGAATGCCTATCTTCCGATAAATCGGGACGTGAGCAGTATGAATCAAACAACTAACGGTCTAAACTATTGACATAAATTCCACACGATATCATATTACTGTTCACTAGAGATTGAAATACATACATACACGCATGAACATTCTAAATGTAATGTTAAGACTTATCTGTAAATCGATTGGTGTTTACATCCATACGGCAAGGTGATGGTGTACGCTGAATGCTGGAGAAGAGGCGCCGCTAAGATGCGATGACGGTTGGTCGCTCTCGTAAATTATGTTCTGGAGTATCCAGAACTCCCGAATGCAATTAATTGATGGATTCTCCCGATCATTGATGAATACAGTCGATAAGTCTATCGATCGAGAATCTATGACTTCATATGCTGACTGCACTATTTCTACTACAGAAGGCTCGTACAAAACGACCCAGCCACTGACGTCCTAGTAATAACGCAATACAGGCGAGTTATTAGCAGGGAATACGCGGCGATCTTTTATATTTAATACAGTTGAGGTATCGTGATAAAATTGGTATTATAGCTATATTACCTGATGATTAATTATATCCTACGTGGTCCCCATAATCGGCGCACTCGCGTAGTGATTTTAGTTAAATGATACTTTCTTTTTATAAAATATCGATTTCTCACCATTGGAGAGAGAGAGATAACGAGTACATCGGTGGCTTAGCAGCGACTGGGGCGAGCGAGTCCGGTCGCGATAACGTCTGGACTCGCACGTACGCGGGCTAAGATGCGCGCAACGCTTAAACTTTACGATTACGCACCTAAGACGTGACGATCTACAATCGACTTTGGGTACATCGAACCAGCGAGTACTCACTTGTTGGTTGTCTTACGGTCTCTCTTTCATTCTCGCATGGTAATGAGCTCGCACGGCAAGATTGACTTCCCGATTTATCAACGGGAGCGCGGAACATTTCGTTACACTGTGTATAAAAACATGCTGCCCGGTATAGCACCGGTGAGAGATGCAGGCCTCGACCCTGTGTATTCACAATGCGGTTCTATCATTACTGACCTACAGGCCTCTTCCGAGAATCCTAGTAGCCTTGCGATAGCGGGCGATACGCGAAAGTCGTGGTAGCGTAGATCGTCGCATACGCGTGCCACTTCGACCTGCCCGCTCGGAAGCGATTTAAAGCGCAAATGATCGGCCACGTGAGGTAACTGATTCATATTCTCCAAAAGAGCGTCTATAGAGCGATATACACCAGGTGCTACTTTGGTCTCTATCTGCGCGTTTCCGTGTTAAAAGATTTAAACCCGATAAATCATAATCACCATCCTCAAAAGCTACGAGATTTCCTACAGTAGGAACATGTAAAAGAGTCATCGGATAAGCAATTTCCACAAGAGAAACAGACCATTCTCCGTGCAAGCGTATCTGACGCGGTAGTTTTGTAATAAATTTCGTCGTCGTATTATCCGGAAAATACTGCATACTACTGTTGCTCGGTAGTACGACAAAGAAAGAGCCATCCTTGGAGCTCATATTTATCACGGACGATGATCCCGAGCGTTCTTCTTCTTCATCCTCTCCTTCTCTTTCGTCTTCTCAGATGACGGAGGCACTCGTACTCGTGATAATTCTGCCTCGTAGAAAATACCGTCGATAGTCTCGTTATTCAGATCGTGTAAAATATACACGAATGGTTCTCGATTCACCGATATTTGTTGAATCTTGAATAATTCGTTACTCCAACCACGCTCATATCCTTTCACGAAAGCTGCTTTAGCTGTACTGATACGTACCAAGTCACCGACGCTGTATTTAGGCTTTTTAATTTTTTTCGCGTTACGCTCGTAACGCCGTGCTAAATTGTCTCGGGCTACAGAGGCATTTTCGAGGGTTACTTTGCTCGGAGGAATACGCGTTCCGCTGTGTCTAGTGTGATTATAAGCATATAAAAAATTTTGTAAAACATCGATGTAACGCTTATTTCGCGTGTATGTAAAGTAGCGCCACATTCGCTTTTTATTGTTCGATTAAAGCGTTCGGCAATCGAGGCTTTTATATCAGGGTTACGAGCAACGCGAAAATCGATATTCTTTTTCTTGAGAATTTGCTGAAACGGAGCGCCGATAAATTCTTTGCCTCGATCAGTTTGCAATTGCTGCGGGCGACGATTGTTACTGCGCGCAAGTATGCGTATGAGACCGCGGGCCACGTTTGCGCTCGTTTTGTCACGCAAAGCCTCGACCCATGCGTATTTGCTCAACACATCGATAACAACAAGCAGATACGCGTACCCATCGTTGTACGTGGCTATCGAGCGAAGATCAGCTAAATCAGCCTCCCATACATCGTCTATATTACTCACGCTGTACGTACGACGGGGAAATCGTCGTCGCACGAGGCGATGCATGTTATATGAATCCTGTGTCTCGAGCCATGGTAAAACATTTTTTCGCGCTACTCTTCGATCCACCTGGGCCAAATTTTTTGCTCTAGAATAGGAAGCAGGATGAGCGGTGTCATAATAGATTTTTTGAAGAATTTTTATAATTTTAGCGATGACCAGTTAAATGGATTCTTTTTCTTTTTCTTTTCTAACTGTGTGGGGGGTCGATATTCTGCTTGTGCGATGTTTTGCAATTGTTCGTCCTCTTCTTCATCCCCCTCCTCCTCCTCGATGATGTCGTTTTCAGCCGTGAGCATTAAATCTCAGTTTGAGTGTGCGGTCTCGGCCTCGTCGTTGTTATTGCTACCGTTGCTGCTGTTGCTGCTGCTGCTACTATCGTTATCGTGCGGTAAAATAAGACGCCGCTGTGGTGTCGAGGATGATGTAGGTGTAGGCTAGTGTAGTAACTCGAGATTGCCGATAAATTCGCGTGGCATCTGTATCGCTCGCAGGAGTTTGGCAAAGTGAGATCGTCCGATGGGTTTCTCGCGTTTTCTAGCTCGCATAGCATCGTTAATAAGATCAACGATATTGGAATTTGAAATTCTTCTGCCGTCTATGGAAACAACACCGTTACGATCCCATGTCATTTTTTTACCAACGCCGCTGCGATGCAAATTGCGAAGCAACGATAATGCTTTAGATTTAAATTTTTTTGGTACGCTATCGATAATAAGTGTGTCATTGAGTCGAGATTTAACTTTGTTCATTAAAACGTCGTCGGATTTATTCTCGTGGCTATCGAGTATTGCTACTTTTCTTTTTGATAAAATATTCGGTACTGCATTATCGTACTCGACCATGTGAAGATAACGCTGTAAAACCTGTTAATACGCTATCCACTTCTCTCTCTCGCTCTTGTACGAGTGAGAGTTTAGAATTTCACTCAGCTCAGAGTCGAGGCGCGATAATTGCGTACCGGTAGTCTGTACGGAAGGCAACGGGTCTGCACTAGTAGTAGTAGTATTTAGTAGTAGTAGTAGCAGCAGCAGTAGTGGCGAGTCCAGCGAGACGATGTATGTTATCATGAGGAATAAGTACCATCTTTCTGGCATATTCCATGTCTCGCGTAGGCCAAGACAGGCACAAGAAGCAACTTGAAAAATCCGACACAGTGCTCGACGATGATCTTCCTCTTACCGCTCCAATTTCCCCTTTTGGCGGCTAGTCGTCGAAGAATTGTCGCGTGCCTCCGAAGATGATTCTTTTGCACGATGTTCAGACTCACGTTTCTCTGTAAAACGTTTAGAGCACAGTCGCATATACAGCGTACGAGCGTTACATCTGCTTTACGCAAAATTGCACGTCGTTGCTCTTGCTTCAGATAACACAACGCTTGCAATATAATTATCTGCTTTTTATCGAGAGGTCCGCGCAACGCCATTACAAGCGCATTACTGGTACATCGCGCGACGCATCGCGAACTTTTATTGCTTTTTGAGGCACGTAAACGTAATGGTATTGGTCATCGGGAAATATACAGGCGCGAAATCGACAATTATCAGGCGTCGATTGTTTCAAGTCGAACAATAGATAGCCGTGCGGTGCAGCCGTTGCATCGAAATATACTTCCTGCAAAAATCGCGGATTCTCGGGACATACCTGGCGGGCTAGGTGCTGAATTTGCGCGCGATCTCGCGGATTTTTGAAGACAACGATATAATTAGCATTTAAGGAGATATCGCGCTGCCCGTGACCCTGATGGAAGAGATTTTGCGTGATGAAAATGACACTAAGATTTTTATGATGGCTACCCTTGGTGAAAAGATCGACCACAGTATTGTTAGATGCCTCGCGCATTAGATCGTCAATGACCACAAGTTTAGGTCTTGCATCATTCGAGTAGTCTACTGTTTGCGGTAAACCCTCGCGAAATTCGATTTTATCACCGTACTCTGAATACCCGGACTGCCACTCTGAGTAATAAAAAAGTATACGCTCGAACGGGACATCCGTCATTTCGCGCATGTATTTAAAGAATTTTTTTACAATATATGTTTTACCACAACCCGTAGGACCGCTTATCACAGCTGTCCACGGATGTTTCCAGCGTGTATCCATATCGATGAGTGTCTATCAAAATCAATTAGCAGACTCTTAAATAAGCTTATACCGCGGCGGCGGCGACCCCGCGGCATCAGCTATTTTCGCGGCCTTAAAGAGCTGATAAGGCGCGGCGCGCCTGCACTAGCTGATGAGGCGCGGGCCCGTGGTATAAGCTGGTGTTTACGCTGTATGTTAATTAAATAACGATAGTTTTTATATTTCTCACAAATAAAGCAATATTTTTATTTCACTATGCTTACATCTCTATATACAAATTTTACGAATCATCAAATTCTAAACAGCAATATTATATCCACGGATGTAGCACGAGAAAGTCAGAACAAAAGGAAACACTCGATAAGAAAGACGGGACAAAAGGAATCAACGATGAGAAAGTCAGAACAAAAGGGAACGGTAGAGAGATAGCAGCTACTGCTACGAATAGCAGCACAAAAAGAACGAGCCGACAACGGTTTTATACATAATAAATCAATTTTTTTCAATGTATTGTGCACAGTAAATATGATACATGAAATTAGACAAAAAGATTATTTTAAAATATCGCGAATTCAACTGTAAAACTATATACTTTTTTGCGTTATACTAATTAGCGTATTTCACAATAGCCGTACGGTACAGTAGAGTACATCCCGTGCCGTTTTCGCTTCGTGTTAACAGGTTCGCATGATTTCGTTTCTTTACGCGTTACTACATGATGAAATTCCGTACGTCGAATAGCGTCGAATTTAAAAATAATAGGTACGCTCCTTGCTCCTGTCACGAAAGATGGTAATGCGTTATAATTTACGTGACGGCTATTCGCAAAGTTTAGCGTGATACCCTTTACTTTACATTTTTCAATAATCGTACCGTCGGGTTTACGAACAAGGTATGCGTAAAATTTTGGTCCACCCGAAACGAACGAAGTTATATAACTACCAAGCCCGTATTCGCTTAATTCATCCGTAAGATCTCCTCGAAATTGACCGATTGGCGGCTCATACTCGTTACCACCGGGGCGGCTCACGTAAATACAGGAGTCCGTATCGCAGTACAATATTCGTCGCCCGAGCCCCTCAAGTTAACTGTATAATTTTAGGCGTGCCTGTGCCGTATGCTGCAATCACGGCATTTGATGTCGGGGATGGTTGGATAGCATCGCGGTTGCTCACATAGTTTACATACATAATCTTGTGATTAACCGGTAGCATCCCCGTCACCTCAATCTCCGGACTCGTTAGTAAATTCATTAGCTCCACGCGCGTGAAAACGATAACGGTTTTCGTGAGATTCTCTCGTTGACCAAACTTTCCCCAGAATGAATTAAGAGCCAATTTTGCTAGTGAACGTAAACCCGGATTTGGCTGCAAAGCACTTCGCTCGAGATATACACCCTCAGACTCCTTGTACAATGCTATAAAACGCTCTATTGCTTCCTCGTCATCGTTACACTCTGTTGGCGGTCCACTCGCCTCCTGTTTTATTTTTAGGAATGTATCGATGTACTCGTCAAAATGACCGCCTCGTCGCGTTGTCGAGTCATACTGCGTAACAACGTATTGCCAAATTTCATAGATACACGTCACTTTATATCCGAGCGACACAGCTTTTCTCAGTTCGTCCACGACCCATGTGCCGTCAAACGCTCGCTCAGTCGTGTCATCGTGTGTACAAACCTCGGATGTGTCCATATCTGTACAGCACGTTCTACACAGGGGGAACAGTAGTTTCCCATGCATGCGAACAGGCAGTACGGGTATATAAAGGGTGGTTAAATTTTAAGGGCCGATGTTGATTTTGAATAAAACACAAATTATTTAGGAAATTATTGTCAATTCTTTTTATTATGATAATATGGTATGGTTCAATTACGTATGGAACAAAATATCGGCCAAATGGCCGCCGCGACCTCGGCTGCACACCTCCATCCGATGGTCCAAATTTTCGATGACGCTTAGGCATAATTGAGGTTCTATGCCGTTAATGTGCCGAATTATCTCATCCTTTAGTTCTTGAATTGTTGCTGGCTTATCGGCGTACACCTTTTCTTTCAAATAACCCCAAAGAAAGAAGTCCAACGGTGTCAAATCACATGATCTTGGCGGCCAATTGACATCGCCACCACGTGAGATAACACGGCCATTGAATTTGTTGCGCAAAAGAGCCATTGTTTCGTTAGCTGTGTGGCAAGTGGCACC
Organism: Cylloceria caligata; assembly: GCA_963942595.1. Lineage (NCBI taxonomy): Eukaryota > Metazoa > Arthropoda > Insecta > Hymenoptera > Ichneumonidae > Cylloceria > Cylloceria caligata. Next base: position 11,263,682 of record OZ012709.1, read on the forward strand.
GTCCTGTTGAAACCACATATCGCCCCCATCCATATCTTCTAATTCGGGCCATAAAAAGTTCGTTATCATCTCACGATAGCGAACACCATTCACAGTAACTGCCTGACCGGCCTCATTTTGGAAAAAATACGGCCCGATGATGCCGCCAGCCCATAAACCGCACCAAACAGTCACTCTTTGTGGGTGCATTGGTTTTTCGACAATCACTCTTGGATTATGATTCGCCCAAATGCGGCAATTCTGCTTATTGACGAATCCACTGAGGTGAAAATGTGCCGCATCACTGAAGATGATTTTCTTCGAAAATTGATCATCCACTGTTGCCATTTCTTGCCACCATTCTGACCATTGACGACGTTTGGAATGGTCAAGAGGCTTTAGTTCTTGAGTTAATTGCACCTTATAAGCGTGTAAATGCAAGTCTTTATGCATAATGTTCATCAACGACGAGCGTGAGAGGTGCAATTGTTGGGCACGACGACGAGTTGAGGTGGACAGCTCTTCAGCCACACTATCGCGAACAGCAGCAATATTTTCTGCAGTACGAGCTGTACGAGCATGCACTGGTGTTTTAATATCTCCTACAGACCCGGTTTGCTCAAATTTTTGCACGATTTTTCCGATTGTACGCACATTTGTACGATTAAATTGACCGAAAAAATCACGAAGTGCACAATATGCATCTTGATTTGAACGCCCATTTTCATAATAAGCCTGAATAACTTTAACGCGTTGCTCGATTGTGTATCTTTCCATGGTTCAAATTGAGTTAGTCTGAAATTGAGAAATGTCAAATGAAATGCAGAAAAAAACTTGACGTTTAGGTGTGGTTCACATTCAACATCGGCCCTTACAATTTAACCACCCTTTACAAATCGCGCGGTGCCACCACGGTACACTTCACGAGACCCTCGACGACACTTAGATCGTTTTCAAGTCCTACGAGTTCTCGACACTCGTCACCTACGTACAATTTCGGGTGTCCAACGGAATATTTTCCATTCTTACACACCCATGGATACAGCGAGCAAACATCCACATAGCGTATCTGCTCCCCATTCACGACGTTGTACAAGCTTACAAAATTTTCCGTTCGACCGCCAAAGAATGCATCGCGTGGTTCGAGAGGCGCCTGCTTGACCATGGCGTGATTTTTCACGTATATCGACATTTCCTCGTTATTCTCGAGTAATCTGTCAAAATCGCATTCCCATATTTCGGTTAGAGTGTACCCTTTCGATCTGATTCGCCCGGAAATAAGAACGGTACGCTTGTATCGCTCATCCATTGTATCGCCGAATTTAGTTCGAGCATCTTTATTCACGCGATAACATCGCGGACAACCATGCCAAAAGCAGCCGTGAAATTGAAGAACGTGATGGACCCCCGCATCCACGTAGTAACCGTCGACAGCCGGTAGGCCGGCCGGAGGGCGATACTCTCTCGTGCGTCCAGCATGAGCGATAACGCAGTTGAGCTCAAGCTCGAGCCATACGAGCCATACGACGGCCTTGCGCGATTGCTTATCGCCCCAGCGATATCCTCCTGGTGGTAACACCGCAATGCGATCTTTCTGTAGAAAATTCTTTCGAAATACTCTCATACATGCTGATGCTATCGTGCACGCTTCTGTAAAGGGGCACACGCTCCCACAACGTATAAGTAACTCTCGAAAAGCTAAACACGCTCGTCTCAAAACCGTAACATCTGTACGACAATATTGCACAAATTGCGTCGCAAAATCAAATTTATAATCTACGCGACTCGATTCTTTCTCATACCATTTTAAAAATTGCTTGCGATCCGCTGAGAACATGGTATCGGGTGAGTAAAAATGCAATGCCGGCAGAGGACCTGAGTAATTCTGATATTCCGGTGTGTTGAATAAATGGGGAAATGTACCTTTTGCCACCTCATCAGCGAAACCAAAGGCATTAGGTAAAGCGCTAAGAGCCATGAGTAAATAGTTTAGACTATCGAGAAAAACGACATCGCCAATTTTCATCGAGACAATCTTCGTACCATTCATAATCAGAGAGGGCAGCTGTGTTTTTTGCCCCTCGATTAAATACCGTAGAATAAATTGTGCGTCGAAACCTCTAGCATTATGGGCGATGCAGATGGTCTTTTTAAATTTTTGCGATAATGCCAATTTTACGAGCTCCCCAACAGGATCATCGATAAACACGAATTCACGTTTACCACAGTTAGAACAATCGGTCTCTATATCTGTGATATCCAGACATGCCATACATACGCATTGTGCAACACATAAATTCGGCTCGTGAATTCGTGTCGATTTATCATCATGCAATTGCTCGTGTTGCTGCGTCTCAAAATCCTAAAATAAAAATCTCGTGGAAGACTTGTCTTTTTTCTTCTCCTTTTGCGCCTCTGGTTTCTCAAGAGGTGCTATAAAACACGCATGCGAAGTCGGCCGCGTTTGTTTGCATGTAGTACAAAACGATATACCACATACATGCATCTTTTTATCTGTGGTTTTAAGCATACGCGAGCAGCCTCTACAGATTTTCAATGCGTTACAGACGCTGTACCGTCTATATTTACGAGACGCGATACCCGCGGAGCCCTCACCCTTGTGATAAGCGAGGCAAAAAGCACCAAAGAACGGACGATTACAGTCTGCGCAATACTCAGGCTGAGAGTCTCTATTACCGTTGCAATAAGTGGATTTACATCGAGCACATTGATAGCTACATCGATGCTCGAGTACTCGAATATACTTGGAATTACATTGTGTGCAGAACCCTCGACTACCTAGCGCACCGGCGAGATTTAACATCGGTTGATAGTGATGACAATGTTCGTAATAGAGAATAAAGAGTGTATGATTAATTTTACCTATTGCGGTGAGTACGTATTTTCGCCCATCGTACAGAGCCGGAACGCGTTTTCCGAAGGTGAGAAATTCATAAACAACAATCGCTATACCCTCGTGAACCAGGTACTCCTGAAAGAGCTGAATTTCGCGCGCACCACACTCTCTAGACGGTGTCGTTACCCCTGCATTACGCGTGAGCTCTATCGCTGCTGTATATTGCGCACCTCGAAGCCCGTTCCGAATTTGACACCATCGTCTGTGTAGCACGCCCGCACGTATTTGACCGCGTTCGGCATGCGCTCGGGCAGTGACAAGGGATCGTTGTAGACACAAATTATCGCGATTACTTATGCGTAAAATTGACTTTTTTGCTATAGACTCGTGTGTAAGCCTAGTGCCCACACCAGCTCCTTCGACGCCTCGTACTATACATGTCGTCATTCTACATGTACCAGCGTCTATTCGAAATTCGCGCGCGCTCTGAGCTACACTATTAATTAGTCGCCATATATCGTCGGGAACGATGTTACGAGCTGGTCGAAATGATAACCATACAGGTCCTTGCGCGAAAGACGGTACGCTCAGAGTCATACCCACATAATCATGTCCTTCGCACGATTCTGTAAGGCGTGTGAGAACATCTCGTACACCTCCCTCGAACCATGTCAGATGATCGATACCGACCGGTGGCTGACGAAAATAAAAATCTGTCTCTCGACCCTGCATCCTAAAGCGTGGAAAATAGCGTCTTTGCTCGTTGTCGATACCGAAACATTCACCAGGAGGCAAAATATCACCACCCCGTGCAGCAGTCCTTCCATCGCCAGTCTGTCCAGCTGCAAGCATAATTAAACCATTTATTAGAATTTTTATTTCATTTACTTTAAATTTTTGTTTGTCGCTAGCTATATACTATGCATATAATTCGTGTAACGTAAGAATTACAAACTTTTATTTGCTTCTAGTCCTCGAATCCGTCGACTGCACCCGGGAACCGCCGACGCATTTCGTAAGCCAACTCGATTGTCGGCGGTCTCGGCACAGTGAATCGTGCAAAGCGAAAAACGTTTGGGTCCGTCTCGTACCCTGTTTTTTCATTTTACTATTATTATCCGCGTAATCTTTTTATTTTTGTCAGCGTAGTTGTATTATTAAAAGCTTACCTGAATCTACAGGGTCCTCCTCCTCTTCCTCCTCCTCCTCGTCGTCATCGTCTACGTCTTGCTCCTCCTCGTCCTCCTCTTCTTCTTCTTCTTCTTCTTCTTCTTCTTCTTCTTCTTCTTCCTCTTCTTCTTCTTCTTCTTCTTCTTCTTCCTCGCTGTCTGTATTGCTGTTGGTATCATCGTTTGAACTGTATTGTCGCGATGGGCCTGCGACGGATTCATCTGGTTCTCTCGAGGGGCCTGCCATGAAAAGACCGTTTGTAGGTTTATAACCGCAGAATGGCTGGGTAAAATTTATCCAGCGATTCCCTACGGAGCTGTCGCCATCGTTGTCCCTGCTATGATCATCTGAATCGGTTCTACCCTCCTCATCGAAATCATAGGTGTCGGATCCCATTTCTGCGTCCTCATACCGTCGAACTATATAAAAATCTGATGAAATAAAGGAAATAAAATAAAAGTAATTAGCGCTGTATATTACTTACGTCTTTCATTGAGTATGGGTTGCAGAGCAGGCTCATTCAGCCAACCGCGTCGACAAATAACACGCACCATCGAATCAATAATTATTTGATTATCAAACAATCCAATATTATACGCGTCAACTAAATCGCGCTGATGACACTCGCACAGCATACCGCGAATTTTACGAACAACCGCCTGTGTCGGAAGTTCCCATAGGGTGATCTGTAAATGTCTTCTCCCCCAGCTCGAACGCAACGACGGTCTACGCTTCAATATAAACTCTATCAATTTTCTCATCAATGAGCGCTTTACCACTCTGACCATGATTGTGCTGTTAGAGTAGTAGTAGTAGTAGTAGTAACCACAGTAAACCAGACAATTAACTAGAGAATTTTCAAAGCGGCTCACTTTTATATATATTCCTTTAACAAGCTCTCTCTCTCTCTCTCTCTCTCTCTCTCTCTCTCTGCATATACTGCAGCGAGGTAATGAATACGACTAACCAAGAAGATGGCCGCACGCGATCACTTTACAAAAGCAAGACCTAGGGAAATATTTAGCGATGGTGATGTACTTAGTTATCGAGTTTCGCTGATGAAAGTCTTATTGTTTTCATCTAATTTCAGGGCACTCGGCCATGAGGAAAATCATCAAATTTCGTCGACGAATATTATTTAGTTTTCATGGCACATATTATCTGTATGTCGATGTGTGCGTGTGCACATAAGTGTGCGAGAGTATGCAAGAGTTTTGGGATATATTTGCTGCTGTTACTAGGCTGTTGAGGAGAATGCGACAAATATCGAAGGATATTGGCTAGCAATTTTCAGTCGTATGATTTGCAGTATCAAAAGAAGAGGCGATGCAGCTAGGTGGTGGGGGAAATCAGTATAAAACGGAGTATGAACACCACCGACGATTCATTCGAAAAGTTACAGTCTACACGGAAGCAATAAAAATGGCAAATAACGGTGCTACGCCTCGTGCGATATCGCCGTATATAGCGAACCCCGTTATGTACGGTTTAAATAAATCATTTGGTAAAATAATCGTAGCCGGGCTCGAGTTGAACTCTACGTGTACTCTTACACCAGTGGTGAAAATATTGTCGAATACTTTTACAGGAATTACACTCGGTGCGGACGAGTGGCGAGTGTTTAAAAGTGATTTTTCTCGCGTACAACAATATTTCGAAGCTCATGGGACTGATGCCGAGAAAATGTGTAATACCCGCATAGAGCACACAACGCATTACACACTTTTAACCTCGTGTTACCAGCACAGAGCTGTGTCATTTGGTAAAATAATCGGTAGCGCTGATGAGGAATACGAGAATCAAGAGGAATCTGGAGAATCGAAACGGAAACGCTTCCGAAAATACTCTCAAAAACATTGTTCTTCAGCGGTCTACATTTGATATGCTCGTCGAAATAAGTAGAAGAATTGATATTCATATGCAGGCTCTAGAGAGCAAAAGTGAAACGATTCAACGGTGTATGAACGAGGTGGTATCATATGTCCGTGAAAAGATAGTTGTCAGTGAAATGCCTCGTGCAGCAGCGTATGAGATCATCAGTTCCAAGGAATTCTTTGAAGAAGCGCTCGAACACATCGCGATCTTGCTAACGCCGGAGGATACGGAGTTTATGAAAATGATTTTGTCCGAAATAATTGTGCTGTTTCGTGGTCATATCACTGATCATGCATCGGGTGTTGCGTTGCAAACGCAATAATTCTACGTATGTGCAGCTATTTGTGATAAAGACACTGTTGTAAATAATTGTATATAGTGTACATTTCGCTCGAAATATTATAAAGTATACACCGCGGTCAGTCACGGTGAGAGAGAGAGAGAGAGAGAGAGAGAGAGAGAGACAGTCCTAAAACCGAAGCATCAGCAAAGGTCTGCGCTAGAAAGAAGACGGAGCGCTCGTCTCTGTTTCATTAACACAGCAGATCATGGAATACGTGCCAATGTCGATTAGCAGCAAATCAGCAGAGCTTGGTAAGTAAAAAATATAAAATAATTTTGAAATCCTAATTTTAAATCATGTAATATTTATTTTTTATTATAAAAAATAAGGTCTTGCAGAGCGAGCAGCCCCTGCATATGAGCCGACACCGAGGATTCGTTATTCGTGTCATGGAGAGCGAGAGGAAGATACATATACTGTACAAATAGAGCTAACTTCGGGAAAGAAAAGTGCCACCCGACATCCTGTTCCACAGTTGTCATCGGTGGCAGAAGATCATCAACGCTGCCAACTTTGTATAATGAGGCGTGGCATATCAGGTAAGACAATATCGATTATTCTGTACACGATGTTTTTTATTGATCAGTGCGTTCAATTAAATAGTTGTTTCGTTCTTTTTTCAGAAGTACACTATGATGACAACGCCCACCGCGAAAAATAATTTAAAAGCAATATTACGAGTGATAATACAAATTAATTCCATATAGCGATAAAAATAAAATGAACGGTGAAGGAATCTCCGAGCGTGGATGACCGTGTTTGCAGGGCTGTTGCATACGACGGTAAATGTGTAAAGTGCTTTCCATAAAATATTGATTAATTTAAAAATATCTGATCTTACTGTGTCTCTTATTTTTATAGCATAATAATTAGAGAATTATAATTGAAGTCTCTCTCTCTCTCTCTCTCTCTCTCTCTCTCTCTCTCTCTCTCTCTCTCTCTCTCTCTCTCTCTCTCTCTCTCTCTCTGCCTATAGAGACGTTGAGACGTGTGTCAAATGTGCTCCGTCTTTGAGCCAATTTTTTTGGTGAAATATAAGTCTATAATAAGGATAAGACTATTACGAAATGTGCGGTTTTGTGTAGTGAGCATTTAGAACGATAGATGATTCTCATAGCTATCGGGATCGCGGTATTGTGAACAATTTTAGATATTAAAGTTCGTGTGAAAGTGGTGACGGCGACGATCCGCGCTGCCACGGTGACACGACAATAGCGCATACCACGGCATTTGTGCGAACACGGACGAAATGGATAGCACGACTGAGTACGATGAATATCGTTGTTCAGCGTGCAAAAAAGCTATAAAAAGTCAGGTAGTGCGATGCAAGACGTGCCCGAAACTGTTTTATCATCCGGGATGTGTGTGTAAACATAAGGTGTATGATAAAAACAGAGAACTAGTGCCATGTAATAGTCCATTCGATAAATTCGTAGTTGACGAAAGTCAAAAGACGTTGACACCTGGTGTAGGTAACAGCAGAGATCGATCGGGTTCGACTGGATCATTTACTGGAAGCAGAGGTATTAGCATGACGGCAAACATCGAAGGAAAAATAGACTGGTTGGTGAAAAATGTGAAAGAAATAAAGGACGAAGTCGCATGCAAGAATGAAGTTAGGGTGATAATTAAGGAAATCGTACAAGAAGAATTGAAGGGCATGAAGATCGAAATAGAAGAAATAAAAAAGATGATACAAGGAGGAGTTCTAGATACAACAAGGGAAGTAAAAAGAACCTATAGTGGAGCAGTCAAAGAAAAGAAAAAGGAGACGGTTATAGTTATTAAGCCTAACGAACAACAAGAAAGTGAGGCCACGAAAAAGAAGATCAAAGAAAAGATAGACATAAAAAACATGGCTGTAGGAGTAACAAGGTTAAAGAAAGGCAGTAATGGAACTGTAATTTTGGGCTGTGAAACGACTGAAGAAATACAAAAGCTAAAGACCATAGTACAAGAGAAAATGGGCGAGGGATTTAAAGTTATGGAAACAAAACAACAAAAACCAAAAATTAAGATCGTTAACATGGAAGTGGACGAACTAGAGCTGGCGGATGATGAGCTGGTTGAAACAATAAAGAAACAGAATGCAATGGAAGAAAAGGAAGGAAGGGAGATGAAAATTGTCAAAAGAATAAACAAAGAAGAGAGACACGAAGGATCAGTAATAATGATAGTCGATGAAGGAACCCACCAAGAGATACTGAACAAAGGTAAGATCAGCGTAGGATGGAGAAAATGTCCGGTTTACAACCACGTCAATGTGAAGCGATGCTATAATTGTTGGGGCTACTATCATATAGCCAAGAATTGCACTAGAGAGGAAACATGCCATAAATGTGCGGGAAATCACGAAACGAGTAAATGTACAGCGACGAAAAACAAGTGCATAAACTGCATGTTTAAAAACCAAGCATACAACTTAGAGATAAACATGGAACATGATGCATTAGATCGGGAATGCCCAACGTACAAAAGAGCAATCCAAGAAGAGAAGAGGAGAGCAGGATGGGACGATTAGCAATTACTGAAGGAGGAAATGCTATGGTATACAAATGCACAAAGTCTGTTAGCACATAAGGATGAAATACGATACCAAATAGTGGTTAAAATGAAACCCGCATTCATAGCGTTATCAGAGACCAGAGTGACAGCTGAAATTGGTGACAGAGAAGTGTATATGCCGGGCTATAGTGCAGTCAGATGTGATGCGGAGAATAGAAATACAGGTGGTGCAATCTTATACATAAGAGATGATATTAAATATGATATGATACCAATAAATAAAATAGAATCAAACTGCTGGTGTGCTGGAATAGAGGTCAAGGACGAACATTATAAAGGAGTGATAGTAATTGTGTATCATTCGCCAAGTGCGTCGGATGCTGAATTTATAAGACACATAGAAAACATAACTGAGGAACTAACAATAAAAGGAGACTGTTTGATAATAGGTGATTTTAATATAGATGTCACGGTAGAAACGTTCTACAAAAAGAGGTTGATAACAGGAATGCTGAGTCTAGGAATGAAGCAATACGTTAATAAACCAACAAGAATAACGCAAGACAGTCGAACTACTATCGATTTATTATTTGCTAATAGGTGTGCACAAGTGCAGGTGGAACATGAGCCAAAGATAACGGATCATGCATGGATAAAAGTCATATTAGGTAACAGGAAGGAAAGGAATGAGTATAGAGAATATAAAACAAGAAACTATAGTAAAATTGATGTGAAGGAATTTACACGGATGTTAAGCATTACCACAAGACAAGTTCAAGAGGTAGAAGTAAGCCAAAGAGCAAGGATGCTCGTTGATAACATAGTGGGTGCTCTAGATAGGTTCGCACCCAGAAAAATAGTGAAGATTCCAAGCGTATGGGAAGGAAAAAAATGGTATTCAGAAGACATAATAGTAGCTGCAAGAAGAAGATATAAGGCATACGGAGTAGCAATTACTACTGATTTGGAGGAGCATTGGCAGCAATTTAAAGTAGAAAGGAATGCGGTAGTTAAATTAATAAGAGAAAAGAAGAAGGAATATTATGAAAAGATGATAGACGATAATAAGAAGGATCCGACAAAAATGTGGAAAACGTTAAAAGAAGTAATTACAGGAGAATCAATGGGTACTAGAGAAGTAGAGAATATAGATTTTGAGATATTGAAAGACATGATGGGATGTAGTACAGCTGATAAATTTAATGTGTTCTATGTGCAAAGTGTTAAGAATATAGTTAATTCAATACAAAGGGATACGTCTGGAAGTCCAAACCGAAGAAGAATTATAACAGGGATAAGGATGAACAATAAAAGTATAATGGAAAACTTCAATCATATTGAAATAAAGGATCTGGAGAAGATAGTGATGGGACTCCCGAAAAAGAAGGGAACGGAAGAAGGAATATCAAGTGATATACTAAAAATGGCATTCAGTGCAATAAAAGAGGAATTTGTGGAAATAATAAATGGATCCCTACGGGAGGGATGTTGCCCGGACAGCTGGAAAACTTCTACAATTATACCGATCTCAAAAATAAACAAAGCCATAAAAGCAAGTCATTACAGACCAATTAACATGTTGCCATTATACGAAAAAGTGCTAGAATTAGTAGTAAAAAATCAAATTGAAAAATATTTAGAAGCCAATGACATCATAACGGAGCATCAGTCAGGATTTAGAAAGCAATATTCGTGTGAAACGGCGATTCAAACTGTTGTAGATGAATGGAAAGTGTACATTAGTGAAGGAAAAATGGTAGGAGTAATATTTATGGATTTAAAAAGAGCGTTTGAGACAATCGACAGGGATATATTATTAGACAAATTATACCAATATGGAATTAGAGACAGGGTATTAGAGTGGTTCAGAACGTACTAAATAATAGAACACAGCAAGTTCGATTCAATGATAAATGGTCTGAAGTTATTCCCAACGAATATAGGGTACCGCAGGGGTCAGTACTAGGGCCGTTGCTATTTATTATTTATATAAATGATATAGTTAATTTGTGTCCAGAGGAATGTGCAATAAAAATGTTTGCTGATGACACAGTGATATATGTACCTGGAAAAAGCAGCGCGGAAGTGGAGAGAAAGATGAATATGTTATTGAGTATAGT